>JAVDOI010000006.1:15630262-16012887 GCA_032191485.1 Leptoclinus maculatus
AAGTCAGAGTCATAGTATAGTATATCAAAAAAAGCAAAAATAAAGTCATAGTATAGTATGTCGAAAAAGAAATCATAAAAAGTCATAGTATATTCTGTCGAAAAAAAGTCATGCAGAATGGCATAGTATAGTACGTTATACTATAGTAGGTCAAAGAAAATCACGGTATAGTATGTAAAAAAGTGTTGAAAAAGCCATGGTATAATATGTCATTAAAAAAGTAATTATGTCATAGTACAGTGTCATAAAAAGTCATAGCATCGTAAATCAGAAAAATGTCATCATAAAAGGTAATAATAAACTTTACAGGTGGGCTATATGGGATGAATTGGTATGGACTTTGCAAGCAGCTACAGCCACGTGTAGCAGTCGCGCACTATGCAATCTGTTCTGGTGCCTCACGGATCAGACACGGTGGGTGAAATTGCACATTTTTGTTGCCGTTCTTCTCATTGACAGATCTAATGAGCTGCTTTCTGTGCATAGATTACATGATGTGGTATTTATATTAGTCATAGGGACAACCTAAACTCATAAGCAAGATATAAAAAGTCATATGAACTGGATCAAAAACTGCAAATGTGTTTAGAGTTGTAACCTATTCATATTTCCTTTCAAAAGGTGTTTATATAAATGTGATGAATATAGTAAAGATGCTATAGAAAGTTCACTATATCATCTCAAGGCTTTGGCCAGTTTAAGCTGACATTCTAAACCGATACAACTGTGAATCAGGACAAAGATAAGTAGGTTTGGATGGATTCATTCATTAAAAACAATCTGTGGTTGAATCAGATAAATATGACTTGTGTAATACACATGTACACATATCACAACACAATAATAAATGGATAAAACCAACGTCTTACCAAGAGACAATTTAATGTTAAATAGAAATATAAAAAAAGAACAATAGACAAATGATCTATTTCTGCACACTACTTATTTACAATTAGAATTTAATAGTAACGCTTCCTGTGAAATTTACACCGAGGCGACTGTGCCGAGCCCAGCTGCTCACTCTGGCCTCCGACAGAAGCTTTGCCTTCGTTGTGTTGTCATCAGTCATCGATGGTCGGGAGCCAGAACGCCTGAAAAAACAAGAAAGCATTCAAAATGGTTCGTCACATTTGAACCATTTTGTAATTGCTGGTGCTTTTGTGCGCTCCATAGAGGTGATGTTTCACACTTGGAGTATCTAAGTAATCAAATTCACTTTCACGTTGTCTTGCGCACATTTGGATGTAAGAATCTCTAAATCTCTTTTCCCGTTTGCTGACAGCGGAAAAATATTTGAAAGCTGAGCTGAATGACATGAAAAGCTCACATTCACTCAGAGTTGTGTCACGTGTGCACAGTTTCAGATGGTACTCACTGTGGGCACCAAGAGTGTTACTAAAAAACACAATAATAAAAGTGTAATAATGTGACTAAGAAGATTGTTCAGTTCAGTGACATCACACCAACATGTTATGAACACTTAATTCTCACAACAACTTAAACCACTATTGATGCGTCTCACAGCACCACCTATTGGACGCAGATGTACTGCCAAAATATATTCTTAGGTAATTTACAAAGCTAGTTATTTTTACATCTAAATGTGCTCAATAAAAAAAAAAAACATAGTAATTCAAACAAAGCATAATTTTGTTGACCAGCTACGTTTGAATACCGCCACGCTAATCACAACACATCATCACGAGGAGACCAACGCCTCGCATGCAGTGACACTAAATGGATCTTTTTTTTTTTAAACAAAAAAGTGATACGCGAGACCAACCTGCGCCAATAAAAGCTCCAACGTGTGTGGTGAGGAGATATGACCCTGAATACACTCTTCATTTTAGATTCACATCGTCCGGCAGTGAAGCACAATATGTATTTTTTGTCATTACAGCTTAAACGGGCAATGTTTTCTGTCATGTTTTGTTTTTTCCTCTCATGTATTTGGGAAGCTGGTCCTCAGAGAATGTTTTAACAATCAAAAGTGAGCCCTAAGATACAAAAGACTGAGACCCCGTTGTGTTTAACTACTTAATGCAGCTTCAAAAGGAATCATGAAGGAATCTGCTTGAGCAACGCTTCTTGTCCACACTCACCATGTTGGAGCAGGCGCTCGCAAACGTCATGAACTTGGGGTTGAACTGCAGGCAGCTTATCGGTCCCGTGTGCTTCCCGTCTAATAACGCCACCTTCATGCCGTTCTCTGCATTCCACACGTGGATCTTTCCGTCCTCAGAGCCTGACATATACGGACAAAACAGAAGTTTCATGACAACATTACTTTGTTAGGATTAAAAATCTAATCACTTGGAGCTTTTAATGATTGTGATAAAACTCTTTACGTGAAATAATAAATGAATCTATTTCCAGCACTGAGAAACTCACCGATCATAACAAACTGTGAATCCGGAGTGAATGACGCCTCCAGGTTTACACATTTACTGTTGTTGTAGCCCTGTGGGTTAAAAACAGCAGCCACGAGCAATGATTGTGGGCACATTAGTACGGCAAAAGAGAACAATTTACTCAGAGTTATCAGATCCTCATCAACATTAATGTCAACTCAATCAATAGCGTCACCGCTGTAATGCGTCATTGAACCGGTGGGATTTAACTGAGTCAGGGTTCTCCAAACATTTGTCATTTTCACTGACACACTGTCTTAACTCGTCTTTGTGTTTCTTTTTCAAGTAATACATGTTTTCACACATTCTGCATGTCATCTCTTACCCCAAAGGAATGTAGCACAGCACCCTTAAAAGCATCTAAGACACGAAGGGCTCCGCCATTTGTAGAAAGAAGAATGAGTTTTCCGTCATTGCTAAACTTGAGTCCTGTCCACTCGCACGTCCGGTCGTACTGAAGCTTGAAGGTGGCGAAAGGACCCTGTTGACAAGAGGCGTCGTGAATATCTTGCTCCTATTAAATTAAAGCTATCTAATTCTACTTTTCCTATCAAACTTACCTTGTCAAACGACCGCAGATCATAAAGTTTAACCATCTCTGAATTTATTCCTGCAGCAAAAATTAAACCCTCTGGATCAAAGGAGCACACTGGCTTCCCCTGCAGGTGCATCAAACCCTAATGACAGATGACAAGAGAGGGTCAAAATCAGCTTTTTGTTTTTTACAATTTCATATTACATATTAGTGCAACAACAGTGGCTTCTCACCCAAATTACAAAAAACAGACTCACCTGACAGTTAGGTGACCGCAAATCCCAAAGTCTGATCGTTTTATCTGACGAGCCAGAAATAAACATGTCGTCCACAGGAGACATGGAGAGAGATGTAACTCTGGTTACACACACAAAAGAAAAAAAGAGGAAAACATGAGAACCGAGGAACTTCCAACTCCACACAACATCAAATCAAGGTTCACACAGAGCAGCATGAATCCAGTTCTCACCTTTTGTTATGCCCAGGAAAGTAGCGGATGTATTTGTTGTCATGAAGAGAAAGGTATCGGATAGTATCTGTAAGAAAAATAACACATAAACGGCATTACCGTGTCAGACATGAAACCTGACCAGCAGCAAGAAACAAGCCGGCATCCAAACACAAAGTTGATGACAGGCAGTTGTGATGAGGTGACTCGACCGTGGGCAAGGCAGTCAGTTGTACAGTTAGCTCCTGTATGGGGCAGAATCACAGACCCTCAAACTGTACAAACAACTACCTCAGACCAAAGTGAGCAGTGTGCCCCGCAATCCAGCAGCGGTGCACAGGGGTCGTGTACGTCAACAGTCCAACACACTGTACCCTACAGCTCATAATGTAGAGAGAACGAACAAGCCAAGACTAGATCATGTTTACAATTTAGACTAGCCTACATATTGTGACGTCATTTAAATGTAGTCTCCTCCTGCGTTACAGTGAAGCGATTCACTTCTCTGGATGTATACGACAGCTCTAGCCAAGTGAAATGCACAACAACATGTCTACTTGTTTGGCCCTGTACTCATTATCAACGACCACGCATATCAGATATCACATTATGATTTTAGTAAAAACAAAAACATTGTGATATTTGATTCGTTGATGAGTTCCTAATTCTATCAACAGTATCATATTGGACACAAACAAACTTATTCATGCTATGCTACCAAACAAAAGCTACATTAAAAAAGTATTTGTGCATCAACATACCATCGATTTTGTTGGAACTGTAGACCACCGTGTTTGCAGCGTGTGTGTACCGGATCAGATCCACTCCATACTTCTTGCTGTAGAGAGTCCTCTTAGGTCTGCCACAAATCATGTGATGTGAGAGAGGGGAAAAAAGAATATGCATTTAAAACATTGTATGATATTAATTGCCTTGTTGTGGTTGTTACTTGCCAAGTCACAACTAAAGTTAACACATCTGAGTTACAGCCTCAATGGTAAATGATAAATTGCTTTTTCTTCGTCCCAAATCTTTATGTTCTGAATACTGACAGATTGTTTTTACTGGTGATCGGCAATTTAAATACACTGCTTTGAGCACTGACATTAAATGATGCGTTTTTTTTTTTAACCTGTAATTCAGATAAATACTGATAGATTAGTGTGAGGCTGCAATTTTCAACTAGGCTAATCATTTCCTAAATAATCTATTATTTATTTGGTTTATTAAATGTCAGAAAACAGTAAAAAAAAAAACTACACATTTTAAATTGCTGGGTTTGCCCACCCCAAACACTAAGATATTCAATTTACAGTTGCATAAAATAAGAGAAAAGCAGCAAATGTTCACATTCAAGAAGTTAGAACCAGCAACTGTTTTAACTTTAATAATATTAGTGTAATATCAAAATGGTTGGCTTTTCTCTGCGCATTAACGTTACCTCATTATTACAGTACTATTTGTTGACATATTACTCAAACGTATTGATATTGACGAGCTAAGCCCAGATATCCACCACTGAGAGGTTTATTTAAGAACTCAAACACAACAGTTACGAGCCTATTTGATTGTAACTCAAGTACAACTCACAAATCACAACGTGATTTTAACTGATTGTGATCTACTTCTACCTGCGATTAATAACGTTACATATGCATATTACCGTGACTCACTATCTTATAACGTAAGACAATAGAAACTGACTGATTGTTTTTGCAGTTGTTTTCAAACTGCACGCACACACAGACACGTTACATCTCATTCATTCCTGAGCGCAGTGCAGCAGGCCTCGCTAGCTAGCATAGCAACTAGCTAACGTCAAAAACAACAGCGCAAAATGAACAAAACCCGCTCTTACTTTCCCTCTGTGCAGTCGTACAGGACTAAGGAATCGTCGTCGCTGCTGGAAATAATCGATTCTCCGTTTGAACTGAAATCGAAACAGTTAATTTTGTCTGAGTTTTCCCGGAACACCTTAGCCACTCTGAAGCTCCGCAGCACATTGTCCGTGAGCTTCATGGTGGCCTCTGTCTGTCTGAGGGGAAGCGGGCCCTCGTTCTACTTTAAATCAGCTTACAAATGTCACTTAATTCAGATTCACATATATGAACTACAATTGTGCCAACAGTTGTTGTTTTTAAAGAAGTATAATTCAAAAACAGCGACGAAAGCCCGCCTGCGATACTTCTGATCCACGGGAGTGGGGAGGGAGGGAAAAACAAACCCCGCCTCCTCGACCGCGGTGACGCGCAACTCATCGTTTGACACGCGCGTTGGTCAGAAATGCAGTTATCGCGATAGTTGAACAAGTGGGTCCAATGTCATAAACAACATAAGGAGTTAACAATATATGGATCCCCGAAGTCACAAAATGTGACATTTTTATCTTGTGCACACAAGTTATTGTCTGGTTGGATTCCGGGGCTCACAGAGGAGAGTCGTGGATAAAATAAATAAATAAAATAAACTTCCGCAGCTTCGTCTCAAGGAGGTGGTCTACAGAAGAGGCCGCACTCAGCTGTTATTCTGCGTAAGTATATCGAGGGAAATGCAAAAACAACAGAGTCTTATGTGCATTTTGCACACATACTCGGCAAATATAAATTCAGAAATATTATCTCACTATCATATCATCTGCTAGACAATTTATCTTTCCCATCATATGTCAACAGCCACCGCCCTGCTATTAAAAATAACTTGTATAATGTTGCTGTGTTTGCTCGTAGTGTGAACGCAGCATTATGTTAACAGCCTGTATGAAGTGTCAAGCGTGCGGACATTTGCTCGAATTGTGCAAAAGATCGACGGTGACCATGGTAATGTGCAAATTCGGGCTCATGGAACCAAGGCTTGGAACGTCACAACGGTTTTAAATAGGATCCACATCACTTCGGGGGAACGTTCGATTAAACTTTGGCAGCCATTTTGACCTTTTAACATTGTTACTCACATAGATATAAATGTGTAGCACAATAAAAGAGAAGTAAATGTTAAGTGATAAGTGATTAAGTGTTAAAACACCAATGTGCAAACGTAAGACATTTTTTCAAATGTGGTGATTTTACATTTTACCCAGTGTGTGCTAAGGGTAGGCAGAGGTGATCCTCTATCAAGGTATATGTCATTTTGCTATCATGATATAAAGCATTTTCTATCCACACATTTTCAATCAGAGGGGGCTGTCTGTCTTTGGCTCGTCTGATACCTGCCAAATCAAAGTACTTCACATTGGTGCAAAAAAGTCAAATCAAAATCCAATATTGCTATCAAGCATTCCTGCTCTCTGATTTGCAACATTTGCACATTAGCCTCGTACAACCAGAGATGTTAAAGGAAAAGACACCAACAGAACAGCAAAAGTGCTGATGGTTGACCAATTTAACTCACCCACCCCCAGTGGGCAATGTGCTATTTCTTAGGAGCTGTGCTGATCTGATCATTCACAAAACAGTTTTTATTCTTCATCCTCAAAATAATCTGTTCTACGTGACGACATGTCACACTTTTCTTTTGTTCTGTTGTTCTTCACTGAATGACGCATAAAAACATCAAAAGGGCAACTTTCCAACACTGTATGACCTGAAGTCCCATTGGTTCAGTACCAACATTTTACATCAAATTTAATTTGCTTGTCTACCTGCTATTTCTACAAATGAGAAAAAAGGCGACTTTCAGCTCTCACAAACAAACCGTGCACACTACATGGCTTTTCAAACGTTATGAACGCAGGCGTTTCACAACTCAGAGAAAACAAGACTTGCAACCAGTGTGCACATGACTTCAATGTAAAGTAGTTTTTGGTTTTGTACCCTTTGAACTGTGCTGCAGCACGAATAGCTCCAAAGTCTGTCAGATAGGCTACTACTCTTTTTTTGTTCCCCCAGTCCGGGGGAAAAAAAACAAAAAAACAACAGACAAATGCACAGCAGTGATCAGTGGTTGGATGTGTCCTGTGGAGCATTCAAGTCAATCATTACACACAGGGTACACAACTCCAGTCAGTCTCTGGTCAGATTTCTGCTACACTGCCTTACTGCTGAGCTGGAGGGCATATAACAGGCTTCCACATTTGCAACCTTCACAGGTAGGCTACTTCATAAGATATAACAGCTATTATCTATGTAAGGTTTTGGTTGTTTTAAACACAAAAGGTAGGCAATAGTCTGAACACTTTGTTTTTAGCCTTTACAAGTGAGTTAACAAGCGACACATGGACACATTATTAATTAAGTGAGTAGAATAGGAATAGAACAGCACCACACACTAGTGTACTTCTTAAGTCTTTAGATTTAACCGGGCAAGATCAGAGCTACCAATCAGTCTGAGGACTGTACAGCTTATTAACCGGAGGTATAATACAGTGTTACAATATAAGTATTGATTTCTTGGCCACAGAAATTTGTATTTATTACAATGCTGCAAATGTCACTGGCATTTTAATCTTCAATGCATCGTGCTAGTAATTAAAGTTTTGCAATTACCTCACTGCGATGTAGTTTTACTACAGTATTCACTACACCATGGTTGTATTCAATGTGGTCTTTTTTTAAAATAACATGTTTTTGTGAAAACTGTCTTTGACTAAACTATGACTTTTGTAATTTCTCAGGCAATTTCGGCTCAGACCCACTGAACTGTCCATGGCCCGTGTTCTTTCCCTGTTTCGGCCTCAGCCTTTTCTGGTCCACGTGGGCAGGAGAAAACCTATGTTGTGCAAAATGTCAATGGACTCGCGGGCACGCAAGGTGTTTGCAGCCGCAGTGGAAGCTGTGCAGCCAGACACGGTGGTCCGGCAGAGTATAGAGCGCAAAGAGGACTCAGTCATTATCAGTGGTCGTAAATTCACACTCGAGCACAACCTGCACTTGGTTGGCTTTGGAAAAGCTGTACTGGGAATGGCTGCGGAGGCAGAGAGGATTATGGGGGATCATTTGGTGAAAGGAGTAATAAGCGTGCCACATGGGATTCAGCAGACATTACAGCAACATGGAAAAAAGTAAGCAAAAGTTAAACTTAAAGTATTGCACAAAAATAAGATTAAGCAGCATAATAACATTTCTCACTTCCATCACAGTCATCTCTTGTTAAAAGAAAACAGTCGCATCAGAGTGATGGAGGGAGCTAAACACAACTTGCCTGACATTGATGCCCAGAAGGCAGCTGAAGGGATCAAGCAGTTAGCCAGTGAACTGACAGAGAAAGACCTGCTACTAGTACTGATTTCAGGTAAAAATCTTTTATCTTTCTTCATATCTTTTAAATGTAAATCTCTAATACAAGGTGGTGAACCTGCGTTTAGGTGGAGGCTCTGCGCTCTTACCTGCCCCCATCCCACCAGTCTCACTGCAAGAGAAACAGGATGTTACCCGCAAACTTGCAGGTGCTGGTGCCACTATTCAGGAGCTGAACACTGTGCGAAGGGCCCTTTCGGTTTTAAAGGGTGGAGGCCTTGCGCATTGTGCTCACCCAGCCCAGGTAACATACTTTTACTTAATTGGCTTTTTATTGCAGTGGGGAACTCATTCCAGCATTGTATTTTGAATATCACCCCTCAAATCACTCCTTCACAGGTGGTTTCACTGATATTGTCCGATGTAATTGGGGACCCCCTGGACTTGATAGCCAGTGGCCCCACCGTGTGGAGTGAGGTGTGGCCTGAAGAAGTTTTGTCAGTCCTTGAACGTTACAAGCTGCTGAACTGCCTACCAGCCTCAGTAAAGGAAGTTCTTGGAAAACCAATGCCAAAGTGGAGGGAGAAAAACGGTGAATCCAATACATCAGGACGCGTTCACAACACTGTGATTGGCTCCAACAGCGTTGCCCTCAAATGTGCAGGTCGCCGTGCTCGGGAGTTAGGTTTCCGCCCTGTCACGCTGGCACCGGGAGTCTGTGGCGATGTGAGGTCAGTCTCCCGACTATACGGCCTCCTGGCTCGCTTTGCCTGTTCTCAAGAGGAACCTCCTCCAGAGATTGCAGCTGAGCTGCTGAGGCTGGGGCCTGAAGTAGGCGTGGCGAGCTGGGACCTCTGCCGCACCATGCAGGTCTTGGGTGAAGGCCGTACGGAAGGATGGGGTTCCACGTGTCTGTTAGCTGGAGGTGAGCCCACCGTGGAGCTGACAGGCAAGGGTCGAGGTGGTCGAAACCAGGAGCTGGCTTTGCGAGTGGGACTGGAGCTGAGAGACCTGAAGCTTCCGCCTAATGGTCCCATGTTCCTCAGTGGTGGAACCGATGGTCAGGATGGACCCACTGAGGCAGCAGGGGCCATCACTGATGGGGGGCTGTATGAAGAGGCACAAGCACAGGGGCTGGACGTCGACAACTTCCTTACCAACAATGATTCTTACACTTTTTTTACACGTCTTTCTGCTGGGCAGCGCTTACTTGTACCTGGCCTAACCTGCACCAATGTGATGGATGTGCACATGCTACTTATTCCACCCATTCCCATTAACATATGAAATAAAATGATCTTGGTCCAGCAGATCTGGATAAATAAATGCATTAATGGGTCTATTTGACTGTTTTTTTGTTCGACTATATCTACTTGAAAGCACGACTGGTATTGTTAGATTAAATTCTAACAACCACAAAGTAAAAGATAGGAGAGGAATAAAAATAAAAAAGTCACAAGTATTGTTATCAGCTTTAAGGTTTCAAAGTTTAGAAATAGTAATTTTACTGATTATCTTTCTTAAATCACTGAAAAATATTTTTACAAACCAGCGCTTTAGATTAGAGGCATTAAAAACATCAGTAGTTTCAAACACAGCAAATTTAATATCAATCAAGCTATTTACACAAAACATGTTTCATCTTTGCTGCTGGTCTCTGATTTAGTTGTTTATTTCAGGACTATGTATATCAGAACATTTCAGTAAATGCACTGTAGTACATTGTCTTGTACTACTAACTTGTCTTTGCCATTATAATTGTTGTAACTTGTCAGATACAATTCATAATAATTCAATGCCCCTTTGACTTACTCATATTTGATTATTTTATTTGACTACGCTTCTGACACATTAACAGAAAAACTAGTATCAAAATGAAACAAATTGAAGAGCACAAATATGTAAAAATTATTACATTTTAAAAGTATTTTAAAGTAAATAGGCACTTTTGGCAGAAATTACAGCTTTGAATCTACCCAATATGTATAGGTTGGTTTTAGCTTTGCAAACACCCCCCCCCCCCTTTGACTGAGATGGGAGACAGGATGAACACTGGAGGTGTGGACACTGAAATAACCACCACAGGACATTTCAATTGTTATTCTTAAGCCATTTTTAGCTTAGTTTTCTTGCTTAATGTAGCAGCTTTTCCTCCAGAACTTCCCTTTTTGTGGCATTAACTTTACCCTCCATCATCAAAAGCCACTAGGTCCTGCTGCACAGAAGCATCTGCACAGCTTCATGGTGGCTTACTGGTAATTTGTGCTACAGCCCAGATCTCATGCAAGTGTTTTTTCCCCCCTGTAGATGTAAAGTGAGAAAAATGTTGTTTGTACTGTATCTCAACAACAACAGTGGCTAACTGCACCACAGTGCCTCCCTCATTAATATGCCGTGCCTTGCAATTCTTTTGTATAATTTTCCTAATTTGTACTTTGTTACAGATTTCTTAAGGATGTTGCTTTGTTTTCATGGTGTAGTTGATTAACCAGCTCATGGTTTTCTGATACATATCGTTCCATCATCTGTCACACCTTGATTACACACAGGTGATTTTCATTCAAAGTGTGCACTTCAAGTGTGTCATAAACAGGTTGAATTTGCTGGTGTAGGTTTATTTAAACCTAATTTTGATCAAATTCATAGGGATTTGTTTTCACTTCGACACAAAAGTTCACTGTGAGAAAATCTAGAAAAAAAGGGCCAAAGAGGGTGAACACTCAAATCAGGCCCAATATATCTATTTATATCTCCCATTAAGCTCACACAATGCTCCTTGCATGTTATGAGAAACCCGGTGGTTAACATTTCATGCAAAAATCATTGAAGATGTAAACCTGCTTTTTGTGGCTCTGTATTCCAACAGACTTGAAGAATACAGTCTATTGTTCCTTCCATACATCGTTCAGATCAAGTATTTTGCTCACGGTCAGAATGGAAAATGTTATGTCTGCTTACTCCGCTATCATCACAGCACCCTTAATTTACACACAAACCCGTCAACATTTGTAGAACTGTGTATAAATATACAAGCAGATCAATTTAAGTATTCAGAGTAAGGTTCTTCTCAATGACCAATGTTGACCAGCCAAAATAAATATCTCACAGCACTATGTGGTTGATACAGTGGATCAGTGTGACACAGCTGGTTTGCATAACAGATGTTTTTCTATGCAGTTGCCAGAGAGTGCATCCATGAATGCACTGAAGAAGCCTTATTATCATCGAACTCTAAAGGCGCGTTTACTGTCTCATCACTAGAGTCCGGCTCTCACTTGGATAAAGTCAAAAGTCCAACACCATTGTCCTGTTAATCTCGATGAGTCTTCGGGGCATCTCCTGCTTTGCTTTCCCTGCAAGAACAACACAATGTCATTACTAACAAAACTATTTGAAAAAGCAGTAACTAATAGAATTTAAGTATGACAAAACATCTACAACGCTGGTATACACTTTACCTCACTACCATCAGTGATATGTTGGCAATACATGCTGCAGCTTCAGCTGACAGAACATAATTACACTGCATCCATTCAACTAGAAGCAGTCTCCCTTCACCATTGGATGCTCACTCAATCAGAAGAAATGCTAGGCAGAGATCCTAAAACCAGCTTTGCACCAGACTGTGTGAGGAGGATACTCTACCTGTTTGAAGCGACACGGACGATCAGAAACCTACCATCCACTCAGGTGGGGTGCTGTGTCAGGTGTGCCTCCGTTCTGTCCAGTCCCTGAACATGAACACCAACAGAGATGAGGCCAACGTGGCTAGCACTAGTTTAGCTTAGCAACTTGATGTAGAGATACGGTCGAAGAAAACTCACCTTGTCGATAATACATATCGTTGACTGTATTCCCGTAGATTTTCCATGCAAAGTGAATTGCGACAAGACTGAAAATTAACCAGCCGAGTAATATTTTGAATATGCAAACTCTCATATCGTTGGCGAGCCAGTCGTCAACAAATTCGGATAGGAACGACAGGCAGCTGTCACCGATGCGGGACAAAAACTCAAAATCCCACGGTTCCGCCATAGTGCCCGGCTATTCGGCTTAAGTTACGTGAAATCAATATGGTAAACTCCTCATCCGATGGATAACTGTAAGAACATCGCTTTGCCTATGTAACGTTAGCGTACGACATCCATGAGAACAACATCGTCATCTTTACCGTTACGATGTTTGTATGGCGAGGGTTGAGGAATCGGACATGACGTAGGTTACGTAGAGCAGCCCCGCTACGGTAAACAACATCCTTCAAAGAAAGAGTGTTATCTTATATTTCTTCTTTAGCTAAGCTGCACATCTTATTATGTCTACACTAAAGGGAAAATACAACTAAATTGTGTCTTTATTCTTTGATTTGAGGTTTGCTGGAAAGATAATGAAATTAATAATATCTGATTTACTGATATGTATGTGTTCAGGACATTTCTGACCACATCCAAACAAAAATCAAACATGTTAACTGTACCAATTAAGATATTTTATGAAGTACAAACTGTGAACTGAAATTGCACCTTCAAATAGCTAATTTCTGAAATGTTTAAGGTATGAAAATATTCTTGTCAATATTTCCATACAATGACCGATGAATATGTGTTCAGGACATATTTGACTCCACACAGACTGAAATTCAGTCATTGTTTGGAATTGTTGAGAAAATACTTTTTATAGCACCTGAAATATTTAGTTATTAGATGTTTTCTCAGTACAAATGTATGAGTTTTACTTTGAAATATCTCTTAATTGGTACAGTAAAAATTTCTGATTTTCAGTATGGGTGGAGTCAACGAAATATTGAAGACATATACATCAGTCATTGTATGGAAATATTGACAAGAATATTTTTATATCACCTTAAATTCTTTAGAAATTAGCTATTTGAAGGTACAATTTCAGTTCACAGTTTGTACTTCATAAAATATCTTAATTGGTACAGTTAACATGTTTGATTTTTGTTTGAATGTGGTCAGAAATGTCCTGAAACACATACATATCAGTCAGTCAGATATTAGTCATTTAATTATCTTTCCAGCAACCCTCAAATCAAAGAATAAAGACACTTCATTCACAATTTAGTTGTATTTTCCCTTTAACTCACGAGATGCAGGTAACATGTTTTATACTTAATGTAAACATAATTCATTGAATCTTATTTCCACATAATGACATTTGTATATACGCTTAGTTGACATCTTATTTTGAAAGCCGGATGTTGTCTCACGTTAATCCCTCCGCTAACTTTGCAAAATCCTTTGCTCGCTCCCGATCTGTTCCGTTTGAATGCGTTTACCGTGAATTTCAGCATATAGGTGCACTAAAATTCAAATGTCTGCTGAGTTGACCACGGAGATCTGAGTGTCTGATGAGTTCACTGCGGTAAGATTTCCTTATGGAACACTATGAGCAGCGTACAAATGTGGCTAATTCGCTGCTGGCTACGTTAGCTGTCATATCAAAAATATCCCCTAATGTCTTCCCTGAAAAGGCATGTAGCCATCCCTGTTTTATATTTAAATTATTGAAAGCGATACAGTCCGTACATGTTTATTTAAAATCGCTGAAACATCCTAAAACACTTTGTATATTTAGCTTATCCAGCTCAAATGTACGTTACATCGCTATCTGGAATGTGACACGAGGAGGCGGGGCTAGCCGGTGCCACCGAGTAGACTGATTGGTCAGTTTAGCCTGTCAGTACCACCGAGTAGACTGATTGGTCAGTTTAGCTTGTCAGTAGAGATTCCGGATGTCTGCTGTCGTAAGAGGAACATTTGTTTTCTGCTTCTCATTCTTGACAGCTTGTTTGCTGCCGGGCTGCTGACAAAAGTTGATGTAGTGAATTAGATGTGCAACCCTACGCTTCGACGGTACAAAATCGTAAGTGTTATTCTTTGTCTTTATCTGTCTAATTGTAGCTGACCACGATTGCTTGCAAAGCTCACTGATAAGTCGAGGCCATGAAATTGATCTGTGTGTGTGTCGCTTGCTAGCAGTCAATGTTAGCCATGTAACTACAGCCAGCATTTACTGAGTTGCATCGGAATTCACAGTCAAATATTTATCAGAGCAAAAAAAGTAAGCTTTCTTGACGTGATCAAGTTAGCAGAGAAGCCCACATTAGCGTTACAAGTAAGTTAAGCTATTAGAAACGTTAGTTCTGGCGGTCAAATACTTTCTTCTCTGCGTCCAGGCGACTGTCGTTTATCTGCAGTATAACATGAGGCAGACTGCTGGAGGTTGTAATCAGTGTTAAATTCCAGAGTCTGGTATCTTTGAGTTGTCATTGTCTGTAACCAGTTTTCTCTTGTACTCATGTGACGTGACCACTGGTCCAGTATGAGTGCTCCTATTCATAAGATAATGTGATGCATGCTAAGGTTCAACTACGACTACCGAAGCACATTGGGTATAAAGCTGTTTATTCTGAATTGTTTGGTTGAGGTGTGTGTGTGTGTTTTTTAATCTGTAGAGACTGGGATGTTATCATGGAGAGAGACAATCATCAAGAAGGAGAGGCACAGGGAGTGAAGATTTGTGATCCACCCTGTGAGAGCAATCCACCTGGTAAATGATTTAATCTTTCATTAAATCTATTCACATTTTAGCTTACATCTTACTCTTTATCATTCATGTCATAATTACATTTTTGTTATAATTTCAGCTGACACCTTGGCGACGTCTCTCTCCCTCTTGGGGAATCACATGTTTCCTGATCCGGTGGAGAGAAACAACAGTACCACTGTTAACAAACAGGAGCGTTCAAATCCAATCCTGTCAGATGTGACGGCAGAGGAGAAGAGTCTGGACGCAGAGCCACAATCTAACCAGGTAACAAAGCTAGAGACTGAGGAGGCAGAAATCTCCGAGTGTCAGAACAATTCCCAGACGCTTGACGAAGGAACCGAGGATGCCGCCACTGACGATGACCGCGGCGACTCTGGGGAGTTTGTCGTTGCAATGCTGGCTAAGGCCAAGCTGGAGGAGCAAGGAATAGGTGTGAAGGGAAGGTCATCTCCCTTGTTGGAGGCCGGTATCCAGGAATCTCCCGCTTATATTTCTCATCGTGACGAGGATGTGACGGCTGAAAGCTGGCGGCAGCACAGGAAGCATGTTTTTGTGTTGAGTGAAGCAGGCAAACCCATCTACTCCCGATATGGCAGTGAAGAGGCTCTTTCATCTACAATGGGAGTCATGATGGCGCTGGTTTCCTTCGTACAAAGTGGAGATAATATCATCCGCTCTGTCTATTCAGGTGAGAGCATTCTTGGGATTTTATTTCCCCCACATAACTTTTGTAACATTATTCTAAATGTAATTGTCTAATTACATAAATGAGAGCAAGTGAAGACATTTCACAGAGGATTGTGTGATGTGTAGGAGCAGCCAGTGAATGTGGACGCATTAGTTATTACCAACTGACAAAAAGTCCAATATTTTTGAGTGCAGAGCTGTTGATCACTAGGGGGATTGTTAATAGACCATTCAACGTTACTTCCAGTATTATCCTTAATGTTTTCTGATGTCTTTTCTTCCTTCCATCAGAGGAGCACACCGTGGTGTTTTTACAGAGAGGGCCCCTAGTGCTGGTGTGTGTCTCCAGCAGTCGTCAGACTGAGCAGCAGCTCCGTGGCGAGCTCCTCTATGTGTACTACCAGATCATCAGCATGCTCACCCAGGCCAGCATCTCCCGAATCTTTGAACACAAGAAAAACTACGACCTGAGGAGACTCCTGGCGGGCTCAGAGAAGATCCTGGACGGTCTTCTCAACCTGGTGGATTCTGACCCCAGTTTCCTGCTTGCAGCAGTACACTGCTTGCCCTTAGCCTCCTCTCTCAGGGACTCTCTCAGCCAGATCCTGCTGAAAGCAATCACCCCCAATTTGGTTTTCTCCATCCTCATTGCCAACAACCAGCTGCTCACCATCGTCCAAGAAAAGACGGTCATCGAGGACGCCAGGCTGGAGCCCGCTGACGTCCACCTCCTGCTCAACCTGATCGGAGCTTCCTCTGCCTTTCAGGCCGGGGAGATCTGGACTCCCATCTGCCTCCCCCTCTTTAATCCCGACTGTTACTTTTATGCATACATTTCTTACCTGGACCCTCCAGAATGCACTGTTTGCTTGCTGCTGCTCTCGACAGACAAGGAGGCGTTCTACGCCGTGGCCGAGTGCAAGAGGAAGATAGAGGAGGCCATGACGGCTCAGAACTCCCTGAGCCTCATCGCCAAAGTCCAGTCGTACAGCGTGAGCCAGGTGGGCGTCTCAGACCTCAGACACTTCATGTACAAGCCCTTTGACGTGCCAGACAACTACCGCCAACTAACTCAGTTCACCAGGTGTGTGTGTGTGTGTGTGTGTCTGTTATTCTCTGTGCAACTACAGCAGGGACATTTTAGCCTAAACTGGTGCCTTATGTTTAAAAAAAAAAAAGGAGAAAAGTCATTCAATTTGTGCTTTTGTAAAACATTATATCACAAATTGCACTGCATGTAGGCAAATTAGACGGTGATACTTGTCATGTGTAATACCTCTTTTTGGTTTTATAAATGTGTCTGAGAGAAAACATTTTCTTAGTCTCAAGAAGTGTAAATGCCTTTTATAAGAGAAAGCACGAAAGCCCATTTCCTCTATTAGGAGAATACAGCTTACTGTGGTTAGTGTTTAAAAATCTAAGTGCCCTGGTCAGAATACAGTGGTTTATAAATGAGCTTCCTGTAACAAGCGCACAGAGAAATACAAATGATAAGAAATTCAAATTGCCTTCCAATAATCCCGGCAATTCACTCCACTTATCTCTCAATGAGCTGAACTAAAAGCATTAGATGCTTTATTACATACGCCAGCCGCCAATCTTAACCGTGAAAGTGAAATCATACAAATAATCACAGCCCGTTAAATGATAACTTTATTTACATGGCTCAGAATAAAGACCGTTTTGTTAGGCCGTGCATCCTTGTGTCATCAGTACACCATAGCCCTTGTGTTTTTGTATACCACTCTCTTTGTTTTATGTGGAAGCTTTGTATGCCTTTCCTGTCTGTAACCTGTACAATGTGTTGTTGCATGCAGCCCAGAGATGGAGGCCCCATACAGCAGTGAAGAGGAAAAGATGAGACTGCTGGACCTTTATCGTTATATGCACAGCCGCATCCACAGCACCTCAAGACCCCTCAAGCTTATCTACCACGTCGCTGAGAGGGAAACTCTGCTAGCCTGGGTATGTAGATACATGATCACTGTCACCGTATACAACTGGTTCTGAATGCTGTCATTGCATGTTATCTTTGACACGAGTGTCTAAATATATTTTAAGGATTTTTACATATTACAACATCTTTGGAAATACAATTTTTATATCATTGGCTATATATTATAATCTATATAATAATATTGTTTGCTTTCTTACGGAGAGAATATGAAGCAATATGAAGCTGGTGCCAGGAGACAGTTAGCTTAGCTTAGCTTAGCTTAGACTGGAAACAGTCGGTAAAAGTTTGCTGTTGTGGTTTTACTCGGGGTTGTGTGCTGGAATATTTCTTGAACGGAAACCGTAGCTATATGTACATATCCTGTTAATTAGTGAGCTTTAGCAGTGCTGGTATGTGGATCTTTTTACCTTTTGGACAGAGCAGAAGTAAAAATATGTCAAACGATTGGATGGGAGGAATCTGTAAAGGGAGTGGATGAGTGAAAATGTCCTGCATGAATATTATACTGTAAAAACAAGGCACAGAAACCAAACGCCACCACAACGCACTATTGGGGATCAAGGGAGATCTGCAACCCAAGGATTTCTGCTGCTCAGGCTTTTCTGCATGGGGCACACTGGACCCAGGTGTGTCCCATGATGCTGATTACTCTCCAATCAGCCCTGGAGCCACAGCAGAGGACCCACACAGAGGGTTGGGTGTCTGTAGCTTCACGTTAAACAAACAGATTTTAGAGTACCGATCTTCTCATCGAACTCTCAGAAGAAAAAAAGCGAATGAGAGTATTTCCCAAAATGTCAAACGATACTAATAATAATGTGCACGGTGCCTGCTTGTTTCAGTTTGCTATAATAACACCTAAGCGGTTCCTTTTCCTCTCTGCTGTAGGTCACGAGTAAGTTTGAGCTGTACACCTGCTTCAGTCCTCTGGTGACGAAGGCCTGCGCTATCACCGCTATCACTAAGCTCCTACGGTGGATTAAAAAGGAGGAGGACCGTCTGTTCATCAGATACCCCCAAAAGTATTCAACCACCCCGAACCCCAGCAAGAGCTCACGAGGCGGGAAATCTGACCAGCAAGACTCCACGGAGAACGGCTTCTTATCTCTTCTATAGGACTCTCCTAGCGCTCGACCTCATTCAACAATAGTTTGTACACTGGTTCCAAGATATTTTTGAACACCCCTTTTGACTCTTGTTGGACTTGACAGACATCGACTACTGGGATCTCTACAACACTACACAAGTTTTACACTATTTAAGAAGGAATGAACTCTTTCAAGCTCGTATTATTCCTTTACCTTAACTAGAAAGCATGTCATTGGATCACTGCTTTCCATCAGAAACAGTCAGGGCAAAAAAAAAACAGCGTCAGTACGTTTTTAAAATCAAACTGTGGTAGAGAATAATTGCAATGATATTTAATTGTATGTTTTTATATTGTTTTATTACTGTAACAAGAAGGAAAATGTCCTCGCGGACAGTGAATGTATCACACAGATGGACAGTTCATTCATATGCTATAACTATTCACGGCAGTAAGTTAAGATGAGGGAAATGAACTTAAGCTACCTTTCTCAGACTAGTTCTCTGATTTTCTTTCATGGAACAAAACACATCCCGGTTTTTACTAAAACAGGATATGCAAAGAATTGATGTTGAGTGTTTGGGCTCAACGTGAAACTGGAATAACAACAAACTGGAGCTGCCAGAACAGGGATGGGCCACCATGCGTCATACGTGGTGGCACATCCTGCTGATGATTCTATTATCACATTTAAAAGATCAGGTTTCATTCATGTTACATTATGTGCAGAAAACAAGTAGGGCATCCCAGCCTGTTACACCTGATCACTTTACATGACCGTCATTGTCATCTAGTGAAGCTAAGAAGACGCCACTGAGCTCACGCAGTGTTTATCTGCAGGTACTTCTAGTAGGATGATCAGTCGACACTTGATGTAACGACTTCAGGCGACTCATCCTTTTGGATAATAGTTTTGTAATGATTGTCTATAAACGGTAGCCTCATCCTTGTGTCCTTTGAGGAATTTCCTGTCAATTAAAGTCTTAAGAGTATGTCTATAGTATTATGAAATGAATCCCAGGTTGCACAAATCTACACTTGTTCTGATTAGTTTAGAGATGTTGACGTGAATGAGCTTCATTTATAATTTACCAGAAAATGACAAATTAACTTTACAGAAAGAAACGCTTGGTTTTCTGGGTCTGGCTTTCTGAAATATTTTCCTATGAGTTTCTTGGACTTAATTTGGTACTTATTATAATTATTGTCCTGAGTTGGTAGACTGCCAGTTAATTGCTTGCGTAACTTGAGTTTCTTTCTTTTTTTGCATGGCAGGTGAGATGCAATTATGGGAAAAGTATTTAAAGGCGAGCATTCAGTTCAACACATATGAAGAATAAAGTTTCCAACAGCAAATGAGTAACGAGTGAGTGTTTGTGATTATACTATAATCAGTACCATATTACATTGTTCTTTCCCTGGAAACATCAAGAACGCTATTAGGAATTAAGGGACCCATAAAATCAAGCATTACCAAAAAGCATGATGTCTTTGTGTCATTCTGCCGTGTTCAACTTCAGGGGCTTGACGAGACCTGAAGGCCTCATCTGACCCTCCGTCACAGCAATTACCCAAAATGAATGTGCTTGGGCACTGTTGCTCAAAACAGTATGACCTAGTATTTTCCCTTTTAACGGTCAACAAAGTGTTAATACCAGTGGTTAACTGAGATGAGTCTCAAGATAATGTTTAGAGTACAAGCTTTGACGTGTGACTAATGCATTGTAGACACTTGGTAAATACTGTTTTATCTCTTTCAGTGACCTACTGTAACTCACAACACATTCAGGAACTTGCAGTGAGTTTCTTGGCCGCAATTGACGCCATAGAAATCAGCAAGGCCGAGATCCTCTTTGTGACACTGGCACCGCAGTGGTTAGTCTGTGGCAAGCGTCAGTCAGGTGTCAGGACTGTGGCACGTCACTGACTAGAAATGTGGCTCGGCAGCTTCTTGACGGGTGCCGAACGAGTGCCGCTCGCTTGCCACAGTCCTCACACCTGACTGACGCTTGCCACTGACTAGTCACTGACGTGCCACAGTCATGACACCTGACTGACGCTTGCCACTGTCAGTAGTCGTACTCGCTGTCTCTCATAGAAATGGGTCGAGCAGGTGACCGGTTGGGATGTGTATTAAGTATATTTAGTATATCAGTGTGGGTGAAGCAGAGTGTGCACGTCTAACCCCAGTTGGGTACAGGTGCAGCACTAAAGCAGCATACAAAGACTGGATCTTAAAGGCTTTTGGCAGGCAAAGACCTTGAAATATTTACCTAGAAATGTGGAAGAGCCTGTAGTGATGTGGGACTCTCAGAAAGCCACTTTCACTTAAGACATTCATGTTATCTCTCTTCTAATACTTCTAGTCTCTCTTGACCAAAAAGACATAAACTCAGGTAACACCATGTACTGAGCTGAGCGGGTGAAACGTGATTAGATGACACACACACACACACATGCAGTTGTTTCAAACAGCATTTATTCTTGTGTGAGAAAATATTGTCTCAGGCAGATTATAGATCTTGCAGTACAATTCAAATGACAAGATCAAAAACCTCCTGTGCCACCCAAGAAAAAAAACAAACAGCTTTTGTCGGCTAGTGCGGTCACTGCTGCCTACTGAGCTCAGGTGTCGTGCCGCCTCACTTCTAGAGAATATATTCGGACATGTTGGTGAATACCATCACGGTTACAAAGAGCTACTTAGCATCATACATAAATCTTTTCAATATTTTACTTTTTAAATAACACTCTCGACTGCCACAAATTATAAATTAAAATCTAAATTTGATTTTTGCATTCCTTAAATTACTTCATGTAAGCCAATATAAACATACATTTACATATTTACAAAACTATACACATGCACCTTTACTACACTGAGGTTGTATTCATATATGTATATACTGTACACACACACACACACACACACACGTTTTTGCCACATATATGGCTCCAGGAGTCACTAATCTTCTTTAAAACTCTTTGTGCTTTTCAAGTCATTTCAGCCAGATTTGCAAGTTCTTCAGCGAGTGATTGCAGTAGAATTTGTCATAACCACATAATAATCAGCTTCATCTTTGTAGTGGCTTCACGCCTCACTAACCAAGTAGCTGCACCGGGTACTCCAACATCCTAGTATCATAACACAGTTTCACAATATGGAAAAACAATAATTAAAGACCTCTAAAGTCCCACCGACAACGCGTCACATCTGGACTAAAAGTTCCACGTTGGCCTTGGCATCCGGTATTTCTATTTATTTCAAATTATTCTTTTGTAATAACTGAGCAATTCTCAGAATTGTTGAATAAAATGTGGACACACTCAAAACTTCTAGGAGTCAAACGAAGTTATGATCCACCGCTGGTTTAGATGTAAATATAATGTCAATGCCAGCTTGAGCAGGTTTGATTTGGTTATTTTAGATAATGCTCAGTTCAATATATATATATATATATACACGATTGTTTTACGTGTGGTGCTCTTTACATTCATTTGAAAATATAGTTTACATATATACCACTTAGATTTATAACTTATAAAACGTAACTCTTCCTCTGTGGAGTCCAGACATGACGGGAACATGAAGTGGGACTTTCACACTTTAAACACAGTGACATTTCAATGGCAAATACAATCCAAATATATTTGGAATCAAGACGTTCCCTTTGACCAGTTCATATTTACACTTCGCTCACCTAAGTCTTGACTCACTTTGGCCTAAAATAAAAACTTTCTATCGACACATAGCAACAGTGGTTGTGTAAAATCTTTTACAAAAAATCACATGAATAAATGAACAAATTCATCTAGGAAAACGCCTTCGAGCACTTCTCTCTCTCTCCATTGTTATAAATCAGAGAAACAGATTTATGACAGAAATACACCAACTGTTAACCCTCTGTTTTACTTTCCCACCTTTAAGAGCGTCGACGAAGCTTCTATACATATAACCACACAGCCCGTTTAAGACGATCAAATCTTAAAACCTTATATAAAATTGGATGGAGTGAAGTTTAGATTCCCTCTCACATGATTTAAATGTACCATGGCCCGGTCGTATGCAGTGTGGACAGACTTGCGAACACTGGGTTTCTTGCCTTCCATTAAGCGCAGTTTGTCTACGGTGTCATCCATCCCCATCGGCAGCAGTTTGTTCCGAGGGAGCCACTGCCTGAAAACCAAGAGGCACAATTTTCAAAGTGACCATTGTTTTAAAATATTAAGATGTTGTAGCCTGCCTGTCTGAATCTTACCAAGTTCTTTTGGTGTCAAAGAAAAGCACTAAGAAGAGCTTTTCCCCTTCTTCCGTTTCTCTCCAGTCGCCCAGCTTGAGCACCTCCACGGGAGGCACGGGAATGGGGATGCCGTTGTGAAGAAGCCCTTCCTGGGGCATGTCTGGATCAACGATCTGTAACCACAAACTACGTCAGTTAAACTTGACCGAGATATCAGGCCCCTCTATGGGATGCAATGAGGCCTTGTTCTTTGTCAGCTTTGAGAGCAAATAGGTCCTCACCATTGCTGGGTATGATGGATATCCTCTGCATTTGGCCCAAACCAGGTCCAGAGGTCCGAGCTCGGCATCACTATCTACAGACAGAAGTGTGGACTGTCCTGTGAACAGGATAGTTCAATACATCAAATTAATATGTATTCAGGACGCCGCTTGAGCCGACACTGAACATATCATGAAATTGTATTGCTCATAAAAAAAGCTTTGTGTGCAAAATGTTACATTATGCATCCATTAAACACTCAGGAATTGATTGAGGCATTCTCATACACACCAGACCCACAGATGTCTCCATGCTCACTGTTGGGAACCTTTGCCAACGCAGGTTTACCACGACTTCGTTTGGGTGGGGAGACACTACAGCTGTAGACAAGAGGAGAGAAAAGCAAGAGAGGTTAACGCACAATTTACATCTATTCTCGAGGTGTCCCCGACTAAGAATTGACATCGTTGAATCTGATTGGACATTCATGTTGCCATCGCTTAGCTGTTGTTTCAGAATTGTGCATTTCTGTAGTTGCGGCTACTTTTTGTGGTTGTAAATTGAACTTTTGGTCCCGATTCCATTTCCACCCATTGTATTAATCCACAGGAGGGAAACAAGATAAGATAAGATAATCCTTTATTAGCACCACAGCGGGGACATTTGCTACACAGACAGTCAAAGAGAGAGAGAGAGAGAGAGCTGGAACCCGCAAACAGCTGTTTCAACACGCCTCCCCCCGTTGATTTTAGAGAATCGTTCATAAATTCTAAATATATCTAGCGCTTGGGTTGTGCATCTTTCTTATGAAAGTGCTCATATTAATAAATGTGGGCCTATTCTTTGATTTTGAAAAGGCTATGTTGTTATTTATGATCCTTTGTTTCATAACCACATTTTCTAGTCACTGAAGCAGTGAAATCAGGCTCCTTTGATCGAATCGTCAAATAGCAGAGTATTCGGGGTCACCCCGAGACAATTCAATGGCTAAGTATTTCAAAGACAATGGGCCTCATGCAAGAACATTTTCTCATTCTTATGCTAAACTTGTTACTTCTTTCGTGTTTAAGTTGGATTCACTAAACTCTCTGGGCTGCACAAACTTGTCGTTAACGGCTTGTTTCAGCATTTGTGAGATTCGTAAGACAATTAGCATAATCAACAACCCTAAAATTGCTATAAAAGGCTACCTGTTCCCCTCTGTGTTGGGCCCATTGCCTCTGTGACTCAATACTCACTTTAGTTTTTGGTCGTCATCATCATGGTCTGCAGAGGTGTGCTTTCCATTAGTCAGGCCTAGCAGAAACACCAATGAAATGGTGACAAATATGGACTTTTTAGAATCTCTCGCTGTATTGAAGTGATGTATTTTGTCCTTACCTCCTTCTCTGGGTGGTGGAGGGAGTTTGTCTGCCTCACTTTCTGAGCTCGGGCCTCTGGACCTCAGGTGGTGTGAGGAAGGAGAGGGAGGTGCAGGGGAGGCGTTTGGAGTGGGAGGTAAGGTGGTGATGTTGGTCACAATGGGTGAATTTGGGCTGGTGGGGGTGCTGTCCAACCCGTTGGTTTTACCGTTCTGTTGTGGTGGAGACTTGTTTTTTACCATTCGCGCCCCATTTTTAGCTTTTTTAAACAGAACAGACGTACGACGACCAACTCCAACCAACGGCGGAGTCGGGGGTGTGCCCAGCGGAGTGACCTCATGAACCGCCTCCTGTTGTGACGATGGCGTTTCACCACCTTCAGCCTCATCTTCACCTTGGCTTTTGCTTCCACTGCGGGAGGACCTCTGACGCTTGTAGGAGCGTCCGGGAGACCGTCGCCCTCCAGGTACGATGCCCAGGACCGGAGGTTCCAGGGGAGCATCTCCCGGCAGCGGCGATGATACCGGGCAGGTGAGCTCTAGCACAGGTGGAGAGTCATCTGGATCAAAGAGAAATGTATTGAAGGATCATAAATACAGCTGAAACGATGAGTCAAAGAAATCTCTGATTATATAATAATCTGCCATTACTGCCTACATTATGTCAGCAATGGCCAAATGCCACAAAATATATTAAAAGTATTTATTTTTTACCTTTCCCAGAGTTTGACATGGCTGTCAAAGGTCCCTTTGTCTTCTTCTTCTTTTCCTTCTTCTTCTTTTCTTTTTCTTCTTCCTCCTCCTCCTCCTCCTCCTCCTTGTCGTTGCCATTCACAGACTGAGAGTTCTGCTGCTGCTGGTTCATCTTCTGTCTGAGAGAGTTGATCTCTCGGCGCAGCAACCGGATGCGTTTGGTTCGACCACCACTGGTGCGCATGGATGCAACCACGTCCAGTTTGTCCAGTAAGGCCTTCAGCTGTTCGTCTGTGGTTAAGTGCAGTCGGTTCTCCGGGTCCAACAGAGAGTCGACTGAAGAGGGAAGAAAAAAAAAAGGAAACAGATGAGGCATGAGGGTTATGATCGTGGAGGAATAGCTCGTTCCCGCTCTCAACTCACCGTCGTCCCATGTACAGTTGTAGAAGCCATGTCTGTTCGGGGACTCTGGGAGATGCATCCCAGTGCTGGGGTCCAGGCCGATGCTCTGAGACTGCCTGTGGGCATGACGGAGGACGGCTCCACCAACCTCCCGGAGTTGTAAGGCTGTGTCGTGAAACATGGTGTCCTTGGAGTTGTACTTGAGGCAGTTGGAGATCATGAGGTTAAAGTCCTTCTCTAGGTCCGCGATGGAGCAATAGGCATGTCCCTCCAGTTTGGTACACATGGTGGAGAAGTCCATGGGTTGGGAAATAAACTCTAGGTAATCTGGGACCTCAGTGAATGATGAAAATAAGACTGTTAGCCGAGTCAAAGCCAAAGCATTTATGCTGCTTGATATGAAGTGTGTATTTAAGCAGACTGTTTTCTAACTGCACCAACCTCTGACAGATTGACCGGCTGAGAGAAGATTTTTGATGTGTCCTTCTCCTGCAGTTGTTCCAAAGTGGATCGCAGAAGAACCAACGCAGGGGTCAACTTCAACTCAAGAGCAGCCTGCTGAATTTTCATCTATGGAGCCATGACGTAAACACACACGCGGGTGAGGAGCGGACTAACAAAGTCACTCTACGGCGGTTCAAATGAACACCTAAGATAAAGGCCGCATCTAACGACATTCCAAACATATTGAGATACCCATCATAGATAGAATAAACATTGGATTTTGGGCAAATTGCTTAAACAATGAAATCTACTATCAAATTGTTGCTGAATTGCTGATTACTTGCGGAATAGTTTCAACTCCAATAGATATGCTTATGAATGAGAATGCTGACGGAAGCCTTGTAAAAAAATAACCCCAAATAATTATAGCTCGTCTAGCACTTCCTCTGTAATGCACCTGTTCTCTCTTTAGCCTCTCTCTCTTGCGGATGAGTTCCACCAAAAGTCTGGCCCTCTCCAGGTCTTGCCTCAACTTCTGCCAGTATCGTAGCTCCTCTCTAGCGGCACACAGCTTCTCATCAGGCTCCTTCTGAACACAAAGAGAACACACTTCTTGTTTAGCTTTAATCCACCAAAATCAGTCTTTCCTCTGGCTTTGTGTTGGAGAGCAGTGAGCAGATATTCTGGCTCTGAGACTCAAGTGTGCTGCAGGTTCCAGACTCTTATTGGAAAGTGTATTTTATTAGTCCCCCACAAGTTTTCCAGCAAGAAAGAAAATCACAAGGATCAGGTCATATGTCCAAGAAGCAAAGCAACCATGGGGACATTACTGTAAAAATGTTGTCATAATAATGTATTTTACAATCCCAAAACTCATCCAAGAGTAAATCTTTTTAAACTTGTATTTTGTGGTTTAAACACCGTAACAGCTTAAGGCATCTCCTGCCATCTGCCATTTGTTTAATTCTCTCATTTTCATTTTAAAAGCACACACTGGTCATTATCGCTCTCCTCACCTGCTCTGCAGTCCTTTGGGCCTGTAGGTGGGTATGGAGTCGGCGTATTAAAGGCATCCCATTTCGTGACTGTCGTTTCAGTAACCAGTAGTTATGAAGCCTCTGCATGAACTGATTCTTCCTCTGGACTTCAACTCCTGTGCAGATCTTGTTCAGCCTGTGGAGATGTAACCGTTACACATTAAAACCTGGTGGTCATAATAAACCCACTAACATATGATAAGGTGGTAAGGTTATTTTAAGTATCAATACAAGTATAAAGTACTCTTTCTTAATGCACTGGATCAAAAATGAATTACCGTGGAACCCTGCAAGAATACTAATAATATCTTGTAAGGCAGCAGACACCACAGGAAATGAATAAGGCATGCTGGGTATGTAAATTACGACAGTATGCAAATGTCACACCTGTGAGAGGGGATCTGAGGCACGAGCAGCACAGGCACAGTTGAGCGGCGTGTCGACCGACCAGCCCCCTTTGCGTTCTTCTTCTTCTGGCCCTTGGTAGCCTTCTTGTTTGGTGGTGGGGGTGGGGGGCTTTGAGTGTAGGACCTTTGACCGCGGTTACCCCGGCCCCCCACCAGTCTCCCTTCAACTGACTCGTCTCCAGACCCGTCCCGCCGAGACCCCACTGGAGAGTGATGCTCACAGAAAGCCGTCTTCTTCACAGAGAAGGTGGTACCGTTGACACCCGTCTCCCGGACCGGGTCTATCTTCATGAAGAGGCCAGCCTTCTGGGCACAGGTGACATGAAAGGCCCTGTAGCAGTTGGCTTTGTGGCACTGAATGGACGCTCCTCTGCCTTTCTGTTTACACAGGTAGCAGGTGAGTTTCCAGCGAGCAGGAGGGATGTTTTTGACCCCCTCGACAGGCTCCAAAAACACCGTGTTGGCAAAGCACACCTCTGGGATCCATATGGCACAGACAACGTGGGCCCAACGTCCATCACTTGTCTGTTTGAAGGCACCTCCTCGGTTGGGACAGAGCACACAGTCTACAGGACGGGAGGGGGACTGCAGGCAGCAGCGGCACAGCCACTGACCCTCAGGTACGTAGGGCACGCCGTAACACTCCTGGTGGACGGCCAGATTGCAGATGTCACAGAACAGGATGACATTACTGTTCAAACATTCGTCATCCAGACAGACGCAGCAGAAAGCATCCTCGTCTACGGCACTCTGGGACAGAGCCTGGCTTCGGGACTCCAAGATGGATTCCCTCTCCAGGCGGTCGATCAGCAGCTCAAAGGTGTCTGCGGATACGGAGGCATAGCCGTCACACACCCTCTTTTGGTTAACCATCTCCAGCCAGGCCAGGTCCTCCTCGTCCATGTCGTACTCAGCCACACTGTCCTGTTCCTCCATCGACTTTTCTATGAAACGATAGTAGGCTGTCGGGAGAGGAGGCGCCTCTGAGGGGCAAACTGAACTCAGCACACGAAAGACGGGCTCAGGCAGAGGGATTTGGTGGGACGGTTGCTGGAGAGAATTAGTAGGTCCCGTGTGCTGCTGGGAGCCGGACCGTTGGTTCTGGTGAGACACATTTTTACCACTCTTCCTGCTTTTACTGTTTGAGGGTTTCCTCCACGATCTAGTTTTAGTCTGCGTTTGTTCACTGTTCTCCTTGTTGCTGTTGCACTCGGCAATGTCCTGGGCCATCATCTCGTCCTCGGTAATAACTGGCAGAGCATCCGTGATGTTAATGCGATGGAGCCTTCCCTCCAGGTCCACTTCCACTATTTTCTGCGCCTGAGCGTACGTCAAAGTCTCCCTGGATGGAGAGAGCTGCAGTCTGTAGGGCGAGGGGGGCCGCAACTGTCCAGACGATCCCCTGCCCCTTCCTCTCCCTCTGCCTCTGCCCCTACCCATGTTGAGTCCGCTAGCAACTGTCTCACATTCCCACCTCCTCACCTTCCGCATGGGAGTTCAAACCAGCTCCCTAACAACAAAGGGAAGAAAATGATTGAGTGCAATGTGTGTCAACAATTTCTACTTCTGCATAATTGCCTTTAAACATGAATAGTTCAATAATTTGGTGACACAGTGATATCATATTCTGCCCTCAGAGCTTGTTTTATATTCTATCTGTATGAATTTTGTGTTACCCTGATTAATCATGCTCCTTTATACTGCTGCCAATGTAAAGAGTGCAATCTCATTTGCATTTTTGTAAGATTTGTTGTGTTTCCTTTTCAATTATAGACACAACAGTTACTGGGGGGAAAGGGGTCAACTCTGGTGCTGTTGTATTAAAAACACAGCATGTTACCTCAAGTACTCTTGCTGCACAAACACAACTACAGTGAGTTGTCTGCTCGCATGTATGCACCTAAGCTGCCTCTCCATTGGTCCAATCAGGAGTCTGTACCCGCCCCCCATTCCCTCAGCCCAATCAAATGCCAGTATCCTCTATTTTTTTTCTCTCCCCTGTTGCTGTGCATAGTTAGGTTGACGAGCGCTAAATACCAACCCGAGTATCTAACATCTGTCAGCCATTTTAAGCGCACAACAGCAGAGACAACATTTGGATTGCAAGTTGATTAGTAGCCCAATTACACATGCCAACAGCAACCAGAAAGTAGACGCACTGTATGCGCCGTGCCTAAATGCATAAATTACTTGCATGTATACGTTAGATCACGACACCGCAAATGTGCAACGTTTCGTCTACAGCTTTGTACTCCAGACCCCTGCAAACAGACTGTCTCGTTGATGTGATAACGATACTCGGTCGGACAGGACACAGAAGTCGTGTAACGTTAACAAGACGGCAGGTTTCCTCAGCAACGCTGACAATGCTGAACATATCGGAGTAGTTTACCTTGTGAAATCGTCCTCTGCAGTGCGAGTGCCAAACGGAAAAACTGCACCTAGCTAAATGTCAGCTAGTGACAGACTACAACCAAGGCGGACATGCTAGCCGTTAGCTTAGCTAGCCGGTAATTTCAGGAGCGACAGCGTCATCTTCAGCACTTCAGTTCTCCGCCGTGACTTCGGTCAAACACACAAACTCGACCCGGTTTCATAGTTGTGGTTTAAACCTGTCAAACGATGTCGGTTCCCAAATCAAGGGTTGCGAAATTCTGAAGATATCAAATTAATGTTCCTTGGATGAGGCTAAATATTCAGTCGAGATGGGTTGAAAAATACGCCCCTTTGGAAAAAAAACACCTCAGCCAATTGTAGGTGGCTGCTCCACCTCGCGCGCAACGCGCATTGTTCTCTGATTGGTCAAAAGGATAAACCGAATTCATCGAACTCAATCTGTAGATCACAACAGAAAGAAGCGATGAGAAAAACAACGAGACGCATATTGCGCGCCTTATAGCCCCGTGCTCATCTCCCATAGACCCATGTTGTACCTGTTATAGACCTACACCTGCTATCTCTAGGTGGGGGGGGGGGCTTGTATGGTTATTTTTCTTGGTTTGTACTGCTTGAGCTGTGCATTGTCTCTGTTGGTTTGTCACTGCGTGTGCAATGAGAGCCTTTGAAAACAAAAAATTGAATTATGAGCTTACTTGACATATAAAATTGATGCGTGATTCTCCTTTTACTACATTACGCTATACAAATCCAAAGAAAGATGTGATAAAAACAATAAAACTTTAAATAATCTAAATTATATTTTGGTATATGATTTAATGTATATATTACTGTAAGTGTGAAGAGTGAAATTAATAAATATAATGTGGAACCATCTCAGTATTTCTAAAATCCTGCCTGCAACCCTTAAAAATTTCATTCACACAAATGATTTGTACTCCCATTAGCCGATTAGACAAATATGACTCCATTATAAGTAACTATAGTTTTCTGACATTCTGGTTCCACTGGTACAGTAGATTTGACAATAATGTTATGGGATTGAGGCCCATCAAAGCCAACAATGATTTTAACTTAATTAAGTTCACCCACTGGCAGGAGTAGATGCACTTCATTTTGCCACTACTGATATACTATAATTCCCCCATGCCAGCAGGCTTTTGTTGAATTTATTTATTTGTTATAACTCACTTTATATACTGCATGATCAAACTGATGAGCTGATCACTGGCTGACTCAATTGTTTAGGTCACTGGGAGCTATAAAATGTCTGCTGAACACACAGTGACTACTTCAGTCCACTATCTTGCAATAGAAACAATGCCTGTTGGCTAGACACTCAAAAATATCTCAGCTATATTAAGTTTTCCAGCTGTAAACTGAGCACAGGCTTCCATTTGAATTTGGATTTATAACATAATTTATAATCTAAACAAAATAATTTTTGGAAAGACTAAATTGTTATGTATTACATTGTTAAACATTAACTCTTTCTCTTACATTTTTCTTTTTACCTTGCTTATTGTCTCAGATGTTAATGTTAAAATACAAATAAAAAATGAAATTGTTCATTAAAACATACACTATCATGTGGACAAGAGCATCCAGAGTGCCAATCTGACAAAAAAGACTGTTTCAAATATTGATTTTGAAAGTGCACAGTAAAAGAAAGTCCTGGCTCCCTGCTATCATTCAACAGATTGGTAGTTTTTATCTGTGCCCATTCCACAATAAAATATTCTTACTTTTTAAGCCATTTTGCTGAACCTCCAACTTCTTTCCATGGCCATCTTTGAGCTACATCACAATTATCTTTTATGTTTGGTCCTTCACCATGAATATGTTCACTCAATATATTTTTTTTCTCTCAATTTTTCCACAATTTGATAAACCTTCAGGGCCTTACAAAATCTGTAGCCGGTCACTCAATTCTGTGGTCTGATTATTTTCCTTTTAAAGTGTTAATAAAGAGCAGAGAATGCTGTCCTGCTTTCAAACGCTGATGTTACAGCCTGTCTTAATACTGATTTCGCAGAAACACCTCCAAAGAAATCTGCACGTAACATTCATATTTGTCCCTTTAATAGAAGTTATTCAAGTATATTCAAGAATGTCTTTTTTTCAAAATAAACTTTATGTGTAGCTCTCTGTAAGTGTAAGATACAAGGACAGCTGGTTCCAGCAAATATTCAACTTTGTTCACATGTAATGTAAATATTATAAAGTCTGTGATATTCTGCTTCACTACAATATAAGTTTGATGGTACTGTTCTGTAACAAGATAATGATATTCATTCATATTATTAAGATATATTCTTCATTGTTAGTATAAATAACCACATTTTGTTCCACAGAGAAAGCTATATGTTTGTATCTCATGCTGCTTCTTCCCACCCCTTCAAAATTCTTCCACTTTCTCCACCCACAAAAACTTTGCTTGCAGTCTCAACACATTTGAATCTGAAAAACTTCGGATCACTCTGCATCACAGTCGAGCTCACTGGGGTCTGTCTGAAGTCTGACGTGCCAGCAGCAGCCACATCTTGGACTCTTGTCAGGTGCTATGGACTTCCATCATATGCACTCCACTCAATGATTTGTTAATTTGATCCACAGCTTTGCATTTGTACCAAGAAAGGTCTTAATATATTGTTTATAATGTATTTAAGTTTATCCATGTGATTCATCTGATGCACAACCAACCACTAATTGTCTTTTGTACTTGTAGGATGCAAACCAGGAGAATCAGGATGCTGTCTAGCTTCTTTGTATTGTCTGTTGGGTTTTTCCTGGACATGGGAGTGTGCACTGCAGGTAAGAAAGTATCTTCTTTTTTTTAATTACAGATTTGTACCTATGCAGAAATAGTATTGACACACCTAATCAATGTAACAGATTTAACCAGGCTTGTTAGACAACACTGATCAATTTCAAACCATCTTGAAAGTGACTGCGCATGTGCTGATTTAGAAGCTGGTGTGATTGACATTACATTAAAGAAATGTAGTTTTGTCACTTTTTACTTATATTTCAAAGTTTGACCCGGTCTCTGCATTTGTAATTCAGTGTGGTGACAGCTTGCTTTATTTCTCTGCCTAAACTTCTCATGTTTTCGCTGCTGGATTGGTAGACATTTCTCAGGCTTGACGAGACGTAAATACATAAACAGTCAGCTCGGATCAATATCAAAGTGTAGCGCTACGTCCTGTCCAACTGTAGAAAAACAGAAAGGAAAGCAGTCCAGTTGACCCTCTCACCAAAAAAACGGTAATAAATCATCTCTATGGAGCAAACAAAGGCCTTGTGTCTCAGAGTGGCCAAAAAAGTCTTGAAGAGCTTCTATACGTGTCATCTTTTGAATAGGAGAATCTGATGGTTGTCAGGATCACCCTGTGGTGATGGATCCCCAAGGCCTTGGCCCTGAATCAAGGCTTTTGATACTCTTTGACTTCTCTCCCATCTCACAGTGCCATGGCATTGAGACTCTTTGAATTAAAACACTGCTCTAAATAGATTGTGGTGTGCAAACCGTTTCAAGTAGGAGAGGAGAGTGGCCAGATCGGATACCGGAAACCAGTTATGTCTAGAAGGTCAATACATTCGGCCCAAAGTTCACCTCAGACATCTCTGCATGTCAGAGTAAACTCTGAAGATGGCCAATGCACAAAGGGCTCTTTGATTCTGCAAAATGTAGCTGTGAAAAACATGTCTGTCAAGCTAAATCAGTAGTCAGTTTTCATAATGTATCATTGTTATGTGTTGCTCCCTCACACCTTTCTCATTTTTCTTATAGTCAAAACAAATGATGCTCCAAAACAGACAGCTATTTTAATGTTTCACCACATAATTAAGAACGAGGCAACATTTATCTCATCTACATATTACATTATATTTTCAAACATACTGTAACAGAACAACCTAGCAATACAAATAAAAATCATATAAGCAAGACTAAGAGTCTGCAGCTACGCTATCGGATTTGTGAGGCTGTTTGTAGGCACAGAGGTCCTTTGAGCTAAATGCTATTGTCAAGGGGTCACTTAAGTCAGTATGGATTCATCCGTGTGAATGTCTCTACTAAAGTATGTGCCAATCCATCTCGTAGATGTTGAGATATTTCATTGGATAAGTGAAAACTAAGACCTGCTGGTGCTAGATGAAATGTCAGGGGATCAGCAAAGTCATTATGGTTCATCCTCTTGGAACCATAAATGACAACGTTTCATCCTCATCCATCCAATACCTGTTGAGATATTTCAGTCTGGATGAAAGTGGTGAACCAACAGACCGACATTGCCATCACTAAAGCAGGCTTGGATGAAAACAGTTGCTACGTTGCTTTTTGCTCTTTGAAGTTCAACCAAAGGGGGATTTCTTTTTCATCTTTATTTTGTTTAATGTAAAGAATTGTTGGAGGCCTGAAGAGGTCAAAATATCCAGTATTTTGATTACGATTACAGATTTATTTTTAAGACCTTGAGGAGGTCCCGACCCCTAGGTTGAGAACCACTCTATATGTCTGTTCGACACGATGAACGGTGTTTGTGTCTAAAAGTTATTGTCCTAACGTGTGTGTCTTATTTTTCTTCCTCAACATCAGTGCAATCAGAGATGAGAATCACAACAATAAAGGTATAGTTCACTTGTTTATTGTGAACCTCGAAAGGTAAATACACATTTTAAAGATAAAACACATTTTACCGATTATCTTCTGACATATTTTCTTTCAGCAAGAGCCATATGCAATGTCCAAAGGCTCACAACTGGAAGGCTTTTGCATGGACCTGCTGTCTGAAGTAGCAAAAAAACTGGGCTTCAAGTTCAAAGTGCAGCTGGTGAAAGATGCCTCGTACGGAAGACAAGATGAGAACGGGAACTGGAATGGGATGATTGGAGAGGTGGTGAGAGGGGTGAGTACATGAAAACTGGGCAGTCAACCACTCTGCAGGAGCTTGAATTACCCAGCTGGCATCTTTAACTCACAACGGATATGTTCAAAATCAATGAATGTGAGGTGTTAACAATATCAGCAGGGTTATTGGTGCAATTAGAATATCTTAAATTCCTTGAGGAATTTCTATAAATGTACAGTGTTTATGTGTTCCGACAGGAAGCCGACCTTGCGATTGCTCCGCTGACTCTTACTGCAGCTCGGGAGAAAGTGGTGGGGATGACCAAACCCTTCATGCAGACAGGAATCAGCATCCTGCTGAGGAAGGACATCTCAGAGGGAACCGGCTTGTTTGATTTCCTGTCCCCCTTTGCAGCCGAGACCTGGGTCGGCATACTCATTGCCTACCTGGGGACCGCTGCTTGCATCTGGATAGTTGCCAGGTTGGTGATGGAGGTAGTTTAATGTCTTGGGGAAAATGATAATAATGAGTTTCTTGTTGATTTTGCTGTGGATTTGAATATCAAGGTATGTACTTCTTGTTTGTGGATATTTTCCCATTTCTGCTGGCAGTGGAATCCATTTGAGTTCACATTCATTTGTATGTAAATGCAGACTCAGCCCATGTGAGTGGAGTCAGCCTCAGAGTGAACAGAACAGATTCAGCCTCCTCCACAGCCTGTGGTACACAGCTGGAGCTCTGACACTCCAAGGTAAATGGAAAAACCAGACACTGGCGATAATGGTTGTATTGATTTGTTTATTTTCTGGAAATTGTCTCCCTCTTTGCTTGAGACTTCTTTTTACTGTACTCTTTTTGTGCTGTCAGGTGCTGGGCCACACCCCAAAGCTCTTTCAGGACGTGTCATCTGCTGCAGCTGGTGGTTATTTACCATCGTCCTCCTGGCTTGTTATTTCTCCAACCTCAGCTCCTCTAAGACCTCTGAGTCCACTCACCTGACAGTGAAAGGTTTTGAGGACTTGGCCAATCAGGATTCAATTGAGTATGGCTCTTTGGCTGGCTCTTCCACCCTTGCCTTCTTTAAGGTACAGACATCAGATCACTTATGGATCCCCTTGTGTCACTGCTTATTCTCTAATACTGTTTATCCTTCATGCAGAATTCAAACAATCCAGTGTACCGCAGAATCTATGAACACATGGAGAGAACCAAGAGTCTTGTGTCATCTATGGACGAAGGGGTCCGGCGTGCAAAAGAGGGAAACTTTGCCTTCATTGGAGAGTCTGTTTCTTTGGACTTGGCAGTAGCACGCCACTGTGAGCTGGTCAGAGCACATGAAGTCGTTGGAATGAGAGGTTACAGCATTGCTGCCACCCTTGGTGAGCTTACTCGTTTTGAAAAATGTAAATGATATATATAAAAATAATGAAAATTGTATAATAAACAATATACCTATCAATTTCCTCAAGGCTCACCCATCATAAAGAACCTCAGCGTGGCAATCCTACAGCTGAGCGAGGCAGGGGAGCTGGCCTACCTGCGAAGCAAGTGGTGGGCCAGCAGCTGCATAGCAGACAAGGCCAAGTCTTCAGCTGTGCAGCCGCACAGCCTCAAGGGGATGTTTCTGCTTCTTTCCCTGGGCCTGGGGCTGGGAGCACTGCTGGCTGTCCTGGAGCTCACCTCCAAGAGCCGCAGAAGTGCAGCTGAGCAGAGGGTGCGTGCATGTCAGGCAAAAAAACAACAACAACAACCACCCATCCCCAAAGTGTTAACCTTTCAGAAACTAATTCAAACTTGTTTTGTGCTCCACAGTGTGCATATGTGTTCATTCAATCGGGTTTTAGACTGTTTCATAAGCCTAAAGGGCTGCAACGTTTGCTCAATCATTTCATGGCAACACAGTTCGTTACAGTTAAAAGCAACCCTGTCATTTACCAATTGGTTTTCACATCAACTGAGGAACAAAATGCAGAGAGGACACAAGCAGACTTAGTCAGTCATGCTCTCTCATCCACACAACAATGTTTACATTAAATTCATCAACATATTAATGGATTGATTTGTTTCACTACAGTTTATATTTATTTGTCCTTCTCACAGAAATCCTGCTGCACCGTGCTGACTGAAGAACTGAGTCTGCGCTTGAGGACCAGCAATGCAAACAAACCCCAAGCAAATGTTGACAAAGATAAAGAAAAAGCATAAACATTTTACATTTACATTTACATTTATAACGTTTTAAGTCTGAACATTTTTAACTTTTACTTTTTTTGACGTAGACATCAACTTAATTGTAGGTTTTGAAGGTTCTTACTTGTAGATTTACATCAGATAAAAAAGAAAAAATACTGCATTTAAAAATTAAAAACTCACATTTATTATATTGATTTTCAAGTAAGAATGCTACAATTTGAATGAAAAAGCAAACATTATAGTTTGAATATTATAAAAACAAATATTAAAATGATCCAACTAACAAATAATGCTCATGTACTTAGTTTTTTAAGTTAGCTGTTACTTTGTATGACTCTGCATCATGCTGTTTTGTACAGTTGGCAATGGCATTACATGATATCAACAATAAAAACGATTTCATGCATAAAAGCTGTGTTGACTGTAAACATTACAGCATTTCTAAAACAATAAACAAAAATAACTGTCTAATTGTGTAATTCTGCGTGGTGTCTTCCTACTGATCTAGTCAAAAAATAAGAAATTCTTCCTCCCACACCTCCTTTATGTGGTTGTGTTGTCACTCTTTTTCTTTGTCTTCTGAAGGGCCTTGTTGTCTTTGGAGATATCAGTCAAATCTTAACGGTCTAATCTAAAAGAAAAAAAAGAACAGCACAAACTCTGATTTCATACAGCCACTTCACTTTAGTTTACAGTTATTTTTATTTAACTTTTGCATACATGAATGACACATCATCTATGACTCACCATTTAGAAAAAGTGGTGATTTACAGTTGATCTCTCTCATCCTCTGGTCAAAAAGGGCCTTCATCTCCCTCTGCAGGGTCCCCTCACGTTGCTCTGCCCCAGCTGGCACACAGGAGGCCACAAACTCCAGGCTGTCGGTGCTGCCGTCACTGCTGCTGGATGTGTTGTCAGACAGGCAGAGGCCGTTGGGGATGGGCTTCACCTGGCTGCTGTAGCTGTTGTAGTTTCGTGCTCCCTGCGTCTGCCAGTGGATTGCAGGCTGGCGGTTCATCATCGGTGTCTGGGGAGAAGTAGTCGGCTTCCGAGGGCAACTGCGTGAGCGTGCCTTTGTTCGTATTTGGGTGGACGGTCGGGATCTGGTCGAAGCCTCTAAGGTCCGTCTCACCCTGGCAGGGGACGGTGGAGGGATAAGTGAAGAGGATTTGGCTTCAGGCCAGAGCATATGCTGTGTCGCGGCCCGAGGCCGAGGGAGTGAACCAGTGTGACTTTGAGTTTCTGTTCGTTGTTCAGGTCCAGTGGAAGTGACCTTGTCTGGCTCTGGCAATTCCTCAGATTGTTCAGGCTGCTCTGGTTCAAGCATCTGAACGGTCTCCTGCTCAGCACAGTTTGATCCATCGGGTTCATTCTCCAACTCTTCTTGAATTCGATTCTGGCTGTCAGAACCATCAGAACAAGAAGCCTGGGGTGAGGTCTCAAGGTCAAAGCTGTCTGCCTTCGCACAGGGAGCAGCCCCGATGTGGTGGGAGTCAGTGGAGGACATCCGGCTGAAGACACCTCTCCTTGTCTCTGGTGGTTCATGAATTTTAACTCTGTGCGCTCGCTTCACTGGCTCACTCATGGCCCCTTTGTGAATGGCAGCCTTGGCTGCTGGCCCTTGTAACAGAGGAAATATTTCTCCATTCCTGCTGTCCTGAGAAATAGTATCCAGATCCTTGCAGAGGAACAGAGCGCGTCCGTCTTCTGAGGACTGGACAGATAAGTCCAGAGAAGGCTGTTTTTGAGGACCCTTCATATGCTTCTGGGCTGCTTTTTGGATGTGTTTTCTGGCTGCTTGCACCGCATTTGTGGGTTTGATCTGTTTCACAAAGGACACCGAAGGTTTTAGGATGGAGTTGCCGGGAAAGATGAAATTAGATTTGTGAGTTATTTTTAAAAAGAAACCTACCTTTCCAGTTATATCATTGATAGCGACATGTACAAAGATGGATGACGCCGCCATCCCTTCCAGGTACACGTGCCGATAACCTACACATTTTGCATTTAAAAATCATTCACATTAAAGGAACAGTTTAACTTTTGGAAAATATTTTGTATATAATACAAGAATTTGATTTCTTGCAGGGAGTTTGCTAATCAACATCTTATGTCCCGTTTGTTTGATCTGTACAAAAAACAAAATGTAAACACAACACGTGGCTTAACAACAAGCTATGTATTGGACTTTTTCTTGACTCACTACAAGATGTTGCTTGTTAGTAGTGAGTTTTAGAGGTGCTGCCAGACAGATTTTGTTACTTTTTGGAAGAGCCGGGATAGCTGTCTCTCCCTGTTCCCATTGTTTATGCTAAGCTAAGCTAACTGGCTGTCGCCTTATTGATCTGACACACATAAGAGTTCTGGTATCAATCTTCCCATTTAACCATCTGCAATAAGCGTATTTCCCAAATGACTTACTCTGTGCAACTCTGGAGTGTGCATGCACATATCTGATCATGTAATCTACCTGGCATCATACTGCTGAAAGCAACAGTCCTCTGTCCGATGAAATCTCGTCCAATAGGATGATGATCCCACACTTGGAAACGCACCAGGGCGATCTTTGGCATTTGAATGTTGAAGACGAGGGTCTCCTCCCACATTGGGTTGAAACCTGAATGAACATTAAAAGGATGTTACACAAATAGAAACACTGGAACATCGACTGTCTGTTATGAGATCATGAGATGAGAAGTACCATTATCATCCACCACCCTGGTCTGCTGCTTGGAACAATCTACATTTAGGCCAATTATCTCAACCTCAACAAAAGGATCGATAATCTGTAAGAAGAAAAACACGAGTATTTCAGTGATGAGAGAGATTTTTTTTGTCAGGTGTCTTAATAACAGATCATATCTGCAGCATGTTCACCTCTCCTCTGTCCCCAAACATAGAGTCTTTGGGTTTGGGAAGCTGCTGTCCGCTGATGATCTTCAGCACTAGCTGAGCCTTTCTGTGTCCTTGTAAAGGATCTTCCAACATGGGGTTAAAGGCAGCTGAGAAAAACAAACAAGAAATGTCTAATCCTGCACAGACAGGTGCTATAAACCTGCACAATCTGCATATGTACATACCTTTACACATGCACTTAGGCCTAAGAATATATCCACAGTTTCCATTTCTTGAGAACTTGGCTTGGTTCAGTTCAAGCATACGGCCCTCTGTTTGATAATTCATTGCAACTAAAATGAAACATATATACATAAATCAAATGTTGTCATTGTAATTTTAAAGTAGGCAGTATTGCAGTCTCTGCGACGGTCTTACCCATATGGCATCCTGTGTTCCAGTATGGTTGTGGGTTGAAGTTACTCGAGTCCACTCTGTAGTTGGACGGGTAGACTCTTATAAGTTGGCGTTGGTTGAAACGGACCAACTCCCCCGGCTTCAGCTGTAAGATCTGGTTCATAACGGTCTCGTTGAGGGATGATACCTGCCAACTGTTCGCAAATGCTACCAGACAGAAAATAAATCACTGCATCACACATCTATTCCTAAAATATATGATGAACTTTAAGATTGTGTGTTTGATGGTTTGATGTTCATTTTGAAGATCCTTTACCTTGTGTTTCTATATCATGCACACGGACAGATTTTGTGTACTTGACCAGGTCAGACAGAGCTCGGGACAACCTCATTGTTTTCCTCTTCCTAAAGGGAGAGTTAATAGACAAAGTTCAAGTGTAACTGCTGATACTAAGAGTATTAAATGGCTTAATTTAATGACTAGTCTTACTTGGGATGGTAAACAATTTGTGTCCTCTCCTTGCTGTGGTCTGACTCGCCATCAGACAGCGTCTTACTTCTCACTCGGACTCTCTTTTTCCTCTGAAAACAAAAGCATTATTTGCAATTCTTCTGTAACTTTATACAAATAGGTTTAGAAAATAAGCAAAAGAGCTGACCTTTCGTTTGAAGCTCTTCATGATTGAACTTCCAAATCGCCTCTTCTTTTTGGTTTGATTGGTAGAAGTGATGATACTCCCGTCCTAAAACAGTCAAACATAATGCATAATTATCTATCTATCTATCTATCTATCTATCTATCTATCTATCTATCTATCTATCTATCTATCTATCTATCTATCTATCTATCTATCTATCTATCTATCTATCTATCTATCTATCTATCTATCTATCTATCTATCTATCTATCTATCTATCTATCTATCTATCTATCTATCTATCTATCTATCTATCTATCTATCTATCTATCTATCTATCTATCTATCTATCTATCTATCTATCTATCTATCTATCTATCTATCTATCTATCTATCTATCTATCTATCTATCTATCTATCTATCTATCTATCTATCTATCTATCTATCTATCTGTCTGTCTGTCTGTCTGTCTGTCTGTCTGTCTATCTATCTATCTATCTATCTGTCTATCTATCTATCTATCTATCTATCTATCTATCTATCTATCTATCTATCTATCTATCTATCTATCTATCTATCTATCTATCTATCTATCTATCAAGGTTTCATTTGCCTGTGAGTTATCATTATCATCTTCGTCGTCTTCCTCCTCTTCCTCATCCCCGGTGTCTTCATCAGACACATCACCCTCCTCTGCATCAGGATCAAGGTTTGCTGGCAGCTTTTTCCCCTTGAAAACAAGAATTAATGACTGTAAGTCCATGTGTGATTGTGTGTGTTTTTGTGCTTTGTTCGAGTATCCTTGAGTAGCATATTGCAGCGCATGTTGCTTAAAACAACTTTACCTTGACTAAGACTTTCCATTTTAGGATCTCAGGGGAAGGCAGCTTCTTGCATTCATGCACATTGACACTTGAAAGATCCAGTTTGTCCTGCAGCACCTCTCTCAGATACTCAGCCATCTTTTTCTGCTGAGGCACAGTGCAGTGGTTCTCTATGGACAAGATCACTGGGTACCTGGGGGGGGGGGGTGAAATGACACCTGAGCTACAGGTATGATGCTTTTTTTTTATTGTGAAGGCTTGACGTATCAGCATCAGGACCCAGAAGCACTTACGGTGATTTTGTGAAGGCATATTTGTTAATTGTTTCAATGACATCTTTGAAGAGAATTTTGGATGTCAAGGTGTAGCCGTGATGAATGATAGGCTCCCCGTCAGGCCCGTCCCAGCAGTCCACTGCGAGAGGAGGAAGAAAGCAAACAAAAGAGTGATGAGTGAGTCACATTGTCTGTCTTAAAACCACAATGAAGAGAGCCGAAGTTCTGGCTTTTCAGGCTCTTACCCTCCACACAGCGACAGCCTGCCTGGAGAACATAGGCGTACATTTCCACTCGAGACTGAGAGAGCAGCTGGTCTCCTGTCAGGTAGGTGTTGTGTGAGGTGGCAATGAAGTAGTTACTTAGAGGCTGCGTCATGTCCTGGTTCACCTCATTGTGCTCGGGGTTGAATATATCACCTGCAGGGCTCCTCATGTAGTTGGTAAAACCTGAAGGAAGAAGGTTTCAGAGCAGGTGTGTTTTTTGTATGTTGATGTCATGTCTGGTCCAAGTGACATATGAGATCTTATTGATGCATTGTTAAAGACATTGTTATTAGCAAGTTCCCCATACCATCAATGCCGAGAACTGTACGCTGCAGGTTCTCAGGACATGGTTCAAACTTGGCCACTATATCGACTAAATAGTCTTTGGCCAATCCTCGCATCTGCAAATAAAACAATATCATGAATGTCATTTTTGGTTTAAGTGATTCGACATTTAACACATATGTTTCATTTGTTGAATGCTTTTATTGTGAAGTAGGAAAAGATCTTTTATGGTTCTTTAAAGGTCTTTTATATCAAGGTTTAGAGGTGCTGGATTCGATATTCAGAGCATTATCAGAGCAGTAAACAACTATTTGCTATATATAGATATGGTGGAGTAGCCTAATGTACCTGAGCAGAGAATAAAGTTGCTCTCCCTCTGTGTGTGTTATTATCCGAGTTTGTCTGTGCTTTGTTTTCGTAGCCGGGCCCACAGCGTGTGCACTGACAGTGCATGTCAGTGCATGTGAGCGTGCCCCGCTGGCTACCTCACAGACGACGCTCTGCACTGCTCTCATGAAGCGGTTACAGCTGATAACTCCGTCCAGACCGGTAAACACTGTTGCCGTTGTTCACACTGTTTGCACTGTTTTCTGCTCTGCCATCTCAGCCGTCGCCAGGTTGAGGCCCGCGTGGAGGCAATAGATATGCTCTGAATTTCTATTTAGCAGCTTTTAAGTCTCTTTACCATGTATGTCTTTTATTAAATTTGGGAATTTAATTTGTATCTTGCACTGCACTGTAGCTGCGCTGTAACTTTAATTCTACTGTTTTATTCAAACTTTATGTTTATTCTTTTTTCTCTTTTAAGTTTCTAGTAAACAGTGAGGCTGACATCAATAATAGTAACACTGCATTACATGCATGCATTGTTTCCTGTGAATCATGGTAATTACAGAACATTAACACATTGCATGGCTATTGTTGAAAAAAATCCCTGTTTTTAATAATGTAAAATAAGGGGATTTATTTACGATAAATCTTAAGTATGATATTTTAAAAGAAATACACACAAACACAAAAAGTGACATTAACCATTTTACATTTTGTTTGTACCTTCTGTTCGTTTTCCAGAAAGCGTGCGAGGTCGTGAAGATCCAGGACTTCTTTCTGATTGCTGTAGGAGATCATTATCAGGTAGAGGTCTCTGCGTGTGGAAATCATCTTATAGAACAAACAGAATTCTTCAAAGGCCAGAGAGCCCTGGTTCTCGTCTGTGTCTGCTTCCTACAGATAACGACAAAAAGTATTTCATGAACAAGAAATAACTCTGTCAATGTTAGAGATAACCATCCTGCCAAAGAAAATATGTACCACCATCAACCCATATGAAGGATATATCTCTATTACCATCAAACATGATGCAACGCGTTCACAGAGACTATCACCATCAGGAGGGGACACAGTGAGCTACTGAACTAAAGCAATACTGCAGTGCAACTAAAGCCATCTGTTCAGCTGTGGTCATATGGTCTTCCTGTGGCACTCTCATGCAGTGTTCAGCTAAAATACTGTGAATACATATTTGTCTGCTGGCTCCATCTCCATCCTTTTACCTTACTGCGGCTCTCACTGAAAAGATGTGAGGATCACCCAAACAATAGGCCTCTTAGGGAAACGTCCAGAATCTTGCATCTTAAACCACTTTTCTTTTTTTTCTTTCCATTATGTTGCACGCTGAGAAACATCAGTGCATTACAGTAAGAAATAATGTAATTATAGCCCTGTCATGCTGATGCTCTCTGTTTTGTTTTCTGTTTTGTTTAAAAGCATTTTGTGCTGGATTCCATTTATTTTTGCCATGTACAAACCTATTTATCTATTTTTAGCCATGCTGGAACTTTGGTCCAGACTGAAGTATCTAAACAACTATTGGAGGGATTGCCATGGCATTTGGTACATACATTCATGTTCCCCTGAGGATGAATTGTAATAACTTTGATGATCTCTGATCTCTTGTTCCACTAACGCCACCATCAGGTCAACAAAAATATTGTTGTATGACCAAGAGAACCTGCAAAATAACGTTGGCTCAGATGTACTCTGAGTTTTTAGATATTTAAATGTTAGCATGCTAAGATACTAAACAAAGATGGATGCCATGGTACACATTAAACCTGTTAAACACCAGCATGTTAGTGTTGTCATTGTCAACATGATAGCATTTAGCACATAGCACTGCTGTTGCTAAGTTCAGCTTCACAGAGGTGTTAGCCTGGCTGTGAGTCTTGTTCGTTTATTTGTCAGCTGCTGTATGTTACTAAAGTAGAAAACATCAATTAAGTCACCAAACACAATGTGTATTCTGTTTTGTAGCCATGAAGCCACAATTGAACGAAGCAACATCTCCAGTTATGAGATATTAGTGACACTAGATTACTGAATATACAAGAGCACAGAGGCAGGTTTGATGGTGGGTCATGCTCATTAAATCTATGACTTGACTTTTGGTTAAAATTCTTACTTGAAACATCTGCCTGACTTTCTGCTTCGGTAAATTCACATTGAGTTTGTGGAGCAGATGGTGAACCTCTCCAATGCTCAAGGTGCCATCTCCATTTTTGTCGGCCTCGGAGAAAGTCTGCTTTAACCATGTGAGGCTTCAGTTAAGGAGGAAACTGCAAGAATTATGATCAGATCAGGTCAGTTTATGTGTGTTGTTATATCTTCAACAAGTGGATGTGTTGTTAACTCCTCTTTATAGGTATAGGAGTAATGTATTTGTAATAATTAGTCGCTCAGAGATTAAACATAGAGGCTGGATAAAGGATATTGATCACGGGTGCGTTGCCTCCGGGCAAAACTGTCCTCATCACTGATGCCAGCCATGAGGTATTTCAGCCCAGTGATCCACATGCGGGCATCCTCTGCATTGGTGGAGACCAGGTCCAGGGACTTCACTCGCTCCCCGTAATAAATACTGAAGCAGTAGTTTGGGTCGAAGCGGTTGTCTGCATACCGCCTGAAGATCTCTGACTTTTTCCCCTCGAAGACTTCATGGATGGAATCAATAGTTACTGAAACAGATGATGAAGAAAATTTTAGCTTCATCTAATCAGTAACTTCTTTAAGCGTCTTGACGGAAATGAAAGAAACCTCTGGGTTCAAAACAGCATAATAACCAATCATTTTGGATTGCAAACACTCAGTTTATGATATTCACACGTTTTGTTCACCAATATAATCCTCACAGATGAACAACCCTTTTATGATTTTTGAAGCATGAATGCAATCTGCATAAGTAAAATGCTAACTTTAGGCTATAAACAAACTACACTACGGTCCGAGTGCGAGTATACACAATGAGGCTGTGAAGACGTGATGACGTTTTGCAGTCTCATTTAGCCACTTGTTAGCAACCGCCTTTTTAAAGACACATAAAAACTTCAAAATTCACAAAAGGGATTTGTACTAAGTCATTTCCAGGTACTCATTCTTGCAGCACTCTCAAACTTTCTGTGCACAACCAAAACGTTACAATCAGTTGTGGTAGGTCATTTTGATCAGAAGTATCAGAGCTATTGATATGTGGACTGATAGCAAGATACACCAATAGATGTGCCAGCCTCACTTAAACGGTAGAGAACGGTAGCTTAGAGAAGAATATGGAGTTCAATTTATGTGTCTGAATAGCTTCGTCTTGGGAGCTCCATCAAAACCAAATCCACTAGAACAGCCAGCTGTAGATATTCAGCGCTGCAAAAATAAATATGTGGTGGTGGACATGGTTTGGTGATGGCTCACTTTTGGCCTTGTCATGTTTCCTGGTGGGCCGCCACCGGATGCAGGACTTGTGCTCATCCAGGTAAAAGAATCGGACCAGTCCTTTCTTCTTTCCCTTCATTTTGGTCATCTGAGTGCCGGTCTGCATGGTGCACATACACCTCTCCACTACAGGGGAGCACAAGGAGTCAAGCTTGTCAGAAAATCCACAGAGGTCATCATATTGTCAGTTATTTGCTGCCAACATCAAAGGGAGTTTCTGCAAATAAAATATTCAATGTACTGAATATTCAGTAACCTATAATACTATAATGAAAGTGAAATGTAGGCTGGTGCCAGAGATTGTCCACTTTGCAGTTGATTCATCAAAAGTGCCTTATTATTGTTATTAAAACATGTTCTAAGATGATTTGTTATATATTAAAATAATGCATAGATGTGTTGTGATTTAAAGGAGGACCTCAAGCAGTCGAGACAAGAAGAGGTTTACCATCAGGCACTTGTTTATGAGATTATAGGCTGCGTCACACAGGGATTTAAGTAGCTGTATTTGTGTTAATGATAAAAGGGAAAAGAAGGAAAAGATACAAAAACCCTGAAATGATCTTTGCCTTAAAACAAATCTATCAATTATCAGTTGCCTTACAGTGATTCAAATTATTTCTCCAGACTTTTCTTTGCTGATATTTCGTACAACTTTTGAATGCCATCTGTGCACAGTGCTTGTACTGAAATAGGATGTCAGATCTAACAATTATCTTGTAACATTTAGGTCACGGTGAAGAGGTGTGTTTTGTTTTGTGTGCTGAGAGCAGGTAACCTTTGTTTGTAATCTGAAGCTCAGATGCATGTGACGCACCCTGGCCCATCATTCAGGCTAATCCTAAAGGATTGTCTACTGTCCATATGCCCATTATATACTCACAGGCTTCCCTGCAACTCTACCCTGTGATGTTAGAACATTTACTCATTTTACAGCCCTATTGCATGAAGATTTCATGGTTAAAGTTTAAAATTCACATGTTGTGGTATAAAATATCATATTAATATCATATGTTTGGAAATTATATATATAAAGCTCCCCTCTTTAGTTTGCAGCAGCTTGTAGACACTTCTGCTAAACAACCTGTTGACATTGTGCAGCAATTTGAGTGTTTGAAGACGACATCATTTGATAAGTCGTTAGTGAATCTTACCTATCTGACCCAGTCTCCATTTTGGCTGTGCGACCACACTACTACCAATCCAGAAAAACTCCTCAGCGAGTCTGGAGATGGATGCTTTCTTCCAGAGTTTTGGAGAGCTCATGATGGACGAGGTAGATGAATTCAAGGGACTGGAGGCCTGTTTTGCCTGATGAGTGGAGGCCTTAGCAAGCGAGGGGGAGAACACTCCTGATGACGGAGATCCTAAAGACTGAAAGGTGGTCTTCTTTGGTGACAGAGAGGAGCGTGGTGGGGTGCCACTCGGCCCTGGAGACAGAGGTGCCATCGCTGGGGTGCTGTTCATCCCTGAGCTGTTCATTTGAGTCCAACTCTCCTGTCCCATTCACACCACATTAACCCACCTTCCCCTCACTCTACTCGGCTGTTGAGCAAAGTTTGTATATAGCACAGCCTCTCTCGTGCAGCATATCCTCTTCTTCCACTTAAAGTCTTCCCACGTTGGATTAGGGAACAATATTCCCATCCTGAAGGTTCATTCCTCATCATCCTGTGTCCAGTGATCCAGTGTAGCCATAGGTTCTTCTGTATATATTTTTTTGCCGTCAGAGAAGGCTCGCAGAGAAAGAGTGTGCAACATGTGTCAGTCACTAAATCTTCCTCAAGCTGTAATCCCATAGGGAAGGCTTCAGCCTTGCTTTAATGGAGGGATTTTCACGCAACCAGTAAGCTTCTGAAGAAAGAGAGTGGGACAAGAAGGGGGCTAATATTCATTTAACTACACTCGTGGCAGTCCTAATCATTAAAGAATATAGAAGTCACAGATGATTTAATAGATCGCTTTTAGGATAGTCGTGATTTATCGTTATCAATGGGGCATTTGGCTAAACAAGTCAGAAGTATCCACCCTTCAATATTGTTCAATGATCTCCCCTTTGAGGCAACTGTGTGACATACAATACATGCATTTTATTAATGTACGTCATATAATATATAACGGGATCCACTAATTTGTTACTTACTTATTTGTGATTTCAAGCTTTTGATTTTACTTTATAGGCCTTGCATGCTCATGATAACCCACACATTTTTTAAATTTCATTAATTTTGCCTGCACAGAGAAGACTTTCTCACTCTTCTGTAAGTTTTGCTGCACTTTTAATTTAGGACAATGTACACCTCTATCAACAGTTTATTTCACACTGGTGATAGAACCATCATCAGGAAAAGGAAGTTGCATCAATTTGGCTGATGATGTCACAGACCTAACTTGTTTGTAAGATAGGTCATTTTTCACAGAAGACATCATGTTACAGTAGGAATTGCAGAGATGTAAAAAATAAAGTTAATGACGATTAAATCCATTTAGCTGGCTCAGTTTCAGGATCCTGGTATTGTGCATGCTGACTCACTGTCACACTGTCATGACTTACTGAGACACATGAATGAAACTGAGTCACCGTTAATGTTATTAGCAACACCTGTTTTTCCTTTTACGACAGGTCAAAATGTCTGCTGTGAAAAAGGACTGAGACCCAAAGCTATCAACATCAAATAATACAACTTTGCTTTCTTAGAAACCTTTAGACCACAGAGCAAATACAAATTTGCTCTTTGGTCTATCTTATCATATCTCTCATGAAATTATTCATTTGACCTGTGTTTTTTTTTTTTTCAAAAAATTATCATACCAATTCATACATGTTTGTAATTACAATCACAATAGCAGCCATGCAAAAGGTTAGAAGGTTTTTTTTCCTGTTAGGATAACAAGTCTACCGACATCGTAGCAGCTGCACTTAGGCACCACGCTGCTTTGAACTATCATCAGCATGCATAACATCAGCATGCTAACATGCTCCCAATGACAATGCTAACATGCTGATGATTAGCAGGTATGTTTTCTATGTTTATCATCTTAGTTTAGCATGTTAGCATGCTAACATTTGCTAATAAGCAGTAAACACAAAGTAAATCTGAAGATGAGAATGTGATTGTTTAGTATTGGACTAATCCAACATTTTACCTGATGGTGGCGCTATATGAAAAGATGAGACTTCACACAGAGAAGAAATCAACAATCTTGCAGAGTGGGACTCAGAGAAAAACCTACTGCTCAACATCAGTAAAACCAAGAAGCTGATTGTTGATTTTAGGAAGAAAGGAGGCTAAGACACACCTAACCCACGTCTACATCAAAGGAGCTGTGGTGGAGCAAGTGAATGGTTTTAATTTCCTTAGAATAAGCATCACAAACAACCTGATATGGTCATCACACATCACACATCTCCATCCTGGTGAATAAAGTTCTTAAACAGCTGCATTTCCTAAGAAATGAGACAGCAATCCCCAGTGCCAATTTTTAAAAAACTTTTACAGAGGAGCAATAGAAAGCAGTCTGGCTGGAAACACTACTAATTGGCATGGGATGTGCACAGCCCAGGAGGGCTCCACAGCAGTTCATCAAACCCCCCAGGACATCGCTGGTACCCATCTTACAAGCATCAGTGATATTGGTAAGAAGAGGTGCCTGCGAAGAGCTCAAAAGGTATTAAAAAACATTACCCACCCAGCATCAGCCTGTTCACCATGCTTCCGTCTGGCATGAGATGAGCTTTTTTTGTGGGGTTTTTTGGACTACAAACTGCATTTCGTTGCGCAACCTTGTGTTTGACAATGACAATAAATTAAACTTTGGAACTTGAAAAGTTAAGCCAGGGAAGTTATTAGGATGTCTGTAACAAATGTCATGGCAGTCCACCACCAAAGTGGTAGACCCAGTGGCCAACATTGCCTTCCCTAGAGATACAAATAAAGAGATTAATCCACACACACAATCATGCACAAATACTGTTTACATTGTGGTCAAAATAAAAAAGAACACGCCATAGGATTGATTTAGATTTTAATGGGTATTATACAAGTTTTCCGAAGGAAAAGAAAACATTTAACCAAGAGGCAAGTGAAACCCCACTTCCAAACCAAAACTACAACAGCATCAGCTAACAAAATGGATATTGTTATTACACTGTACCCAACAAATACTGAGCGAGGGTATCATAAGTAATGATAAGACATAAAAGTGTTTCTTGTCTAAAATATACGAGAGCACCTAAGGATGAAACCAATAGAAGGTGTTGCTTCTACTCTATCTGACGAGGGAGCTGGAGGTGCAGAGATTTAAAATCCATTTTTCAGTTTTTGGTCTGTGGTTTAATATATACTCTATAGTTCATCAAATAATAAAGATCTTCTCAAATAACAAAATCAAGGGACAAATTATAATTTTCTGTTGGTGTGTCAAACCTTGACAATCTACTGATAGGTTCATGACCTTTGATGGTTTCATTCTCCTTGTTTAAACCAACAGGTCCATCCATTCTGCTAAATGCCCTGTGATTGCAATGATACTCAGGGATACAACAACAAAATTGCAGTTTTGCAAATCCAAATATAGTCTCTTTTTGGTTTCAAGTAAGAGCAAAAAATAATATTCATAATCAATTTAAGTCTGGAACAAGCAAACATACCGACAAATATCTTATTTACAATATCATTGTATTTACATCAGAGGATACTGAGGGAAAGTATGTTAAAATTCAAAGTTCATGTTAACTTGTGTTTGGAAAAATGTAACAGGGAGTACGATGCACAATGCAAGGTTCTTTTCTTTAAAAAGTGCAATTCCTTTTCTTAAAGTAAAAAAATATATATCCATATTTTGTATATATGTAGAAATGTTGTTCATATAAACAGCATTTGTTGATTTAAGAGCCCTAAAACCAGTGACTAAAAATGAATGCTTTCTGTTGATAGGCAGCAAATTATTATAGAATATAAATTATTTTACAATACTCAATAAATCAGAAGTACCGCATTTCAACAAAAACAGACAGCTATTGAAGTTTTTCTTTTAGGAGGGCATTTGTAGACTCTGCAACTAATGTGGGCAAGAATATTTGCTATTTATCATGTGGTTTGGTTGCAAAAAAATTACTTGAAAACAATATTCAAACAACAAATAAAGTTGCATTATAATATTAAAAAGTAACACTTCCATAAAATGTCTAAGCATAAAACAGTGGTGGACCTGAAGGAAGCCCACCTAACCTCCAATACTTCAGGTTTATAAAATACAAAAAGTAGACAAGCTGGTATACATGCGTACATGTTTGTATATGGATGGTTTTTTTCTTGCCTGTGGAATAACAGTGCTGCGCAAGCAATATTTCTTAAAAAGTACATCCTCTACACAGTTATAAAAAGCAAGCCGATAATAAAAGTAAATAGTGGTAAACGGGTGTCTCTTGTTTCCAGTGGTCTACAATGACACCTTTGAGTGTACCAATATTTTGTGGCACCAAGAGTTTCATCAACCACTCAACATGTTTCTTCCCTTCATATTCAAGTAGTGTTATGTGGCTATATTTGCACATCTTAGAATAGCTTATACTAAAATAAAATCCTTGGACAGCGTCAGGTGTCTCTGACGTCACTGGAGAGATGTGGTCATCACTGAAAAGGTCTTTCTTAATTTCACGCTTTACAACATGCTCAGACATCATGCTACTTTCCAGTTCATTTCATAAAATTAATATATTGTCATAATAATATTGATTTGTATCATATCATATTATATATGACAGATTTTTCCTCTACAAAACAGGCGTTGCATTTTGCTGAGTTTTCTTTTCCCCAACAGGAGGTGCAACAAAGTCCTTAACCATGCTCCTTTTTATTGAGTCTCTTTCTCCAGTTCTGAATGTGCAATTTTATGATCCATTGGTGTGTTGTGTGGTCTGCCTGTGTGCGTCTGTGTTTGCATCCTTGGGGTCTCCAGGAGGGCTTCTGTCGGCCTGCAGGGCCAGCTGGCTTTGAAGGTCTTTAACAACACTCGCCAGGCTCTGCCGAGCTTCTCTCTCCCGCTGAAGCTCCTGTCTCAGCTGCTCACGATCAGCTTCTGCCTGCTGCAGCTGCACATGCAACTCTTCGATCTGCACAACACAACCAGACACAGACAGCACTGAGTATCAATTATACTCAAATGAGGGATAGGATGAAGAAAACCCCAAATAGACAGAGTACATACTGGTGGTTGAGGTGATAATAAGCATGTTGCAGACATCTTACCTGAGTGGAGTACTTGACCCGGAGACGTTCAGCCTCACAGCCTTTGTCACAGACTCGCAGCTGTCTCTCCCTCTCCAATTCTCTTTTCAGCCGCCCACAGGACTCCTCCGCGTCCGTCATCTTCCTCTCCCAGTCAACGCGAAGGCGTTCAATCTCCTTTCTCAGGTTGCGCTTGGCTTCAATGGCCTCACGAAGACGGCCTTTCTTTGCCACCCTCACAAACTCCAATTCCTGTAAAAAACAACAACATCAGAATCATTTCATGTTTAAAACACTCATATTCAGAGATCGCTGTCATTCCTATCACATAGCATTTCAAACAGGATGTAATACCTGCTGAAGGCTGCGTTTAGCTTGCAATGCAGCTGCTAGCTTCTCCTCCTGTTTCACTCTCAACTTGAGAATCTCCTGCAGCAGTTTTTCACGGGCCTCTTTGGTGTCTGCACCTCCGTACAGCATCTGTCTCAGGGTGTCCATCTCTGGGCAAACGGTCTCCGGCAGCCAGCCAGGTCCTTCCTGAGGTCGAGCAACACTCTGAGGGGTCAGAGTCTGAGAAACGTTGGTGCAGGCCGAAGGAGGCGAAACCAGAGTGGAAGCTAGCGCTGGACCTGCAGAAGAGAGAGTTTTAACTTTAATAAGACAGCGATTGCAAAATGTAGAGTTTGTCTATTGTTGTGACAAAGCTTTTAGCACTACAAAAGACAACAGAACTAAACTAAATTATTATGTATCATTACTTTTAGCTATTTTAACTATTTATCTTTTCAGCTAACCGTTTAAACCTCTTCTTACTCGCTAGCTAGTTTTCACTCTCTCCTAAATAAAAGTGGTGTTTTCAAATTGGTTGAGCTGCTCTACAATCATTCCACGGACATTTTTGGCAACATTACAAAGAAATAATTCATACTACAGTTAAATAGAATAGCATGTTTTAACAGCAAAATCTGCAACTTATATTTTTTCTTGTATTTCTTCAAATAAACACCGGGTGGCGCAGTTGTACAGGAATCACTCTGACCCAGCTCTGCTGTGGCTCATGTCCAGCAGAGCTTACTGTGTAATGCAAGTTTTAACTGTAAAATCTGTGTCTTATATCAACTGACTCTTGTAGTGTTTCAAGTTTTCTGTTTCTCTGGATTGTTGCAAACACTCTGTGATGGGTTGTACTTACGATCGTCACAGTCGTCCACATCGATCTCTCCATCTGTGTCCATGTCTTCGGGTTGGTTGGCGGTACTGGAGGGGGACGGTTTTGCTTCAGGTTGTGTGTCTCCATTATGCAGCTCCTGCCTGGAAATGGCTGCAGGCCCTCTGCCAGGAGCGTGGCTGTCCCTGGGATGGACCGGAGGGGCCAGGGGAGCTGGTGTCAGATTGGGAGCCGCCATAGTCTCGTGGCTCTTTGAGTAGGACCTGTGGAGGAAATACAGGTCAATTTTAAAGCATTTCATTGGTTGAAAGCTTGATTTAACCAATATTGTCTCTTTAAAACTGAAACTATCACAGCTCTCATGAGATGACTCACCTCTCCACCTCATTCTGAGTGGCTGGTTTCTCTTTTTCTGCTGCTTTAGGAGACCAGGGGCGGAAAGCAGAGGGCCTCTGTTTCAGTTGGACTGGTTTCAGATCCTGGACCAACAAACAAAACAATAAACTTACAATAAACTCACAGTAAAATGCCATTAGAACATTAAATCAGCCGTGACGAGCTCACTCAAAGGCCCCTCGTTATTTAACAAGGCTGAAGGACTAGAGGTCATACAGAAGTGATAATGTGATGATTCAAAAGGACAACGGATTTTACATCACCCCTTTGACCTTTGAGCTTAACGGCAAATCCGGTTTCACTCTAGCAACATGCACACACAACAAACCTTGTGTGCAGACTTTGACAGCGATTGTAGCCAGTCGGGTTTCCTGTCTTTGTCAGCTGATGGAGATTGTAATTTGTTGAATTTTGACCTCTTTGCTTGGACGGGGCTGGGAGCCTGAGGAGAGGAGAGAGAATAGACGGTTAATCATCGCGATCCTTAACAGAGATAAAGTGCGGATATTACATCATGGAGTAGAGTGGATATTTCAGGAGCCCACAACTTCTAAAAATGCTACTGTGTGGCTGTAAATGGGAATATTTAGCAACACACAGATTTGTCAGAACATGACATGAATGTTTACAGCCTTGCAGTAAAAGAGCAGAGAGTCATAAGGAAATCACAGAGAGACAAGGGGGATAGAAGATGTGTCTGTGTAAGCGTTCAGTCTCTGAGCTTGGTTTGTCTGTATGTTTGTGTGTGTGTGTGTGTGTGTGTGTGTGTGTGTGTGTGTGTGTGTATGTGTGTGTGCGAGCAGTGCTTTGAGCTGAGCAGACACTCAAGCTGGTCTGGCTGGCAGCCAGCAGGGCTACATTGCTCCCTGCCAGGCAGAAGAGGCGCCATCAGGTGGAGCGGATCGACTGCTCGAACCACAGAAATATTGCAATATAGAAACAGAGGGAGACAGAGAGGGAGATGTATTAAAGTAATTGCACTCAGATCTGACAGACGATTGAGTTGAAGTGTTCAGAGAGAGTTCATGGAGGGCTATGGAGGCATGAAATGTTTGAGAGATTTGGAAAACGCGAGGAGGGAAGCATCTGCCTTGTTAAGTGCCCACAAAGTACAGAATCTCCAGAGCCCCTGTTGTATATATATTATATGTATGTATGTGTGTGTGGCAAGCTGCAGAACCATGTGTTGAGATAGCTAACCTCCTCAGCCCTCAGGTCTGCACTTGTCAGACAGAGGATATGTTTACCTAGGCAGGCGCAGAGGCCAGCACAGACCTGCCTGCTACTCTCTTACTCACTACTATGACATTCTGCCTGCAGGAATGGCAAACACTCCCATCTCCTTGTCTGCGTGTGCGATTCAAGAGAAATGATTACTCTGTCTACATTCAAAATCCTCAATGGAAAACACTCCTGCCTGGGTTGCGTGTAGTTGTGAAACCTTAATCGCTGCTCCACTGTAATCACCTCGAGATGCAAATGAATGACAAACCTCATTTAGCATTAAGCGAGAAAAACGGCCGGTGATGAATCACGTCTCACAGCTTTTTCTACATCAAGCGTGAGTGTGAGTGTGTGCACACGCAGCTATGAGTGGGTGTTGGGACGTGTGGGGAGATGGGTGGGTGCGGGTGTGGACTTGTATATGTGTATGTGTGTGTGGGAGTGTGTGTGCCTGGTACAGTGTGCTCAACGGTGGAGGTGTTAGTCAGGTCTGGACTGTACCTGAACTACAGATACCAAAGTCGGCGGTAGCGTTGCAACAAAATAAGTTGACAGAAACGTCTACAAAACTACAAGAGTTTTACAATCATGTTAAGGCAATTTTTCAAACAGAAAATAATATCTATTCTCTAGTTCAAGCTTTGATAATGTGAGGATTTGTTGTTGTTCTCTGATTTATATCACTGAAAATTGAATATATTTAGGTTTTGGATGGTGAAAACAAGCAATATCAAGACATCGCCTTGAGCTCTGGGAAATCATGATCAGCATTTTTCACGATTTTCTGACATTTCATAGAGTAAATACTAAACTATAAAATGGCAAACTTCAGACTCTTCAGATCTGCTGACAAATCACTGCACTCTGTTTCCTATTCTCGGATAAAAAACACTTTCCCGCTCATTATCATTATCTTTTGACTTTACTGATATTTTAATAATCTTTCTGAATACCTCTCTTTTAATTAGGTTTTTGATAGCCATTATGATGCATAATCTGTGTTTATGATTCATTAGCACTCTGTGAAATATGCCTGGAGTTTATTTGAACTTTTATGTATTTTCATGTTTATTTAAGTGTATTTATTTGATTATTTAAATTTTTTTACAGATTTATTGGTAACAATTTACTTTAACTCTGTTATACAGTATTTATAAAAAAAAAAAATTTAATTTAATAAATGGTTTATAACACACTATATTGTAGTTGTAAGCAGATATAAGTGTTTATTAATGTATATGTCAACAACTATAATTCCTCCTGTGGTCACCAATGAGTGGAGGTCGAGCAAACTTGAATTGATTGAATATTGAATTGATAATTGATAATTTATTACACAATAATTTATATGACTTTTTATAGCATTTTCTGAGTATGTTAACTGTTCATTTTATTAGTTAGTCTTGTTTTGTTTTCTTATTTTTTTCTTTGTTAAAGGTTCAAAATAAAATATATCTAATCTAATGAATGACAATATATTAAACCACAGTTGTTATAATATACAGTAAAATACAGTGGCGGGCCGTCAGGGCCTGCAAAGCCTTCTCTGCTGGCCTAAACAGAATCACAAAGTTATAGCTATTTTATAATTTAATATTTTTTCTTAAATACACGACATGTATTATAATTTATAAAAATATTTTACCCATTATCTTATTTTCTCATTGCACAGCTACTGTCTTCCTCAGTTGCTCTGCTTCCAGTGCAGCTTGTTTTAAGTAGAGCTTTTATCCAATCAGATTTCACCTCTGTGTCTCTAGGTAAGAAGAGAGGCCCGAGGCCTGCAGACTCACAAGTGAATCCATGTGCCGTTTAAATGAATGGGGACGATATTGTTGATTGTCATAGTGTTCAACCAATCAGATCTTTAGTTTGACATGTTGGGCGTATTCTTTGACGTGTCAGAGCACAACTACGTCAGCATTACGTGCAGCTCAGTTTTCAGGTGCAGCGCTGCTGTGGGGTGCAGTGTGTGCTGTGATTGGTCAGTGGGCGAGCACGTGACTATTGTGAAACGAAACTTACAGCAGCGGCTTAGTCTGAGTAGTGAGAGTTCAAATTGAAAGATATGGAAGAAATTATGAAATTAATAAAATGCACGGCCCGCCACTGGTAAAATATGTCTTCATAAGAGATCTGCTTACAATTACAGCAAAGTGTGTTCTAAACTATTTATTAAATGTTAATATACTGCTTATAAATGCTTCATAGTTTGTCTGATGACATGTTTGTCTGGACACTCCCCTCTCGCCTCCCTGACTCACAAATGTCTCTACCTGTTTGACCAGTAACCACATTACACACACACACACACACACACACACACACACACACACGCACACACACACCGAGCGTCCTGTTTGGTTTTGCTACTATAGGTTAATTATGTTTACCCAGACCTCCTGCTGACTGCATCCTGCTCAGCAATAGTGACTTGGCCGCTCACCTGCCTGACTCAAGGCCGGTGGTTTTCTAAGAACTGCTGCCCTGGTGTAATCAGACTCTGTAATTACTGGCATGACTGTTGTTTTCCCGACAAAAGGATGTCTGCCTGTCTGGTACTATTTCTACCCTGAGGTTTGCAGCTCCAGGAAGGCTAGGAGCGCTAGACATAATAGAGTCAGAAAACAGACACTCCCAGACACCACAAGGGACCTGCTGGCTAAATCTGACACTGACCTCACAGGAGAGCAGCCGCACGGGCTTAACTCACCACCACATCATAGACATAGCATGGCCACGAAGTCATAACACCCTCCTCGCACATCCTACTGCCTAGCAGGTCCCACTGAACGAGATGATAGGACATCCCTCTCTACCCCCCCCCCCCTCTCTCTCTCTCTCTGGTAAGAGAGGGAGACTTCCTCTGAGGAGTTTGCTTTGGCCGAGTCCCCTGTGGGAACTGAGTCTTGAGTGGGAGGGGGGTGGGCCAGGGGAGCGGGACCACAGAGGAAGCACTGAGCTGAAGGAATGTATACTTGAAGGCCAAGTACAGCCTCTCCTTTAAGTCTCCATTCAAGCATTGCCCTTTTCAACTCGCCATTGTATGATATTTCTTTGAGGCGCTGTAATGAGGGAGCGTTTCAAAGCAAACCTGTAGGCTAAACAGGTTCTAATAGCAGCTGGGCAAGAGGAGACATGCTTTATTTTTTAATTAGTGCCACATAATTGTATGGTAATACCGGGATAAGCCTCAGCTATTTTGATGCTGGCATGAGAGATAATCACTGAGAAACACGTTACACAACACAACAAATCACAAACATATCAATGTCTAGCGTTTGACCTGCTTGAAGAATCATTTGTCAATATTGTGCTAACTGGAGCATGGTGGCAATTGAACTGTTATTTCACTTGAACATGGAGCTAATCAACAGTATTTGTTTATTGAACCATGATGCAGTAAATCTGGGACCAAACCAGGGTCGGCCTTTGTTGGTATGGAGGTTTAATTTAACCAGATATATGTATATATACTGTATATGTACAGTACAGCATTACATGTACAGCATTCTCTTTGTGGAATATATATATATATATATATATTCCACAAAGAGAAATATATATATATTCCACAAAAAGAATGCTGATTAAAGAGTCGGTTCACCCAAAATAAATAAAAACATATATTCTCATGAACATCTGAAAGTATCTAACCATCCAGATAGTGTTGGTTTAACTTGCACAGGTTGAAAATATTTGTCAATACAATAACAAGTGACTTTTTGGGGGGGCATTAATAACAATATATAAAAACGTTGGATCTTCAATCAGCCTTCTGACTGCTGTGTTTCTTGCTCTGCCAGACGTTTGTCAGAAGATTGATACCACTCTTAAGTCTGTACAGTAAATATGAAGCCACAACCTGGAAACTGGAAACAATGGGAAACAGTTAACCTAAACGGGACCACCTAAACAAACAAGATACAACATGACACTTTGGAGTTGCAGGTAGACTTTACCACAAAGCTAGGCTAGCTGTCTTTCCATGGTTTCCAGTCTTTATGCTAAGCTAAGCTAACCTGCTGCTGGCTGTAGCTTCATATTCATCATACAGACATGAGAGTGGTATCAATCTTCTCATCTAACTATCCCCAAGAAAGCAACTAAGTGCATTTCCCAAAACGTTAAGCTATTCCTCTTATAACTTTACCTACATACATGTTGACAAACCTTATAATAGCAGGCTAAATCAAAACTTTGATCATCTGTTGTGCCACTTAAAAAAACCTCAAATTAAATTATCAAGAAATAAAACATGAGGCTCTCATCTGGTGGGACAAAAATAGTTTCCCCCGCTGAATTTCCTCGGGCAACCGTCATACAATACCAACGCATGGTGCATGATAGCATGGCATTAAGAAAAGTGCACAGCAACAAGACACAACAGTTTCAGATTACAGCCTCTTTTCCTCTCCTAAACCCCTGAATGTAATCCTCAGATCGACATGTGCTTAGTGGGGCGCTGTCTCACTCAAGGGCACACCAACTGGCACGGCTTGCTTGGGTAACAGCCTTAGTTGGAAGTGAGAGAATACTAGTTTTAGTAATCTGATCCCTGTAGTTTGGTGTGGATGTTCCCTGAGATGCCCTGAGCCCTCTATTCAACTCTCACTGCATAAATTGTGCGACAGTCTCTTGATTTATATAAAGCCCTGTGGTCGCTTTGTAACAGCTGGGGGAAAATTATTGGTGTCTGCCCAGAATATCCCTGAAACTTCATCCCCTACTCCACACAGATACACCTCAAGCTTCCATTTCCACTCACTAAATCTTAGCTTAATTTATCAATTTATTCTGTCTCCGATGTGCCCAGTTTGAGGATATACTGTTTGTATAGCTGAACTGAGCCACGACAGTAGGACACACAAAGTGAGCTGCGGGGCTTGGCGTAAGGTCGGCATTACAGTAAAGCTTATTGGATTGCCCTAATTGTCTCTGGGATTGAGACTCGATGAGGTCTGAGGCGGACGCAGGGCGAGCTGCTGCTCCTAAAGGTGGAAAATATCTCATCAAGTTCGCACAGCTTGACACATTTAGCTTAAAGGCACAAGTGTAAAAGAAGTATTCAGCATTTGTCAAGCATTCATAAAGTGAGCTGTGTGTGGGACATGGATGTTAGAGCTAGAGACCCCAGTGAAAGCAGTTGGGGTAATTCCTACAGAACACTCGTACATGTTTGTAACTTTACTTACTGTACCTGTATTATTTTGTCTTAAATTCACCTCAACTCAATGCAATCAAACAAGTTCAAATGGGAATCAAAACTATTAAGACACATCAACCTCTAATCCTTTGATGACAGGATTCATTTCTACCTTCTGCATCATGAAAAAAAAACCTGTTCCTGATTTAAATTAATTCCCTGAGAAGATCATCTTGCTTGTGAGAGCAAACAAAAAGAAAGATTACTGTACTACTGCACGGCGGGAAATGAATTCCAATTCAGGTCCAAACAAGGCAACCAAAACAGGACATGCCCGCCTGACTTTCTTCCAGTATATTGACAGTGGTGTCCAAATCACTGTCTCTCCCTCAGAGGATGACCTCACACTACAAAGGGCTCATAAGTCATTTCAACAGACGTGGAAACCCAAGACTAAAAGACACGAAACAGATATCACCGCAGATTATACATTATTAGCATGAGCATGTTTGGTATGGTTGTGAGGCAAAGTTATCTTAGTAAATGAAACGTGCTCTCCAACTGGTGTATTTATAGACGCACATAGCGCCAAATTCAGCAGATAGTTGTCTGAGCCCCCCCTGCTGTAGGCCTACTATTGGAATAAGATAATTAAACATCAGACCACATGATCTGAGGGAAGACGCAAGGCTGTGTCTGCAAACCAGTAAAGGCACACACACACACTGCTGCATATCCAATGGGACATACCACACACACAAACACACACACACACACACACACACTACTGCATATCCAATGGGACATACCACACACACACACACACACACACACACACACACACACACACACACACACACACACACACACACACACACACACACACACACACACACACACACACACACACACACACACACACACACACACACACACACACACACACAATGCCTTTATGCTTCTATTCCCATTTAGCACACATATAGTGTAGGAGCAGCTGCAGTGCTAACCAGGAGGCCGGAGGGGATGAAGGTTAACGAGAAAGACAGAGAAAGAGGGAAAGAGCAAAGACAGACTCGTGCTGACCTACGTTTATGGAATTTAATTTAGTGCTCCTGAAGGGTAAAACGAATTCCTACTTGAAGAGCATTCACGCAACTTTCAGGAACATCATGAATAAAAGAAGAAAGGTCTTCTTCGAATTTGTAAGGAAATTAGATTCAAAAGCCAATTACCACTTTGGCTTTGGTTGATTCTGGGTTCAAAACATCTCACAGTTCAGGCTTAAAGTCAAACAAATGAAATATTTATTCATGTAAATATTACTTATTCCTTTTTTTTCTCTTCTTTGCATTTATTGATTAAAGAAATCTCTGACCATGTAGTTTTACCTGCAACCCCACTGGAACACACCGTGTTGATTCAGATTGTCTCTGTGCTTGAATTGAATTAAGGAAAGATGTGAGAGTCAATTCATTAAATATCATGAAGCAGTGTTGCAGCATTTCTGTGGCTGTATCCTGACGTTCATACATGTGTGCGTGCCTCAACAGAACTTGATCTGTTGTGCAGCAGTGCCAACGCCATCTTTGCCGTGCAAGCTTAATCCCTTGGCATTACACTCATCTGACTCTGTGCCGGTGATGCTTCTCTGCCTCTGTGAGTTTAAATTATACACAATTTACATTTACTTCAAGCTTGATAATTTCGGGACATAAAACTCTTTGAGATATTCTACAACATTTACACCTCTTATCTACAATGTAAATAGAGTTTCACTTGTATGGCTGCAATTTAATTTCAACAAGGGGAATTTATTTTTTCTTTAGCAAGAAGTGTAACAAACTGAGTTACAAATTATAACTGAGTTATATATAGGACACTTTATATGGGTCTATTCAAATATTTCAAGTGATTTAGTATTGCACATTCATACATAATACATCTGTTTTCACAGGCTGAAAAAGTGCTCTCTGTGATGAGTAAACGGACCTTTATGTGTGTACAATCAATTTGATGAAATCATTTCTGGAACAAAAGACGAACATAGGATTTTATGTCAGAATACAAGTCAGCGATGGCAGCGTGATGAAAGAGACGAGTGAAGATCTGTGCTTTTCTCACTGATATAAACCAACGCTGTCCCGTCTGAGACAGTCGGGTGTGTTAACAAACCATCCTCTCATCAGAGGTCAGATGTCTCCAGACTGGAAACCTTGGTTTGTCACTGATAAGCACATCCCTGCCTGTTCGCAGGGAAGCGTGCACCGCCGTTCTCGCTGTTAGCACACTCCCTCTGCTCTACAACAAGACAGCAAGTCCAGTGTCTGACTGGCTGGGTTTTAATCCTGCAGATTAATGCTAATGCCACGGCAAAGAAGGCAGAAAGACGATTAAAATGTCACTGGATAACCTCTCCACAACCCAAACAGTAACAGCTCCGAATACACAGACCATTATATCACTTGCAGTACCTGGTACTGCGGGACTCCTCTGCACCTCCCTCACAGGGCAGAGACAGGGAAGGAGTCAGGACAGGAGGAGGCCTGGGAGAACGACGGAGGGGAGGGAGAGCAGCCGCATGGGGACTGCTAGTTCCAACAGCAATGGTTTAGACCTCCAGTGTCTGAGAGATTGACGGGCCAGATTACAGACCACCTCGTCCTTAATGACACCCAAGAACTCAGATAGCATCTTGCGATACTGAACTCGTGATTTTTTCTTTTTTTAATATGTCAGTGTATGTGAATCAAAATCCCTGTAATGTGACATGATACTCACAGGGTTTTATCTGGCCATCATGTTGCTGTCTTCTCCCTTCCAGCTGCAAATAACTATTCTTTTCATTATCGACTAATCTGAAGATTATTTTAATTCATTATTTTGATTAATCAATCCATTGTTAAATAATGAAATGCTGATAACAATTGCTTGTTTTGTCTTTCTAACAGTCCCAAACCCGAAAATCGAATGATTTTTCTATCAGATACGACAAAGAAAATCAGCATTTCAGAAGCTGGAAATGGAAAAAAACTTTTGCTTCAAAAATTACTTTAGCAATTAATTGATTATCAAAATAGTTGCGGATATTTTTCTAAATATTTCAGCTTCTAACTAGTCCATCTTTCCATTTCTAGGTCATGAGCATATATTGCAGACTAAATATATACCATACTTTCAGCAGACCTAGTGCTTTAAATAATGTAATTTGAGCAACAATGACCATGAGCACAGTAACACACAGCTAATTTAGCTAAACCACATGAGCACATGCCCCCCCGAGCAGCCAGTGGAGAGGAGAGCAGGTGGTAGGTTTATTTGGAAAGATGAAAATGGGATGAATACCAGAGGTTAAGAGGTGTGAGGAGCCGGGACGGGGGTAGACGGGGATTTAGGGGAGGAGGTCATAAAAACTGTGAGAGGGCGAGGTGAAATTAGGGTCACTGCTCACTCAGGGTCCCATGTGATGTCATTTCACCAACACAGTATATGTCCTGAGAACTGCTCGGGAGCTAATTGGTTGAACCGAGGTAATAAATCCTGCTGAAATTTATAGATACCATTCTAGTCATTCTGTTGAAATGCTGCCTTTCTGGTCACCACGTTAGAAAACATAATCTCCTCTTCACCTCGATTGTTTCTAAGACCATTCAAACCATGACATACTATTGAAGTTGACACCTAATGTGACTTTTAATGGGATTCTTTTAGTTTGATTAGCTTTGAACTTCAAATTCAGCTTATAAGCTTGAAAGGATCATAGCTTTTGTACTGCACCACCATACAAGAGGTGTTTTACTAATGCTAGAAAGCACAACCAGAAAGCTGCGCTGGTTGAAAAAAAGCTAATGGGTCCATTCAGAGAGACAGGAAACTGTAAGAATAAAAGACCTTATATTAAAGAGCAATAGGGAGCCTTGACGTTACTGAAGAGAATTACAGCCCATGAAAAAAAAGAACCAGTGGGTTTCATAAGTGTTCGACCAATTAACTGTCAACACATTTTCCAAACTACACTGGGAGTAATTGCCTCTGAAGCTCTCCTCTCTGAGTCAAATAGGAGGGCCTCCCAGTGCGAGTGTGTGTATACAGTAATATTTGACAGAGATCAAATAGCATTTCACTTGTTTCCACTTGTTCAAGGAATTGTCTGTAAGGGAAATAGGGGATAAAACACCCACAACATCCGCTCCTAAGAACACACATTCCATCCTTAAACACTGGTTTAGTTTCCCTCCTCCGTTCATAGGAAAACATATCTGCTTACAGAAGTAAATAGGTGAGAGGACTCGAGCCCGGCAGCTTCCATAAAATGAATACGAGTGCTCTAAAATGGAGGGCTACGAGGGGCGGGTGGTGGACCGCAGCACCTCATGAATTCTGCAATTTGCCGTCTGTTTCTTGACTCTGAAAAATTCTTGGAAATGTCTTTTCCTGGATGATTTTATTGCACAAGAGCCTGTGTTTTTCTCCATGGCAACCACATAACAGTAAAGCCCAACTAAGCTCTGACTCAACAAACAGAACTCCACAAAATACCCATTTCAGCGCCAGGGTTTTCCCCCCATCGCCCAGCTTTCCTGCAAACCCTGCCCGAGACGGCTTTAAAACAGAGGCCGAATGATCGCACTGACCATGAATGAAGACACATGCTGGGATTAATCAGGGCACATATGTGACATGCTGCAGAAGATATGTGCAGGGAAAGATCCTCGCCGGCTCCTGACGAGCCTCAGGTGCTGCATGGGCTCAGGCTTTTTTTTCGCGAGCCAGAGCCCATGACACGTTCAGTACAGTAGGACGGGCAGCAGCTGGGTACTGTTAACCTGAGGGAGCATCGCTTTAAGCAACAGCAGGTTCAGAACAAATACACAGGACAGAGCGTTACATAAAAGCCTGTCTCTCTCTTGGTGGGTTGAGCTGGAAGGATGCAGGCGCTTTGTGGCGCTAACGTAGCCGCTAACAGGGAAGGCAGGCCAGGGATTAGTGTTGCAGGCAGGCACAGGCCTGAGAGGAGGGCATGATGTGTGTAACTATGTAATCTCCATGGCCTCTCCCAGCAAATCTATGAGACCTGCAGTTTGGACAAGATAACTTACAAGAGACTAATTACACAGAGTACTGCAATACATGCAAACTAGCTTGTGTTGGAGAGGCTATTGATACTCTGTATCATATTCATGCTTTAAAAAGTTGAATTTGTTTAAGTCATGGCCGTCATTTATTGCAAAGACAAAGTTGTTTGAAGGAGACTCGTCGTCCTCCCACCACCTGTCCTTGAATCATACTCATCACTTAGCACGCCAGGAGAGGATTTAGTTTGCTGCTTTCTCATTGGTGAACCGCCAATCTTCTTGTCTTGACTAGTTAAAGCCATTCCTAAGAAAACAGGACGTGTCTGCTAAACTGTAACTTAAGACAACAGTGAGCTAGGCCGCAGTTTCAGCTGCTGTCGAGCAGCTGAAAAGGCTGTTAGCGTGTGTGGTTGCTCTCAGTCTTTCAGAGGCTTCACCCGTGCAAAAACACACAATCAAACAAAATTATCCTTTATTTGTTGCATATAAGGTCATTGCAAAGGGGCATGGGAGGCTGCCAACTTTTCTCTTTGCCTCTCCAGTACTCCCCGTCTACCTCGTAGTGAGCACAGAGGAGTATGCCGCAGGGAGGGGAGGCCCTACACAGGAACTCAATAATAACTTTCAGCAGTCTAGCCAGGAGGCTGGAAGCCCAGACTGCGGCTGTTCCCTCCTGTCCTCGTCCCTCCCTCCGCACAGCCCCACGCTCCTCCCTTCACCCCCCCTCCTCCTGCTGGCCTGTGTCTGCTCCACAGGACTGATGCATTCTGCAGACAGGCCAGCGCTCTTAAAGAGACACAGGCCACATATTTATCCCCTGAATCACTGCAGTGGACGGAACCACTAAAGCAAGAGCAGAGCCCTTCATTTCCAGCCTCTCAATCAAGGGCCTGGGCTTTATTTCACTCCTTTTCTTAAAGCTCGACACTCTGACATGACGCAAAATGTGAGTGTATAAACAGGCTGAAGTATGTTGAGAGGCTCTCAGTGAATCTCTGGCTGGATTATTTTACTGTGGCATGCCTTTGATGCTTTCTTTAAAGTTTGTCAAGTGCAATCAATGTTCCTGGCAATGGCAGCATATTTAACACCATTGTCATGATAATTTTTGGAGACACTCCAAAATAAACCTCATAATATGGACTCTGAAATGACACTGGCACCACTGACAGGTTCTGCTTTATAAATTGCCTCTGGCGTTAGTGTGTAATGAGAGACACTAAATTACATTGTGGCATCTACCTCAAAGGAAACTAGGACATTAGGTAACGACTCTTGTAATCATCGATTATATTTTCCAACTATGAGCTTTTAAACTGCAGCAACTTTAAGATACGCTATTGGAGTTGGAATTGCCATCGATCAATTGTTTGGGTTCCTGCTGGGTATATTTTTGTCACTCAAAACGTTGCTGATACATTTTCCACAAAATCATTTTTTGGTCTTAATGAGTGAAAATACCAAACTCACACTTTTTATTCCCCCTATTTTATGAGTTGAACCGAGCATGAGCCGCCTAAATAGCGTGTGACCGAGCAGTGCCGTGTTGTGCTCTATACCACAGCAAGGAAACGATTAAAAATGTATTAGAGTTGAGTGACACAGAAACCTACAAGGGCGTGCCTGCCAAACACGCTCTTATTCTTTTGCTGTCAGCACTTTTCTTCTGTTCATATACAAACTGTACAAAGCGGAAGAGGGTCTAAAAGAAAGAACACCAGACCAGCAAGAGAAAGAGGTCAATATAACTAATTTATACTACAAACACATTGGGGTCCACTCTTATATTACTATTATTTTCATATCACCCAACGGATGTATGTACATACAGCTCCATGATGTTCTATTACTTAAATGTCTTGAAGGGGCTAAAGGGTTAACACATCTCAGCTGCAGCATAACAAAAGATGAAATCGCTATGGGAGGTATCAGTGCCAGAGTCAGCAAAGCAGCAGAGTCCTCTGCAATGATAACCCCATTCTGGAAAACCTATAAGGCTGAGCATCCAGCGTCAGATGGACCAGACAGCGCCAGCTCAGGCTCTTAAAACTGGGAAAGAAATCTTCCAGCAGAACATAACTGAGACTCTCAGGAGTGTCTTCATTGCAGAAATCTCCACGAAAATCTCACTGGCCTCTAGCTCCAGTATTTTCATGGCTTAACAATGCTGTTATTCCCACTTACTGTAAATCAGATGTGCAAACGAAATAAAGCCACCACCTAACTGCGAGACTGTTTCTGGACAAAAAGAGAGAACCTGGATTCTGTAGTTGTACGACACAACTTACTGTTCGTTACTCTGTGGGGTGCAGGGCGCTTTGAGAGGGTGACGCATACCCAAACAACACCAAGCCATTGAATCACCAGTGTTACGCAGCCACATAATTCTGCACCATCTGTAGGACTCAGATCTGATCTTTTGCGTAGCATAACAAGCTCACGACAAAGCAACAACAAGGGGACACACACTCACTGAGCTACCGTCTTCTGAAACACTATTCAGACACAGCCAGCTCATTAAATCGAAACAAAGATCTCTTGCCCAGAATACATCTTTATTTGCAGCAGTGATAACAGCTTCACGGTGACGTCCTCTCCTTTGCCCTCGAACTCTGAACCAACTGTCCCCTCCTTCACCTAACAAGGCAGATGCAGGATGAAAAAGAAGGCAATGAACTTCTGACCTGTCATTCAGACTGCAGAGGAAGCTTTGCAGCTCGGGGGCAACCGGAGTCCACCATCCACTCTGTCTCTCCTCCCCTCAATGTCTCACCCGACCATCCCATAAACCCCCACTAAAAACCTCCTGCTCCCCCTTTTATGGCTGCCAGATGGTGGGGAGGCCTCCGTGCCTCTGGACTTGCCTCTCCAGTCTAGTAAAACCAGTTGACCTCAGCAACATAAAAACTGCTATTTATGAAAAGGCTTGGAACAAAACACACAAACATCCTGCCACTGAAACAATCAAACGCCATCTCATCTCCCAAAGAGCCCTTTTAACAAGATGAGAGCCGGACAGCAGAGACACCAATAGACATGTACCCCTGCTCTGGGGTGGTGGTGAGGTCCAGATGTAGCGACTACACCCAGGTACATTATTTTTCTTCTTCTGTGTGAAGGGGTTTTTATTTGCGTGCCTTGGGTGTGAGCGCAGGACTTTGGCAGCTTCTAAATTTCTCCCTGAGAAACGGAGAAGCAAAACAAACAGAGCCGTCTGCATTCAGGTCGAAGCTGAACCGCAGAACCACAGTCTGGCCTGCGGTTCACAACGTTCTGTTCCAGCACTGACTTCACCTAAAACAAACACTCTCAAGACCCGTCCACCTCAGCCAGAGAAAGAGAGGAATCCGAGAAAAAGTTTAGATTTGAACTCCATTAACAAATCCCCTTTTCTCGCACTTCTTCTTCTACTTCTCTGACCGAGGTTTTCACCAAGTGCTGAGCAAATGTTTTCACTGACTTGTCACTTGTGTAGGAGTTGTGCCCTTTGACGGCATGCTCGGACTGAGTCCAAGGTTTGTGAGCGTGCAGAGTTGGGTGGGATTGAGGGATAAATGGCCACAGATCGCCTTGTTATAAAACAGCACTACAATCAATGGCTTCCTTTTTACTGCAAATCAATTTAAGTGATTATCTGCTCTTCCAATAACAACTTTCTTTCCCCTCTGCTCACCTCAGATGCCCCTCCTTTTTTCTTCTTCCTTTATTTGTTCTACCGGTTGGAATCTACCATTTATGTCCTGCAATTCAACCTGACCTCCAAGCAACCCCTGGTGTGGCTGCCTAAGCCATTAAGGTAGCTGTGACTGCGGGTTATTAGTGTGATAAAAGTTTACTGTCCCTCCAGCCACTCTGCACGGCTGCTGTTTGACGCCTCTGAGGAGCAAGTCTGTGCAACCTTTCACACAGCAGATTGGCCATGAGGGCATTTGGTCAGTAGGCCAGTACACGAGTGCACTTGAGAATAAAATTGTTTAAATCAGACAAGCGACACAAGCAGCCAGGACAACAAACAACAACAACAACAACAACCAGAATTTAAGAAAGCACGGAGCAAACTAGCCTCCATCCAGGTCAGCATGAAGAATCAAAGCGGAGCATCCCCTGTGTGTTGGCTTTGTAGAAATATGTAGACAAGAGGGCTTATGGGGTGGTGGTTGTCTGTGCTATGTTTTTTCCTGTGCGGCAGAAGTTGTGGGCAGCCGAGCTAACTGCAGCCTCAGCACTTCTCTCCATATTCTCCAGTTTCAAGCCAAGAGAGAGAACAAAGGCAGAGAGCTAAGCTGCTGCAGAGGTAATGAGGACAGAGGCATGCAGCACAGGAGTGTGCGCCCTCAATAACGAGTGTTGCTGCAGTCTATGATGGAGTCCTGTTGGACAGCAGGGATAAAAATCCATGCAGCTGCTGCTAGCAGCCACTCTGCCTGTAGTCTACCCACAGACAGCAGTAACTGACTGACTGCAGCCCACCCCTTTTTAGACTGCAGCTCTGTCTACCACAAAATGGAAACCACAGTGTGACTGGAATTTGCTTGGAAACACATTAAGATCCATGAAGAGAGACAGTAAAGCTGTTTATTTCGTTGAGATACTTGAGCAAGAAATGATCTAAATGAGTGGCTAAAGGTTTTTAACTATTCAAGTCGTTGCAAACAGAACAGTGGATTTTACTTTGAAGCAAAACATGATTTGTAGATGGCCTGAGAGAAATGTTACCGTAAAGAGTAGTCAACGTGACAGAACAATTCATTCATATAAAGCTGATACTAACAATGCACCATCAAGAAATCAACTAAAGTGTGCCAGATGGCAGAGCTGAGTTTTCACAAATGACACAAGCTCAGATTCCTGAGAATGACAAACACTGTGATCTGTGGTGTGAAGTATTTGGAGAAGAATGGCACAGCAGGGCAAAGAACTGAGGAAATCCACATTATTGAGGAGAATCCCAATTAAACTTGAGTACACACCCTTTATCCAGAGTGTCTGCCAAAAGTATCTCCAGCTCACCAGTTGGAATCAATAATGTGATTAAGAGGGAAAAAGCGAGTGTATAGAGAGGAATTTTACAGCAAAAATAAAAAAAATTGGAAGGGAGGTAGAAAAACTCTAAAAGGAGAAACATGTCTTTCCGGAGTTGGTATTCATTATACACTTAATATCCCTCTGTAGCCAAACAATGCTTGGTCTTTTCTTTTTGTGTGCTGTTTCAAAGCGCCATGAACGACATGTTCAGCTCTGCTTTGCTGCTCCACTTCATTTGAGGAAAAACATGTGAAAACCCTATATGTTATCCTATACATGATGGAATTATAGTAATTAAGTATCTAACGGGTAAATATAAGTATTCTAACATTATTTAACCGAAATGTCTTTAATTTTGAAGTCGGAGGCATTCCACAGAGAGGCTGTTTTGGCAGCTCTTGGCTGTAAAGCTGTGTCAGTGCTGGTCCATGCCAGCCCCACCCCATTAAGGCCGAACCCTGCACATCATGTGTTTCCACTTTACCGATAGGGTGGAAATGACCTCAACGCAGTAAAAGATGACAGGGGTGCTAGCGCTGTTCACCAGATGTGAGCAGAAAACGAGAGAGAGAAAGAGGAGGAGGAGGAAGGGGAGAGAAAACCATTCGCCTGAAGAATTTACTGCAAACCCCTGAGGAGCCCTGTGATTGAGGGTTCAAGTCGAGCTTTAGAGGTTCCTGGTGTATCTCAGCGGCGCTCGGCGAGCATGTACCCTTCTGGCCCGGCCAGACGCAAAGCTGCACACACGCACACACACACATACAAGCATGTACGCGTACACGTATACCTCCCCAAAAAACTCACTGTCATTCCACTGCACCTGCTAGCAACACAAAAGCCACTTCCTCCCACTGTGTCCGGCCAAGCCCCTTTATCCCATTTAGTACAGCCTGCCCCACAACAAAGGCAGAGAAATTAGGGAGCTGCATTGGTGATAGGGCGACTAATCTCTTTGGAGGGACTCATTATATCTGCAGCCTGTACAGTTCGGCAGCTGAAAGGGGTGAATTAAATATGGACAAGCAGAGATGGGCGTCTTTGTGAAGATGAGTGCACCGACAATGCCCTGCTATTACCTCTGGAATAATTCATGCATTCCATATGGGACAGATGTCCTGACCAGACTATTGTCGTTGCATTTGATTTAACACATTCAATTGATACAAGGTCAGAAGTGAATTGATTATCTCCAAAATATCTGGCTTGTGTTACAGACATATTTTCCAGTTCAAAACTGTCTTCAAGTCCACTTGACCTTGGACTTAAGACTATTGATGCCAAAAGGAGAGGTGATTACTTTACACTATTAGTTTTTGAGGATAATCTAAAAAGCAGCTTGACGTTTTTTAAGGTGATGCGTGTACTACCTCTTCTCTTGACACCTGCTGATACTCTGCTTAAGACCCAAGTCTTATAATAGTCCCCTCATTATAGGATAAAGGGCTGGCCTGCTCTATTTCAGGCCATGGCCGTCTGTGTCTGCGCTCGTCGACTAGCTGGAAATAAAGCCAGACACTTGTCAACGCCACAAGCACAAGGAAGGCCGGCACAGCGAGCACAGTGCGGGGCAACCCTGCAACTATTAGACACCTGCAAAAAGGGGGAGCAGGGGGGTGAGGGGAAGAGGTGTCCTCAGCATGTGAGCAACTGTGGCCCATCTGTATGCCTGTCTTTATAAATGTAGGCCCCGCTGTATTGATGGAGAGAGAAAGAGCAGAAGCTGAGAACAAGGTGGGGCAGGCAGCTAGAGAAACCAAATCGGGATGCTGAGATTCAGTACATTCTGCTTCCCAATGAGGTAATAAAAGAAACTAGCAAGGTCAAAGAGGGGAAAAGGGTCCACCTGACTAGATGATGCTGGCAAAGAGTGACCATGACGGCTCCCGGGGTGACTGTAATACTGAATAAATACCCCCCCCCCACACACACACTTACTGCAATAGAGTCTGCTAGGACAGCTGTGCTGAATTCATTTGATACGGGTGTCTGCTGACAATGCTGCATTGCTCCATCTCTGCAAGAAAGCATGTCGAGCTGGTCTGAAGAGCACACAGGGGTTTGCAGCTTTTTCACCAACACTGAATGATTGTTCTGCTATATAACCCAAAGCTCTGAACCCTTGCGAAACTAAGCTAAGAGAAATAAACCATTTATTAGAGAGTCGGCCCGGGGACCGGCAGTACGTGCAGAATGTCATGGAGGAGACAGCGCTCTTAGATCAGATTTTGAGATGTAATGTTCTTAGCAGCAGAGCAGATACGTGAGATGATAGGCGTCCGTAATGGCACACAGCAAAACAGGAGAGAGACGAAAATAATGTGGATCCCACTCATTTGTTCATTTAGCGGGCTCTTGAAACGAGCCTGGCAAAAGAAGCTGGAGGATGGTTATGAGGTCATCCTGACAAAGTATCACTACCGCTCCATTTCTATCTATCTATCTATCTATTTATCTATATATCTGTGTATCTATCTATGTATGTACGAAAAACAATGAAACACAGACCGATGACGAGTTTTCATCTCTTCAAAACAAAGACGATCAGCCCTCATACCCCTGGAGCAGTACAGTGATACATGTGCGGCGTATGTAGGCCAGTCTGAATACAGACTGATACAGCATGTGCTCACTACAGTGGAGGTGGAGATCTAAGTATAATACAGTATGAGGGGGAGTGCAGTAGGAGATCTCAGTGGAGGAGGAGAGCCTGTGTGTACTGTGTGTGTGTGTGTGTGTGTGTGTGTGTGTGTGTGTGTGTGTGTGTGTGGCCTGCAGGGTCGAGGAGGTGTCAAATGGAGGAGGTGAGTGATGGTGGCGGGGCAGAGGAGGTGTCAGACACCTAGGTCTCGCTGATGGAGAGGGGAGCTCTATACAGTGCTGACCTGTGGTAGAAGTGTGTGTGATGCAGAGAGGAGGAGGAGGAGTTGGAGAAAGGAAAGCAGCAGGAGGAGGAGGAGAGACTTTCATTGGAGGTCACAATGAAAGAGGATGGGCAGTGAATGGAGGAGGCTGAGGTCTCTGTACAGTAAGAGGTCTATGCACTGTGAAGTCTGTGCATTCATATATGAGTGTGTGTGTGTGTGTGTGTGTGTTCTGGTGCGCTTCTTTGAGCCTACCAGCCAGAGAGCACGAAGTTCTTATTTAGCACAGGAAGAGCAGCTCTGCTTAGCAACCACAGCCGCCCTCCAATCACAAGCGTACGGAGCAGACTCCAACTGAGGACGAGTTCTTTCTGAGAGTGTGTGGAGTCTGACAGACCTCTAAATGTTGAGGTCCACACCTGCCCACACGCACACACACACACACAAAACAGGTCTGTGATGTCAATTATTTCTCAAGAATCACGCTCCGAGCTTTTTATGTCACTAGCACTCGAAGACAAAAGTACATTTACACCCCTCTGTGTCTCCTCCGCTTCGCCGTCTTCTGAACTCAGCAGAGAATTCAAAGTTAATCTAAACCATCCTAATCCAAACATTTTAATTATGCATATCCCAAAGAGCAAGGGAGACGTGTAAATCCTTAAAGCATTCATTCTTTCTTTTTCCCGCAGCCGCACACAGCATCGTGCTTCAACTTGGCACAGCACCAGTTGCAAGTGAAAAGATAGCGGCCCCGATTGTGATCTGCTAGCCATCAAAACAGGAGGCACGAACAAGATTTGGGCCAAATGCTGTCTGAACACTGAGCAGTCTGTTTGGTTTAGCCGCGTGAGCTAATCCTTATGATAGCTTTGGAGGTGGTCGGTGGGCGGATTGTAGGCGAGAGCAGCATGCCGATTTGTCATATGGCACCAGCAGGGCCTACTTCTGCTCGGGCTGGAGCTCCAATAGCACATCTCCAATGTGGTCTAACAGTTATGTAGCTTAGAGCCGAGGGTCATTAAGGAGAGACAAGAGAGATCCTGCTCATGTCTCTCGGTCTCATTTGAAATCTTGAATTGGTATGTACAATTACAATGTTGGTTTCTCCATGTAACATGCTCTCCGCAGTACATTCATGCTCTAATTACAAAATTCCAGAGGGACTGGTTATAAATTGTGAGGATGCTTAGAGTGGGCCAAAGAAGGAGGAGAGAGTCCATGGCTGACATTCAGTCTGTCTGAGTGTGTTCCTGAAGACGTTGTCCAGAGAAGATGACGGTTTTGATGTGCACTGTGGTCTCTGCATTCCAGGGGTTATGTAGGATTATCAGAGTTTAAACCCCCCCCTGACTGCAGCAGCTTAGTAGCTCAGCCAACAGCAGATGCAGACTCCAGGATTTCCTGTCTCTGCACCAGATGGGTCTGACTCTTAATCACAGAGCTGGAAATCAGGAGGTGATCGAGGAGGAATTGATGATAACCCAATACAGGCATCTGTTCTGTCACTAACACATCGATGGACTGACTGGCTTGTTGACTGGCAGTCACAGCCAGTGCTCATCTCCTCCCTCATCTCATCATCGCTGATCAGCACTAATCACCCTCCTCCCTCACTCCATGAGTTACACAAGAAGTCTTTCACACATTAGCACTGTGCTGTGTCATCGCGGTTTTAGCGAGGAACGGAGCAAACGGTCCACGTGAAATGATCGGAAATAGAGACGGGCATTACAGTATATTTCCATAATACTGATATCGCAGTAAACAAGACTGGATATGGATACTCCAGAAATGCTTTCTTTTTCAGTTTAAATGGTTCCGTTACAATAAAGTCACAGCATCTTTTCTCTAAAAACTCACTTTCTTATCATCTAATTTTAGGTGGGTAGGCATATATTTTTCTTGCTATTTGACTTTGGAACCAATGATTTTCATAAGTTTACAGCATTATCATTATGTTCCAAACATCTGATTGTTGGAGCTGAGTGAAATCAATTATAAATGCCTCTACCTGGCCCCCTTGTATACATCACTATTACCTTTCTCATGAATGTGTATATATAAAGCAACAGTCATGCCCAAAAATAAAGCAGGGGATTATAACTAAGTATATTACTAAGTACTGCACTTGAGTAGAAGTTTGAGGTACCTGTACTTTACTTGAGTATTTCCATTCCACTGCACTACATTTCAAAGGGAAATATTGTACTTTTTTTAACTTTACCACAATTACTTGACCACAGCTTTTACATAGAAAACATAATATTGTTAAAAATGAACTACACAAGCATTATGAATATCTTTGCTCGTTACTTGTGATACCTTAATAAACTGCATTTTGATGTTAGTACTTTTAACAGTGTTTTACTTACATCTGAGTAATTGCCATTGTGGTATTGGTGCTTTAACTTATATAAAGGATCTGGATCCTTCTTCCATCACTGCAAACATATCACAATAACTTTACGGAGGAATTTGGTTAAAAGCATTGTGATACATTTGAATTTTGCCAGCAGTGCTTTAACATATCCAGACAAAAAGTCAATAGAGGTCAAATCAATCTAACATCACTATATTATTAAGGATATTTTCAAATATTGATATAGATCATATAGAGCATGATTGCAAATGTATTCAAAACCACATGTTCAAAGCATTCCTTGAGGCCAAACTCGTCATTTGTGAAAAACAAAAATTAAACAACTATTTTTGTTAGATTTTAATTTAAACTAGCACAGAATCAGTGATTTGAACATAAATTTGTGAGGCAATAATAAGATGATAAGATCACATAACTGCAAAATGGTTCTGCTGAAAGTCGATAAACCATAATATTGAACTATGGCCCAGCCCTATCTCTATCAGACATGCAGACACCATGACAGGCTCCAATCCGTCTTTGTGCACGTAACAGGGAAACCAGTGACAGGGCAAACTCACAAGCATGGATTTCCCACCCTGTGAGAAACTGGAGGTTACAGACCAATCCACACAGCACCCAAAGAAACAAGGCACTAACAAAGAGAAAAGGCTGCACTTCACAGCCTCTGAAAGCTCGGCCCTCAGACAAAGGAGGCGGCAGGTCTTTAGCACACATCACCCATGACAGAACCCCAGCTGACACCCTTTTAACATGGGGTCACCTCTGCCAGAATGGAGGCCACAACCCCTGGGAGCTCCTGACACCCCTTTGCCTTGACACGCTGTCTGTGCTTTGGCCAAAATGCTCCGTCCAGCAGTCACTGGCTTCTGGGGCGGGGGGCTGGTCAGCGGGGCGTTGAGGGGTGGGGGGTGGGGTTGAGAGTTAGACGACTGCTCTCAAAAAGAATGATGTTGAAGTAGGAGAAGGCACATTAAACACAAGCAACAAACTACTAAAAACATGAATTTGCTGCACCAGGAGTGAGATTTAGAAATATGCTGAATCTGAACCAAATGCAAATGTCTCCGTGTGTGTCTGGGTGACGTGGGCGGGTTGGGTCTTAGCTGGCTGGGTCAACACTGGGCAGACAGGCCCATCAAGGACCAACGAGATGCACGTTGTCAGCTTTCAGGGATTCCCAGAGGTCAGCAGACAGATGGGAATGGAAATGAGCCGGCAGAGAGCTCATTTTAATCTGGCCCGCACAGCTGATCCAGTCATTACACTTGCCTGTTTACATGCAAACACCACTCGTATACTCGCTGTACCTAAAGACACACACACACACACACACACATGCAAGTGCAGATAAACACACAGTGACCTGATAGAGAAAGAGGTATTTCTCATTCACTTTTAACAACAGCTAATAACTGAAAACACACAACCCTTTCCTCCTTGACACGCACTTGATTGGTTTGCTCCAGGTTTGAGGCTAATTCCATCGAGTGAGGAGAACAATAGGATGAGAAAAGGCATCAGTTGAATGGCTTTAACCATCCATTCTATTAAGAAGGGTCTACACAGTTCTCTAGAGTCCCCTTTTACTCTCCACTCAGTCAGATGATAGATCGCATTGTCCTCACTTCTTTCTTTCTTTTTACAGTTAATGCTCGGTATTTAACTTTGAAGAAAAAAAACAACAAGTTTTTGCAAGTCCAATCCTCTTTCTTGAATATTTTCATGCTAATCAGAAAAGTTAACATTCAAATTTACACTCAAGGTTCAACACAATGGAAGAAGCAATTTGAATTGGACTTTTGTTGGCAGTGTGTCAGCAATATAACAATCCAGGTTCTGAAATAAAGAGCACTGTAAGCATTGCAAAATGGCAATGTTTTATTGGAATCAACCTGCAGTTGAGATTTTGTTATCTGTCCACTGTATATCCCTCCGTCCATTATCAGACAGCCATCTGGCCAGTGGACTGGAGACAAGGGCACATGATTGGATGGTGTGAAAAGAATGGGGGAAGGCTCGGTCAGTGTCTTTGGGGAAAGGTCAGGGGTTACGGCCCTTTGACAACACATGTCAAGGCCTGGCTCACACACACCCTGCATCTTCTGAATGAGAGTCTGCAGCCTCCTCTCAGCAATCTGGCCTCATCTGCACATTAAGCAAAGAGCTAAATGACCAAATGCTGGATTTGATGCAAAACAGACACAATGGTCCACTGGGCTCATTCCCTCCACTGATCCGGCTTCTGATGAGGCTGGTTATGTTTCAATTTCTACATCCACTGCCTATAAAAAAAATGGAATGATTCTGAATCACACTTAAATCTCTCTTGCAAGCTGCGCTTCAAAACTATTCCACGAAAAAAACCACATGCTACATCAGCAATAATTGTCTCAGCAGTTTCCTCCAGCAGTGCTGTATCTGCACCAGCCACCACATACAGTAGATGAAGTGGGAGTCTAGACAGATGATACAGGCGAGGAGGTAACCTTCGAGGCTTTCTCTTATTAATAAAACACTCTGACATCAGAGGGAGACTGAGGCAGGCCGATAACATTGACTTTTTGTTTCATAGGTAAGTCGAGCCAAGCGCGATCTGCGAGCCCCCGTCCGGCCTTTCAGCAGCTTGCCCTGTCAGGCTGATGTATGGGGGAGCGCTGGTGTGCAGCTCCCTGAGGACCAGACCTGTCCGCTAACTGGGACACGACTGACAGTGAACCACAGCAAACTCGCACTGCCCCCTCCGCCACGCTCCCTCCATGATGCTCAAGCCCCCGATTATTTCACACGCAAACTAAAAGACTGTCAGTGCGGGACTGCGCAGGACTCAACAATCTGACAAAATATATAACTCACAGGTGATACATCAAGTCCTGCCGACTGCAGTTAGGAAGAAATTAGCCACAGGTGCTGACCTGGGACCTGTGATAACTTTTGTTTGTACAGACAGATATTTCTTGAATGCACAAAGACGTCTGGGTACAACTTCTTCGAAAACATGCTGCAGTCAGGACTGATAACCTTTTTCGATGTTTCAGACGTGTTTCTATAAACCAACAACATTTCCCTGAGTATTTTTCAAAGAGAGTACTGAGGTTTCCCTGTAAGACATCTTCTGGCTCCTGCTCAGACTGGAGCAGCACCATGGTGATGCATACAGAGATGTCCACTCATTAGCAGAGTCCCACACAGCAGCTGCTCTGTGATGAACAGTCACCTCGTCTCCTGGCCCTTTGTCCACAACATCTCTGACTTATGCAAGGAGCCTGGACATTGACACACATTCATATCTTATCCTATCCCGACCAGCCACAACGCCTCCTCTCTCTCTCACACACACACACACACGTTTCCATATCCCAAACCTCATTAAACTCTTATCCCCTTCCCCACCTCATGGCACCGTAATGGGCTTCCCTGCCCCCCTCTTCCCTTTCACACTGATAAAATATATCATCGGGACTCCCATTTATCATAATGCAGATGCCCTTGGGTAACCCTGAGGGTGGGGGGTGGGCCGGTGAGTTTTGGAGGATGGGAGGGATACTCAGGGTTGTCAGCTGACGGTTAGAGGCTTCACTGTCACCTCTTTTAGAAATATATGAGGTGAGTGACGTTTCATGCGAGGCATTTCACAGTGCAAGAGTAGAGGACACACACACACAGAGAAAGATGTGATAAGACATGTGATTTGCATTATAACTCTGTTGGGGTCACCTAATACAACTGGCAACACTTGGAAAAGACACAAACAATCAATCAAGGGAGACAGTGACATGAGAAGGAAGCCTCCTCAAAATCAATGTTAATGAATGTAGGTGCTGTAGTAGGCCTGGGTTCCTTGAAATATCCACAGATACAAACTAAACACCTCTAAGACAATAAGTTTGTGGTTAATAACAAGGTGAAACAGAACAGACTTACTCTGCACGATTTACTGGACCGCTTGCCCGACAGATCATATTTTCCTTTTAACTCTTTAAGCAGCTGCTCCAGGTGACTGTTCTCCTCTTTTCCGGTGTAGTCCTGGTCTAAGAGCACATAAGCCCGCCAGTTTGCGGAGTCGAATCCCCAGTGGACTGTCCGGTTCTCGAGTCTCTTGTGACTGTGGACCACAAACTTGTGAGGAGGGAACATGAGTCTGCAATCCATGCACTGGACGCAGGCGGCACTCGGACCGGTGTACAGTTCCGGAACGAACACGCCTTTACACCGACCGAAACATTCATGATAGACTTTGAAGCTCTTCTCGGTTCGCTCCAACTCCAGGGAGCCCAACTCCTTGCTGCAGTGAGGAGGGTAACTACCGCCGTAGATGAGCGCGTTGCAGAGGCGCTCAGCATCCGTCTGCGTGATCAGCCCGCAGGACGGAGCAGAGAAGGGCAGGATACCCACCACTTTGAGGATCTCCAGCTGGTCCGCCGTGCACCTGGAGCAGTAGATGTGCAGGTCGTCGCACACCGAGTTGATCTGCTGGAGGGAGAAATCTCTCAGGACGCTGTTGAGGATCTGCGGCAGGCACAGTCGCTTCTCACCGCCGACCACGAAGCAGGAGATGGGCTCCCGCTCCAGGACGGTCTCACACCTCTCCGTGGATCGGTCGGACGGGATGAAAAGTGGACCGGACATTACCGGAGGTGTCTGAGCCGGGAGGGTGAGCATCATCTCGATGGATTTTCCATCTTTCCCGAAGAATGAGTCCTGGTGCCACCGAGCGGAGAACGCCGCTGGTCCGCCGAGAGAGCGCATGGAACTCAGATGAAACTGCTTCAGAGTTTGTTGAAGTCCGGGATGGGGCTGAAAGCTCGTACCCTCCATGATGTCGCCGGGTGGAAAAGAGAGTTGAAAACTCAAAATGAAAGCTACAATTGACTTATCGGATCGGGCGTCCTCAGCATCCGGCTGCACGCTCAATAACGCGCATTTCCATGTCACCGGAGAAGCTTCCCAGCGCGTCCATTCAGAAAACTGACGGCTGCTGAATTCACAGGGGCTGTTCCTGTGAGCAGACGCAATTAAAGTCGACAACTCCGAGGCTGAAAACTCGTATTATCCAACGTACAATCACCGGGTACCGTGTTTCTATGCGCTCTTGCGGTTTTACGCACTCCTAATGTGAGCTCGAAATATGCCTCGTCTGCTCAGTCTGGCGTAGGCTACTCTCAGTCTGTCTCCCCACTCACTCAATGTGTGAGTCTCTCTCTCTCCCTCTCTCGCTCTCTCTCTCTCTCTCTCTCCCTCTCTCTCTCTCTCTCTCTCTCTCTCTCTCTCTCTCTCTCTCTCTCTCTCTCTCTCTCTCTCTCCCTCTCTCTAGCTCTCTCTCTCGCCCTCTCTGTTTGTTTGTGTCTGGTTCAGTCATTGAATCCCAGCCAGGAATGTGACTGACTCCCCGGGCTGGCTCTTCCCTCAACCAGCTGTTCCTCCCTCTGCTACATGGCAGCTGCACATTAAAAAAAAAGAAAAATCCCTCTGAACCGAGGGGAAGGTGGAGCTTAGGAAAACATAGTTGAAGTTTGAAATATATAATAAAACGTTAGTATTTCAGATGTTTAAGTCTTGAAGATCAGCATTTTTTTTGTCTTTCTTTCGTAACTTTTTGAGCATGCAAATTTAAAATGAGAGGATCTAGAATATACTGAGGGCTATATTTATGTTTGCTTGAGAAGGTCAACCTGAAACAGTAGAAACATGTGGTAGTAGAAGCAACAAGGACTGTACTTAAATTCATATTTGAGGTACTTATATACTTTACTTGAGTATTTCCATTGTAGGAAACTTTGTACTCCACTACATTTATACATTTGACAACTTTAGTTACAGAGTACAATTTAACATAAAAACAAATGATCAAGTACAATAATAACATTGCATGCATGAGCACTGATAATCGATTGATTAACATGTCATTCACAGGGGATTTGTCATGCATTGTATGCATTGAATACATTTCCTTTTGTTTTTTTAAGTATTGCGCTGATAATACTTATGTTTGTTTGCCTAAGCAACATTTTCAAAGCAGAACTTTGATTTTTAAACTACTTTTACTAAAGTAAAGCATCTGAACACTTCAGCCATCAATGATACAACATGTATATAAACCCTTTGTTGAATTTCAGCATTTCCTTTGAAATCTTGTTTCTGATATTCCCTGATTCAGCTGTCATAAGCATCACCACTCAGATAGCATGCATTGTTATTAACAAACATGTTAATTCCAATGTGACTAATTTCTGACCTGTGGAGGAGTGTAGATTTCAATGAACTTATGCATGTCAAGGTTGGACGTCACTTTCAGAAAGCTAAATATAAATTTCATACCAGCATTATATATAAATCCAATATATTGCAACTGAGATAGTGTGAAATCCTCTGAAATTAATCAAAAGGGCCATTCATTTACATCACATTGATTTCCCATTGATAACCTCTCCTCTCAATTAGCAATTGTTTTACACTATGCACTACTCTTTCCTTGCTCTTATTGTTTTAGCAAATAACTAGCTGATAACTAATAAGTAACAGAACACCTTTGAATTAACCTAATTTGGTCATTTGGCTTTCCTAACCACTGGAGGGCGCTAAATATTAACAATGAACGTAAACTCATGGAAATTGATGCAAAAGCAGAAAGTCAAATTGGGAGAGTTTGCAAAGGTCACACAATATAGAAAAGAACAAAGCAAACAACTACAGTTAGATTATACAAACAGAAAGTTAAAAGACAATATTAATGACTTTCAAAAATAAACACAGCTTTATTAAACTTAAAGCAAGTCTGTAACACTGCATGTGAACTTCACATAAATGTGCTTATAATTCACAATGTGAAGGACATGTCTATATTGCATTATAACCATTATAAGCATGATACGCACATTTACAAGACATTATAATGCATTTAAAAGGCTTCATTAAAAGCTTTATATACATTTATAATCATGCATTATAACTTATAACAAGGTTTGTTAAGTATTATAAGTAGTGGAATGTATTGTAAGTTCAGCATTCATAATGCTTTATATCTCCATGCCAAAGTGACAACAAGATAATCTGATTTCTGGGTTACACCGCACATTATAACCACCGTAACTTCAGACACATAGAGAACTGCTCTAATGTATCATAACGGATTATAAATTCAAAGTTTCTGAAATGGAATACTGTCTAATAAACATCAATAACACACTATAGCATTGTGAGCATAGGTAAAGTGATAGCTAGGGTTATTAGCATTTGTATGATAGGCCTATATAACACAATCATGAGGACTTATGACCAGTATTTCTGGGTGCAAGTAAAGCGTAAGGCAAGAAAAATCCCAATGACTATTAAAGCCATGCCATGGGTAATTTTCTGACTTTTTATTGCATACTATGGTGACATTTTTTATAACATATGTGACTTTTTTGTGACATACTATACTATGACATTTAATCTATAATCTAACTTTTTTATGACATTTTATACAATAGCATTTTATGACTTTTCTATGACTTTTTTGTGACCTTTTTATGTCATACTTATTTTATTATATTTAATGAGATAACACACTACGACGTTTATGACTTTTTCTGGGAGGGGGGAGACACGGTGTGGAAAGCTAAGAAATGTAATAGATTTCTTAATAAAAACACCAGTTAGTTTGATAGAATATAGTTTATTTTTTTTACTTTTCCTTTTGTCATGCTTTGCTGTCTTTTTTTAATTACAGGCTAATGTAGAACAGGTCCATCTTTACATACTCCGGTACGGTAGGTGGCGGTATGCACTCAAAAGTTGGTACGCAATCTACCAAAAAAGGTTCCACATCCAATGAGTGTGCGAGATCACTGAGCCAGAGACGACAAATCAAAACACATTGCGGTGGCGCTGATAATTTGAAAATGAGCACCCAGATTCCGCAAGACATGAGTATGTGTCAGACAGGCACAGATTTTATGTCCAATACGGGTCCTTTAGAGCAGAGAATACACCATACGGGTCATGTACGGGATGTAAAGGAAGACCTCGAGGCGGAGCGGAGCACGGCTGGATGTCGGTCATTTGACAACAACAGGAGCCAGTTGCAGCCAAATTGATATTCGTGTGAGGTAAGTTTTAAAACATTAGTGAAATGATTCTGAAATAGTCTTTGTAACGTTATAGTTAATGTTCGCTAACGTCAGCTGGCTATCTAGCTTTAGCCAGCCAGTTTACGTTAGGTTGCGTCATTATGTTGTGTTCAACCCATATAAATAGACTGAGTGGATCTGACTTTCCCATTCAAATCAACATAGCAGGTAATAGCAGGCTAACTTCCGTCTAAACGGCAAGGAAGAAGGAAGGGTCATTACGTCATTCTGACAGCATTCTAATTGTGCATTGGTGTCACACCTGTTGAAGTTATTGGGGTGGGCATGACATCCTGCTGCACGTGGAGCCCTCCCACCAGCCTTTCTCTCACATCTGAACCTGTCAACGGCCGGAAAAACATTGAAATAAAAAAACAACAGTTACTATGAAATTTGAAAGTTAATATGAAAATGGGACAGATTCTTTCTCCCAAAACACATGTAAGTCTATACCCCATTTCCATTCTTATTTGGAGCCGATAAACAGAACTTTAAAGCGTTCAATGCCCCTTTTGTGCCATTCTTGAAATGCAGAAGTAAGTAAAAAGTTAGGATGGAATAGGACTTGAGAGAGAAAAAACTTTAAATCAAAGTGTTTTCAGAACTGAGCCCATACTCTTCAAAGTGTGCCTGACAACCGGATTGTCAATTGATTTAATTGGGGAGAGAGGAAGTGAGGCTCCAAGCAGTGCTGGAGAAGAAAGATTTTTGACAGAATTCAACTCTATTGCCACTCAACCCTTGGTTATGAAAGTGTGACCAAAACATGAGGCAGCACATATTAGCCGCACAGTCATAAAAGTGAAAAATATGCAGTATCAGGACACTTATACTTTCTTGTGACTCTAAAACCAGGATAGGTATTTTTTCACATTCTTAAAGGGGAGGTTAGTATACTCCGATGTAAGTGCCTCTCCATTCACTGAGAAAAGTTCCCTTCTGTGTAAATTGAGTTTATTGTATGACAGCATGGGGTGTAGGGAGATGTCCGGGCTTGATATGAAAAGCAACAGATCGTCCGCATAGAGGGACACTTGTAACGCAATTGCTGGTGGCTCTATTGCCAGATCAAAAAGCAGTTGGCTTAAAGGGAACCTTTGACAAGTTTCGCTTTGGGGGTTGAAAGGTTGTGACTTGAGCACACTTCTGCATACTTAAGTGGGCCAAAAGATGGCTTCACAGGTGTAAAAAACAAAAACTTATTGATATGCATTACTTTATTAGAGGACAACAATGGAGTGCACCTACAGGGTAGGTCCCTGAGTCACACCAACTCATCACTGTTGGTATCACTGCCAGTTTGCTGGGAGTCACTGAGGCTGGAACTACATACTGATGATCCTGGTGACTTTGAAATGTTTTCCAGTACTGCCTTAATGGTAGCCACCAATTCTTGTAGCTCTAAAACAAGGCTATAAAAGGGTTCCAGTTGTAAATATCAATTTGAGACAAGTATACAAAAGTGTACTCAAGTAGTGCTTAAGTATACCTTCTGTACTATTGCAGTACTACTATACTACTTGCATTACAATTATATTATATACTCTGTCAGGATCCCCGTTGTTTTGCAACCGACGTAACGTTAGCGAGTGTCCGAGACAGTGAGAGTTAATTTTAACAGTAACGATATGGCTGTGAACGTCACAGTGCGGTGTGTGTACAGTTTATATGTCAGTCAACCATTACTACAACTCCTAAAAGGAGGAGACCCAAGCTACGCTCCCATGTTTTGTTTTTCAGCCAGCGGATGATTAAGGTGAAGGTTAGCCCCAACAAGTCCGGCTCTGACGCACTTAATGCGGGCTGACCATTAAGGTGGACCAGCACTATTCTCCTTCTGTGAGTTTTGTTCAGTTTTTTGTATTTTTTTTTAGACTGTTTAACTGATAACTCGGTTAAACAGTTACTTATTAATAACATTCCTCTGTTTGTATCAGGAAAACACAAAGTCAGCAACAACATCATGTATTTTTCATTTGTTACAGTCGGAAAGTAAAGAACATCTGATGAAAATATGATGTCCTTCCTATTTTCACAGACGCAGTGAGAGACCGCCCAAATACCAACGACAACGAGATCCAACCCTTGCTGCGGATTAAATGTACCAATGAGGGCGACACGAGGTTCCTCCTCAGTGATCAGCCACGGCCGCCATCTTGAAATTTGTTTGTGTTGAAGGCGAGGGGGTCCTGTGAAAAATTTACTTTTCAAGCCAATAAATGATGTGAGTGCCACCATCATGTTCTACAGTTACATCAGCTAAGGTAGCCTGTTGGTTTGTAGGTTGGATACACAGTAAAATATACTGTTTAAGAAAATGCATTTTTTTGTTGGTGAATTACTACCAAAATGAAGGCATTTGTTGTGTTTTTTATTTATCTATTTTTACAAAGTTGAAAACTGTGTAGAATTTGAAATAAAATTGTGTTTTCTCATAATTGAAGTGCACTTTGTCATGAAACAGAAAAGCAAACTTAACTTAAATGGGACCAGAAAGTAGTTTCAAGTGCATGTGAGGTAAAACGGTTAAGTAGACTTCGGTAGCATGTCATGTAGATATGTTACATTTGTCGTGAAAATATCAGTTTATTATGTTGTAAAAAAGTAATTAAATGTCAGAAAAAGTCAAAAAAAGCCATAGTACAGTGTGTCTCAAAATATCAGGAAAAATGTAGTTTAAAATGCCATAAAACTCATAGTATAAGTATGTCATAGTATTAGTTTAGTATGGTGTAAAAAGTCAACGTATAATATGTCATGAAAAAGTCATAAGAAGCCATAGTACTGTATGTCATGAAAAGTAATGAAAGGTCATAGAATAGTATTTCGTGAGAAGTGTCATACAATCTTTATTAAGTTTATCATGAAGAATTTCATAAAAAAATAAGAGTAAAGTATGTCATAAAAATATAAAAAAATAAGTATGTCCAAAAATAATAATTATACTACAGTGTGTCTTACAAAATATAAAAATGTCATGGTATTTTATTTGAAAAATTTCAAGAAAAAGTCATAGTATGACTTATAAAATAATATATTATTTCATATTTCATTTTTTAAATCAGGAAATTTCTTACTAAATTATGACATTTTAATGACATTCTACTATAACTTTTTATGAAATATTTAATAAAAGATTTATATAAAAAGCATTTTGTTTACATTTTGTAAGACATAATAATCTATGACTTTTCATGTCATACTATATGACTTTTTTATGAAATCTATTTTGACATACTAAGCTATGACATTTTTTAAGACATACTATACTATGACTTTTAGGACAGGTTTTATGACATTTTTATGTAATTTTGTAAAACATAGTTTACTGTGAATATTTGACTTATTTATGACATACTGTAATACAACTTTATTTTTAATTACATTATTCTATGACTTTTTTTATTACAACTAGGACATACTACACTTTGACACTTGTATGACAACTATACTATACTATGACTTTTATGACATTTTCATGACATACTATAACATTTTCATAATTTTCTTTTACATACTATACTGTGACATTTTCATGACATTATGGAATATATACCCTTCTTTGACTGACATCTTTTATGGCCTAATATACCTTGACTTTTTATATTCTAATGAAATACTATACTAAATTATTGAAAATTAAATATTAAATTATTAAATGTCTTTTGTATCGTGGCTAAGAGTGTGACTTTTTTGCATTACACTTATTTCATGACATACTAAATCTGTTTTTTCATATAATTTTTGTATGTACTATACTATGATTATTTCATGACATTTACATGACATCTTTGTATTTTTCATGATTTTTTTCATCACATTTTGTAAGACATAACACCAACAATTTTTTCATGAATTTTTATGGCATACTATTGTAGAACCTTTTATGACATTTTATAACATACTTTACTGTGACTTTTTAATGACATTTGTTATGACAGACTATACTATAACTTTTTTATGAAATTGTAATGACATGCTTTAGACTTTCTATGATCTGGGTGCTCACTTGAACAATACACTAGACGGAACAGACAAAAAGGAACATAGCAGAATCCATCTGCTAAGGAGATTCCTGTCTTTTGGAGTACAGGGAGCACTCCGGAGGACCTTTTTCGATCGTGGTGGCATCAGCTTTCTTCAATGGAGTGGTCTGCTGAGGCAGCAGCATCTCGAATGCTGACAGGAAGAGACTTAACCCTTTGGTCCAGTGGAGTTGGTGGGAGAAAGGAGAATGATGCTAAGATGTCCTACCCTCTGCCGGACACACAACAGCACTTAGCAGCTGCTTCAGTGACAGGCTGCTTTAGCCGCGATGTGTGAAGGAGGGATATCGCAGGTCCTTCCTTCCTGCTGTTGTCAGACTGCAAAATCAACACTGCTCATAGAAGACCACACACACCAAAAAAACTGAGAACATATTAACTAATTAATGTGCAATGAATGAATAAGTATGATTTTTTTTGATTTTCATGAACTATGACATACTAAACTATGACTTTGTAATTATGTTTTTTAATGACATACTATACCATGACTTTTAATGAAATATATGACATACATTTTATGAATTTTTGTGACACTTTTTATGACATACTAGACTGACATTTTCATGACACTTTTCATGACATAGCATACTATGATTTGAATGACATTTTTAACACATTATACATTATACATACAATACTATGACTTCATAATGCTGTTTTTTTATATTTTCATGACATTTTTGGTGACACTTTTTATGATATACTCTATTATGAGTTTTTATGACATTTCTTTCATGACCTATTATAAAATGACTTTTTCATAAAACATTTTTTACATATGTACATGTATAATATGACATTTTCATGACATGTAAGACACACCATACCATGAATTGTAATCACATTTTAACGACATACTATGACTTTTTCATGACTCATTTAGGACACTTTGTAAGACATCTATACTATGACTTTTATAACAGTTTCATGAAAATTGTATGCATACCATAATATACTATACTACATTATGACTTTTTTATTACATATTTATAACATACTTTAAACCTTTAATGACTTTTTGATGACTTAATATTATTAATTAATTAATGTTTCATGACATAATTTGCTATCACTTTTACATTAATTTTCAGGACATACTATACACTATGACGTTTTATAAAGTTTTAACATTTTTTTGACATACTATGACTTTTTACAACAATTTTTATTTCATGCAACTCTAATTTTTAATTATATTTTAAATTACATTATACAATTACTTTTTGTGACATTTTTGATGACATACTATAGTATGACTTTTTAAGAATGTTTAATGACATGCTATGCTACAACCGTATACGACTTTTTTATTTCATACTATACTCTCATTCTTTAACAGTTTTCTGACAGACTGTACTATGACTTTCAATAAAATGTTTATTTCATGCTAAACTTACTTTTATTATATTTTTAATGACATATTATACGACTTTTTGTAACATTTTTGATGACATACTAAACTATGACTTTTTTGCAATATTTCCAGGGCATACTAAATTATGAATTTTTACCGACATATAATAGTGACTTTTCATAAAAATGTTTTTACATACATCATGACATTTTGTAAGACATTGATACTATACATTTTATGACATTTTCATGACAATATTATGGCATACCATATTATTTTGTAGTTTTTTCATGACAAACTATACTATGAACTTCTTTTTAAGACATTTTTATGTCATACTATACTCCGACTTTTTATTGAGTTATTATACTATGACTTTTTAATGAAATACTATACCATGACATTTTCATGACATGCCATACAATGAATGTTCATGCCCTTTTTGATGACATATTATGCTGTGACTTTTTATGACATTTCATTACACACTTACTTTATGAAAGTTTAGTTGTTTTAATGACATGCTATACTACAACTTTTTATGATTTTTGTAAGCAATACTATACTATGACTTACTACACTATGACTGTTTTAATGACATACTAATCTATGACTTCCTTTATGACATAGGATTGACACCAGCAGTGAATGAGGCCGTCCAGCTAATCCCTGGCAGAGAATGCTAAAGTGGCAAGGCGCCAGGGGTGGATGAGATTCGCCCTGATATGCTGAAGGCTCCACAGATTGCTCTACATATCTTGTGTAGAGCCACTCATTGCTCCTTTGCCTCAAAAGGGGCCTGCTGAGGTGGTTTGGGCAGTTGATCAGGATGCCTTCCTTTAGAGGTTTTCCGGGCACATCCAACTGGCAAGAGGCCCCGGGACAGACCTAGGACACACTGGAGGGATTATACATCTCTGGCCTGGGAATGCCTCTAGTTGCTGGGAAAAGGGACATTTGAAATACCATCCTAAGCCTGCTGCCCCGCCTTAACCATTTTTGCAACAAAAATATAAAATCTGGTCATGAGGTAAATGAAATAGAAAACATTTATTCTCCAGTCTTTACCAACAACATACAGCACAACTTAAACATCTAAATACCTATAAAGTCCTATGAAGCAATGCATAATTGTTAATGTTGCTTCCCATACCAGAATATCCAATAGTTTTTCTCTGGTTTTACTGTTGCAGTGGATTATGTGTTTCCAATATTTTACAATTCACACTGAATGTCTTATAGATGGCATTTTCATTTTCAACAGTTTGTTTAATACAAAGATTTTAAAACAACTTACAAAAAGCACTCACAAACAGCTTTTTTTAAATCATAATTGTTTTGGCCTCAGTGCATCAGACTTACAAATCACAAAAAAAAGGTTGCATACTTAATAACTTTAAAATCTCTCAGGTAATTAGTTTCCCTTTCCCCCTTTTGAATTACAATAATATGATTGAAATTATTCCACAATTAATCAGCATCAATATACAGTAACAATAAGAATTCCTGGTAAGGTGAAAAACATATAAAAGTTTAGGATATTGTCCATTGCAACACAAAATTGGCTATTAAATAAAACTGAAAGGCTGTCCCATGTTTTGACAGTTCTGTCAAACTAAATCTCAACGTTGACAGCGTATCCTTTCACACAGACTTAATTATGCTTTATAGAATAATATGGAATAGCTCTGCCAATCACAAGCTTCAGTGATGAAGACGATGTTCTCATTTCAGGAGTGTATCTGCATGGCTTCCATCACGCTGCTCCCAGCTACATTTAACCTACTTAATACAAACCTTGAAAATGGGTTCTCAGAAACAGAGTTATTTATATTCATCGAGAGCAGGGAATAAGCGAGAGACACTACCCTAACTCAGGCATCTCTTTGTCATACTGCGGTGGCGGAGTGATGGGTTCAATGGTCACTGGATTCTGTGTGCGGCTGCGGATTTGGAGGCGGAAGTCCTTCAGGTGCAGTTTGTCTGACTTGATCCTCCTCACCCGGAGGGGCCGCAGTAAACGGCTCGCCCGGCTGGCACTGCGAGTGGGCAGGCTGGGGTTTGATCTAAGGCCAGAAGGTTCAGCCTGGAGCCCAGCAGCAGGTTCAGCCGGAGCTGGTGTGGGATCATTAGGAGGGACGTCCTCGGAGGGGTTGTCAGTGGGCTCTCTTCCCTCATTTTCCACAGCAGCTATGATGTCCTCGTAGGACGGCAGCTGGGAGGTGCTACTGCGAAGGTTGCTGTGGCGGACGGGGTAGTCGCCACTGCCGACAACCTCCTCGTAACTCGGCACGTTGTGTGAAGCTCGGTCTGCCGCTCTGCAAAAGAATCTCAGTGAGAAAGTGCAGTATAAAACAAAACACGGAAGAAAAGCATCAAACTCTAAACCTGCAATAACTATTCTGTTGCCACTCAGGGACAACAGGAACAAGCCGTGAATAAAACACTGACACATCACTTATTACGTTGATATGACAAAGGTGTTCACATCCAAGAGACATGGAGCAACATTACCATTCATTTGGAGTCGTGTTTGTGTCCACCTGTCAAATGTAAATCCAATATTCACTCTCTTTTATATATCTGGTTCTTTAGCTGCTAAATGCTCAACTATGTTCACCAGCCGTCTATACAGCTGCCTGTGTGAACAAAAACGGGGCTAAGAGAGCTGTGAGACTGAACCAACAAGTTTAGGGTTTGTCATTTTCCCATTACACATGCTCCAGACATTGATCCATTGTTTTTTATAAAGAGATGGATTATAGCCACTGTGTTCCTCCCCATGAAGCCAATAGATCCTATTATGTGGCAACAATTTGGTTTCATGAAGCAAGATTAACAGCTCACATCTACACTAGGTATAACATGTAGGTGATTAAAGCATCTTGCAATTTGTTCTGATGGCATAAGTTTTTGTGTGTACTAAAATGAAACGATCCCAGTAATAATTTGGTAACGTCTATGTGTTGCTTTTAGCACATTCATTTATTCCTGGGTCTGTTTCGGGGTTGTGAAGAACTTTCAAATCCTAAACAAAGTGGATTTCCAAGATATTCCAAGTGGAAATGCTTCAAGACCTGTAAAGCAACAATAACAATTTGTGCACCATATGTACCAAATGGGAGTAATACTGGAAGTTGACAACATCTAAGGAAAATCTGAATATATTAAAAAGACAAAGGGCCATCACTCACATTTCCTCCTGCTCCCTTGCCACATGGTTCATGAGGGGGACTCCTGTTGCCACTGGCTGGCTATTGCGTCTCTTCCTGCTCCTCACACCGAGGACAATGGATAAAAGCAACATGACCGCCCCTACTCCAACCAGCACCATAGCCACTGTTGAAGAACTCTTGCTGTCTTTGTCTTTCCCATCGTCAGTCCCTAGAGTGGAGTTGGTTGACGAGGTGAGGGAGTCGGCCTCTCCGTCCATCGGTATCACAGTCCACACAATCATGACGATACCCAGGGCTATGAGTCCCACTCCAAGGGCGCACAGGGCATAGTGAGCGCCCGAACCGCTGCCCTCTGAGCCGGAGGATCTGTTGGAACGGTTGTTGTCGCCGCATATACCCCGACTGGAACACATCCCTGCAGGACAAACTGGAACATAGAGGATCACTGATGAGAAGTGACGAGAGATAAGGAAACATTAGCCACATGAACGACCGTGGCTCAGTTGTAGAGCAGGGTCACCTTCGATCGGAGGTTCGATCCCCGGCAACGCTAGTCCATGTCGATGTGTCCTTGGGCAAGACACTTATCCCAAAATTGCCAAATTGGTGTGAATGGTTCATTAGAATCCAGATGGGCAGGTGTTACTCAGTCCATTTACCATTTATCTGTAAAGCTGTCAGACTGTAGTAATACAAATAAATTCAAGCAATGTGATTGGACGAAGATGTATTGTCGCCATGCGGTAATCCAATTAAGCACACCCGCCTCATTTAGCTGCTTGTTATGGTGAACATGGAGCTTTTTTCTCCTGATTTGTGGCTCTTTTTTTGTTACTTACTATTGTTAAAGCAGGCACAGAGGTACATTAACCTGCCACTAACCATCTTTTTCATTATCAAATCTGCCAATCATTTTTTTAATAAATATATTAGTTGTTTTGTTTATAAATTGTCCAAAAAATGCAGATCACAGTTTCCCAGAGCCCAATTTAACATCTCCAAATGTCCTTTTTCTAATTCAACAGTCCAACAGCAAAAGATATTGAGTATGCAATCATATATAACAGATAATTCTCCCAATCGAGGAGCCAGAACTAGCAAATGTTTGTCGTTTTCAATTTGTCATACATTTTTGGGGATTTGAGTAATCAAATATTTGACCAATTGCTTTAGCTCTAGTCACGTTGTTCATTTACCATCAACCACATTACTGACTACTAATAATACTAAACCCATTCTCTAACACTACACGGTCCATGTAAACATTCAACATCATTATATCTGTCAAGTCTAAAAACACAAATTTGCATATCTCAGGCTCTAGGAGGGAGATTGTTATCTCTGGGACTGTGTGTATCACGCCTGCTCAGATTAGGTCTAAAAAGCATTTTATTGCTGCAACAAACAATTAAAACCTGCCCTGACTGAGTATTTGCATAATGCTATTAATAAACCTGGCTGCATTGGTGAATAAGTTACTTTTTTTTTTAACAGTTCGTACAAAAGTGCTGAGATTGCTACATTTCTGAGCGACAGGAATGAGAGAGCAGGTTGACAAGAAAATAAAACAAGTGCATTAGTAGCTCCACACATGTCTTAACATGACAGATTGAGAGACATCAGATCTTTTGATTGAGGGTAATGACTCACACGAAAAATGTCTTGTGGTATGATGATATATCACTCAACATGAATTATGTTAAGTATACAGTAGAACACAATGGAACAGATTTACGGGCGTTAGACCTCTACAAATAAATGCAATTTAATACAACCCTGCAAAAAGTGTCTCTCTGTTTGTAACATATACATCCAGCTAGGGCTTTTTCTGAATTTTTTGCAATAAATAGTGGACTTCATCATTTTTTGTTATTGTCAACCCTTAAAGCAAAGCATTATCTTTACCCTCCATTACTTCAGTGAGTCATTCCTTCTTCTTAAACTGTTCAATTTGAATACTTTTTAGATGGTTGACAAGCAGCTAGTATTTCTCAAGTTAAAAAAAAAAAAGTTAAAATGAGAGAATAGTCTGACAAATACACAGAATCCTCTTCTACTACTGCCTCAACTGAAGTTAGTAGTGTGATGACTGACAGATACACTAGATGGGTGTGTTTGGAAACGTGTTCAAACATGAAAACATCTTCAAATAACAGGTCAGCAATGTTTAGGTTGTACTGCAGTCTTCATGAAATGCTACAGCAGTACTAAAGGTGCTGCTGGGCACCAAGTATATATTTAAAAGCCTTCAGACCACCACATTGTAATCCACACAATCACTTTATCTTTAGCAAGGCATGCTGGATCCATATTCATACAGTTTAAGAGGAAGCAGTGAGGAAAAGATAAGGTAGGAAGGTAGGTTGGTAGGAAGATAAGATTGGTAGGTAGGAAGATAAGATTGGTAGGTAGGAAGGTAAGATTGGTAGGTAGGAAGGTAAGATTGGTAGGTAGGAAGGTAAGATTGGTAAATCAGGAGGGACACGGTCTCTAATGTCTTGGGAAAGAGAATTCCAGAGCCTGGGAACTGCTCTGGAGAAGATCAAGACCAAGTTTTTTTGAGTATTGGGGTGATAGCAGCAGTATTTGGAGGGGACAATTCCATGAGACAGTGGAGAATTGAAGAGGATGGTGAGGTGAGGACATAGGACAGGGAGGCAAGTCTTCAGCGCGTTAGTGGGCCGAGGGAGCAGGTTGTGGGTTTGGATGAGCTCATGAGTTTATAGATGAGGGCGGGGCAGCTGGTGTCAACAGAGGGAGGAGGTATAAAATGCAAAGTGCAGAATAAATAATGAGTTTAATCTACTGAACATCAGGAATTCAAGTGAGTAAATCAGTTTAAAAACATCTTGCGTTCGTCATTAATGATGAGCCACCACCTGCTGCACTATTCTCAGGACAGTTGACAGATGGACCGATGTTCTTTTCAAGTATTTTAATCACGTCATCGTTGTGCTCAAATGCAGATGAAAGTCCAAACCTACGTTCAAAGCACACCCTGCAATTAAGCTTCTGTCCTCTTGGTCTGACAAAGAAAGGATGGGATGGGCATGGAGGAAAGAACAATGCTAATAAAGTAGTCCTGAATGATTTAAAGAGGCTGGGAGAGCTGAGGACTGGTACAATCGATTCTCCCGTTTATCGTGACGTGGTCTGTGGAATATGCTACTGATACTCCATCACCAGTATCACAGGACATTTCCTTGTGATACTGAGGCAGGTGTTTCCTTCCTTTCCTCCAGACATCTACTCAATGGCTCTTTGACACAAATGATGGCCCACACGCCAGATAAAAAAAATCTGTTGAGATCAAATCTCTTTTTCAACGATGATCTGGCCAAGAAAGCGGGAAGTTACACGTCGGGTACACAAAAATAAAAAAAACATCACAATTGGTCGAGAGCAAAACTAATGTCACATCAACAGAATAAATTAAATATACACATTGTTACGTATACGTCTATGTCCTGCTGTGAATGTTTGTGCTTGTGTGTGCATATGTGTGTTCTATGTCTTTAAGTCCTAGGTGCTGCTCCCTGATGAGTGATTGAGGGCACCTGGATGAAGGTGTGGTTTCACCTATTAAAGCGCCTCCTTGCGCCGCCCTCGCTCTCTCAGCTGCCTGCCACCAGACCCTGGTCTTCAGTCAGCTAGCCTAGCACATTACGCGTGTCCTGTGTTCTGTAATAAACCTTTGGGTTTTGCATCTACTTTGGCGTTGTGTCCCTCCTTATGTGGCGGCTCCCGAGCCGGTCGTAACAACATGATACAAATGTTATGTACTGTAACAAATAAAAAAGGATGAGACTTGTACACACTAAGATGCCTTAAAAAACTACGACTGACTATTCGTTCACGTAGACTGGGGATGCGGGTTCCGGTGTAAACAGGAAGTAGATTGGCTGCTTAGTTAAACAAAATACAACAGAGTATTAGCGTACTCTGACAATAAAAGGCCATGTTTGATAGTTAAGATCTTCTATAATCTTCGTCTATATACTCAAATGGACAGACTTAGTTACAAGGCTGCAGGTCTTGCTCTCTCTCTCTTTCTCACACAGACACATCAAATGTACTTTAAAATTAACAGTTACAAATCAAAGATTCACTAGAATCCTCCACACCAAAGTTAGTCACAGAGTTCTGTGCTTGGACCATTTTGATTCACCTTATATATGCTTCCATTAGGCAATATAATCAGAAAACACTCCATACACTTTTATTATTATGCAGATGATACTCAATTATATCTATCGATCAAGCCAGATGAAACCAACCAGCTCACTAAACTTCAAGCATTCCTTAAGGACATAAAAACCTGGATGACCCGTAACTTCCTGATGTTAAACTCAGACAAAACTGAAGTTATTCTCTTAGGCCCAGAACACCTAGTAAAAAATAATCTCAGCGTTATCTTTGATCAGGATATGTCCTTTAACTCCCAGATAAAACAAATGTCAAGGACTGCCTTTTTTCACCTACGTAACATTTAAAAAAAATCAGACACATTCGGTCTCAAAGCGATGCAGAAATTGAGTTCATGCATTTGTTACTTCTAGACTAGATTACTGCAATTCCTTATTATCAGGCTGCTCTAATAAGTCTCTTAAATCTCTCCAGTTGCTTCAGAATGCTGCAGCTCGTGTACTAACTACACCTAAGAAAATAGATCATACCTCTCCTGTATTAGCTTCTCTGCACTGGCTCCCTGTAAAATCTAGAATAGAATTTAAAATCCTTCTCACCTACAAAGCCCTAATTGGTCAGGCACCATCATATCTTAAAGAGCTTATTACACCCCATTACCCCACTAGAATATATAAATACATTTTATTATATTCACTGCTGCCGTTATTATTAGTAGTCGTACATTTTCCATCATTCTTCTTCTTACTACTCTCATTAATCAATCAGCAATCTCAGCAATTTCATGCACACTGTAAATGTCAGCTGCGTGTAATACTCCTTGAAAATACTTCAATTCACTGAATAAATACAGTAGGTCCTGATTCAAAATGATTGACTATCATGTTTTGCTTTTGTTATACAAAATGATGCTGTTTAAATTGACGATCTTAAGCTAACCATAAGTGGAAACGACAAATATTAGATATTATCTTGCAATGGGATCAGCTGTGATGAATAATCAGGCCAGTGGCCCTTCCCCACTTCCTACCCCCTAACTTGGACCACAATCATCTTGGAACTCAGCCTTAATGTACTACACACCTTTAAAGTTTCATCACTGCATCTTGTACAGTTGCAACTGTCCACAGACAGACATACCAAAGTAATCAAAACCAATTGTCATGATGACAGTAAAAATTATTGAGTTTTCAAAAATGTTGATTCATGTTGTGAAATTAAGCGCCATAAATGACTGAAAAGTTATTATAATTAGTTTCAGGAATAATTCCATTAACTATTAATTATTCCATTAACAGTTTATTTTACTGTTACACACAATGTAACCTTATTTTCAGTTCACTGCATTCAACATCAAATTGAAATCGATTTTACAGATTATTTTGAAATTATGAAACTTCTTAATATTGTGATGTTTATTTCATTCATAATAACTAGCCCATTCTGTGAGTGTATGACACTTTGTAAACTTTGATACAAGGTTGCATTGATTTGATACACTAGATCAGTATTGGCTTTATTAAATGGAAATATATCAGCTCTGACACACAACCAACATTAAACAATTTATTTGTCAATGTCATAACACAATTCTGCTACCATTAAGTCATGGAGGGCCACAGAGCTTTTAGTGCCTTCTGTGACTGCTATCGGATCAGTATTGATGTACAGAACCCCTCATGTAATGCATTACCATCACTATCAAGGCTGGAATATGGGGACAGTTTGGTATCACAGTGGTCTGTGCTTCTGTCAGTTTGCATGCTCTGTGTCATCAATGGCTTCCTTCTATTCTTATGCTCTGCATGTTACAGGCTGGACGGTGTGCATGGGTGTGTCAGGACATTTCAAACATTACAAAAAGCAGTCTCTCCTGTAATTATCACAGGCCTACTAACTGCTCCAATGACGATACTGTTTGAGTAATCTTAACTTCTAGAACAGTGAACTTTTACTGGGTAGGTTACGTGCTTCAGCAAGCTGCCAGTTATTTTGTTGTTTGTAAAGTAGGAAGTACCCCAGAGGGAGGACACGTCCCCTCACACTAGCTACACTGAAGAAACTCAATTTATCCGGACCCAGAGAGTTCATGAAGATACGTGTGCGACACAATCTACGAGCTCCTGTTAATCTGATAGCGGGCAAAGGTGGTGAAGGTGATCTGGAAGAGGCCTTACCTTTCGCCGCTCAGTGCCCAAGGACTTCCCTCTTCACCTGAATCACGCAGGTGTGTTTTCAGGAAGATCACAGGGAAAAAGAGGAAGAAGACATAAACGCAACAACTGACGACCCCGTTCAACTGAGATTCGTGTTTAAAATTACAAAACGTTTTTTGTATATACCTATATACGCCGTTTACTACCACAGAACAACTTTTAAGAGGAACTTTGTTCAGATTCCAGCCGGAGTGAAACCTCCCCTCTCCTTGTTGTAAAGTGTGTCCGCGACTTGTTGTCCGCGTGGTCCTAGCGCCGCTAAGGGAACTTCCGTTGGGGATAAATTAGTGGGACAAGAAAGGTGGACACACCCGGAAACAGATTGATATATGTATTTAAATTGAATAATATATTACAATAAAACATGGTTAATGTAGTTTTAAGTTGGCATGAATGGAGACTTACAGGATTTCTAAATTAATTTAACTACATTGTATTCATTCTGCCTAAAAGAGTCTGTCTAAAAGAAAAACAAATATTATTATTATTATTGTGGCGGTATTGACGATATTTTCATTATCGATTAGACTGACGATTATTTTCTACATTATTAACTTTAGTCTATGAAAACCAAAAAATATTCCAGGACCCAGGAGGGTCCTGGAATATTTGGAATTCCAGGACCCTGGAATATTTGCTTGTTTTGTTTGACCAAAAAATATTTAATATAAATAAATATCATTAAAGCAAAAATAAATGTTTCCTTAATTGCCTAGAAGAGGTTGTTACATATGTACATATGTATTTATGTTATATTTCACTTTATTTTATATTTTACTGTACATTTTAATATGTTTCTACTTGCACTGTGTTGATTGTTGTTGATTGTTAAATGTTATGCACCACCCGTCATGTCAAATTCCTTGTATGTTCAACATACCATGGCAATAAACGGTTCTGATTCTGATTCTGAACACACATTACTTGTTGTGGTCTGAAGTACAACTCCTATTCTTTATATGATCACAACCATCAGAGATATACAGCTGACACAAACGATCTTACTATAAGGTCCACTCAGTAGCTGTTTTGGAGCTTTAGATTGTGTCACACTTAGCAGATGAAGTGGTGGCCTAAAGGTTAGAGCAGCACTCTCCCCTCATTACCACACACAAGGCCCTTAACCCCCTCCTACTCTGCTCAAAACTAAGGGGGATGAAATACAAACAGAAATTCTGACATTATTTAATTAAAAAAATTAAGATACCAAACTAATCAAAAAGCTAATGTGACACTTTGGAAAATTCTGAGCATGTTTTAAATATATAATATAACAAAAAATATAAAATATCTTCATAGGATAATATCTTTCTTGGTTAATGTTTTAAAAGTGATTTGAATGCATTTGTCTTGAACAATAAAAATAACAGGCCTAAGCTGAATATGACTTGACAATAATTTCACTTTTAATGTTGGCGTACATGAAAAGCTCTGACAGCAGGGTGAAGAGAGACAGTAAACAGTCATATTCACACTGGTGTTAAAAGCATAAACCATTGAGTCCTTCAGTTCTGTTTCCATACACGTTTGAACTAGTCCAATCTTCCCGCTTCAACAACTTTGCTCTTGGTGACTGAAGGAGACGCCCAGATAGTGACAGACAAACCTGTTTTCTACTATTTGGATTTACCTCAGGCGTTTAGCTGCACACAGTGTGGCCCCTGTGACATTTCATTTGTGTGTTTTCATGCTCAGGAACAAACTTTAAACAGTGTTTTATAAAACATGATTAAACCGTACAAAAATACCTTCTACATTCTCTCCACTGAGCTCATAATATAAGTAACAGCATTGCCTTTACGTCAGTGCTTAACTAATACAGTATAAACATGTGCAGATAATTTGCTCGAATTTTTACACATCAGCACTTTCAAAACCCAACATTCAACTGTATGTTTTATCTACATATAACCTAGATGAGTTTTGTTAAAAAGAATATCTCAACATTTACATTATAATGAAAACAAAAACAATTTCAGTTCTTTAATTAAATGAATATATTATGTAACACTAATGAGAAGATGGATTTTTACCAGTTTTCAAAATTACAGAATTCATGTTAAATATGGTCCTAAGTGCTAGAATCATAGAAGTTTAACTTTTTGCCATTTTTAGCTCCCCCACACGTCCAAATTACATATCTTTTAATGTTGTAATGAAAATTAAACAACATCTCACTCGTATATGTAGAGCTGCTGACCTGACGCAGTTCAGGTTTCAACAGCTGATATGTATCTCTACAGTGAAAGCATGTTATAATGACTTTATTTCCTATAACTCAAGCATCATCATTAATTTACTGTAATGTTAGAAATAAAGAGTAGAGCAGTAAACAACAGTGCTGTGAGACCTATTTGATATAAGGCATCAAAGGAGAACAACACTGTGTTCAGGTATTTTGTAGGTTGTTCTTCAGCCTTGTATAAACTCATAATATAAAACTCATTTGGGCGTTTAGTCGTAATAAAACAAAATTGTTTTTTTTGTCCATAGAATCCTCTTCCTCTTCATTATGTTCACAACAGCTCCATCGGGTCAAAAATGATTGTTTCTGTTCAGAGTATGTGTTATTCTAATATTGGCGAAGAATAATGCATCATCAAATCAAGTGGTGCACCCCTTTAAGACAACTTACTCTTAATCAATGCTGAGTGTAAGTCACTCTCAGTAGTAAACAATAATACAATGACAATGTAAACAACGTCAACGATCTGGATGGCGGAGGTTCAGACGTTGGTGATTTCAACACTCTTGTAGGTGTGCATCGGGCTGCCTTTGGCTGCCCGGGGAACGGCCTGAACTCGGGCATCTCTGGGCAGAGAGCCGCAGCTGTCGTGGAAGCCCAGACTTCGCTCCACAGAGTGGTTGTTGGCACGTAACCTCAGCGGACTCTGGACATTTTTTCAAGAAGGCATAAAACAGAATGTGGAGTTACTCTCTCAAAATAAGACGCTTTTTTTTTTTATATCTTAAATGACTACTTCGTTCAAATACTATCAGCTGACATTGAAGTGAAACTGTCCAATAAAAACTTCCAATTACAGGACAACTCATTACTGTAGATGAACAGAAAGCTTCACTTGCATTTTCCTATACAAAAATACAATTGTTTGTGACCATTTAATGTTCAATATACACCTATCTCACAAGTTTCCAAACTGTAACATGCTGCAACAGGTTAACCAATTAAACAGGTTTCTGAACAAAGTCACCTTTCTAAAACTTCCAGCAAATTAAACTTTCTCTCACTATTTTACACTTTTTAATAATCGCTCCCCATGTCATGTCCCACGTCAACATCTCCTGACACAAAGAAATACATCACATATAGCTAACGTGGGCAATGTATTATAGAAACATGTCTTGTTATAGGCCTGAAGGGACGTGCTATCAGTGTTGAAGGTTTGGCTACTTTCTTGCTAGATCTAGTGACTTTTGGAGCTAGCGCTGCTATAATTAGGGAAAAAATGCTGTCCTTCTGCATGCATGTGTCGTCTGTGAAGAAATTGCAGCTGAGTAAAGTGCAGTACCACCACACATGTATGTATGCAACAAAGTTACCCGTCCATAATCAAACCATGTCTTAGACCTATACTGCAAGGAAACCTCCAGGAAGATAAATATATGAATGTAAACAGAAACATTTCACTAATTAACTGCTGAAATGATACCTTGCCTGATCTTCTCATCGACACCCTGTCCTCTGCAAAGCGGTTAACAGCCACAGGCGAAGAGGAACCGATAACTTCACTTCCCTGCTCTGCACTGCTGTGAATACAAGGAATAGACATATTCATTTATGTGCACGATGTTTAAATTGAATCCTTAGATAATTACATTCATTTTCAAAGGCAACTAAATAACTGGCAAAGTTATATTTTTATATCATAGAACAAAATGACTTGTTGCTTTAAGACTAGGATAGAATAGAAAAGTATGGAACAAAAGTTGAAGGTTTTTTTTAATCTACCTGTGAGGGACGGCGAGTGATTTCATCTCTTCGTACAGGTGCCGATGCAGCATGTGTTTGTTGCTGGGGATCCCCAGGGCTTTGGCCATGGTGTCTGTGTCAAAGGACGGGTCCAGAGCCATCACAGCTCCATGAATCCCTTTACCCTGAAGATTGTCTGCAAACTCCTGGTGAGAACGTAGAGAACAAATATGCGGACTTCAGACTTTATCTACAGTCCTGTCAAAAGTCATATCGGTATAAAAGTCAAATTTAACTGTAATTAAAGGCACAATCATAGTGCCGTTTTAGTTTCTAGTTCCACCAAAAATAAGCATGTTCAAATAAGAAGAAGGTCAACTATTATTCATTTCCAATGCAGAAAAAACACTTGTATGGTATTTTCTTAAGTGATTTTTGTCTGTATTCTTTCAGCAGTGGTGAGGCACTATTTTAAACTAAATTTCAATCGTCACATACATACAGGAGATTTGACCCCTGCATTTAACCCATCCGAAGCATGTCTCACCCAAGGACGCTAAGACATGTGGACAGGAGTAGCCAGAGATCAAAACTCCAACCATGTGATTGAAGGATAATTTGCTCTACCCCCTGAACCACATCCGCCCCAATTATTGAGGGAATCCTAGAATCTAGTAATTAGTATCTGGTGAAAATCTTCCCTTCATATCTCCCGATGCAAAGGGGAACACCGTCACTGACCTCCCACCCACCTTGAGGTCTATGTCTCTGATCCACTTCATTACTCTGTGACATGTCCAAACAATGGGGTCCCGGTCTTGGTGCTCACATTTTGCCCGCTGTGCCTGAAGGGTCTGCGAAAACACAACACAGAGATAAGTGTGCAAGCATTCATGTGGCAAGAACCAATGAAAACACAGAGAGAGATCAGGGAAGGATGATGACCTGCTCCAGCTATGGTGGATAATTATGGAAATCACATGCAGTTTTGTGATTGTAGTTGAGTTAAACGTTATGCAGTGATTGAGGAACAGCAATACGTTCCTTTTCATATCGTCTCATGTAAATGTTGATCTTTAATCTTACCTCTTTATCAAAACTGAGGATCTGCAAGAGCTGTATTGCCAGGAGCAGACTGGTCTGGTGGAACTGGTCGCTGATGTTAAGGAATCTCTCCAGGTCTCTCCGGCTCAGAGAGTTCAGCACTCGCCCGTCCACCAGATGAGTCTGGAAGGTCTGCGAGTACTGAGGCAACCCCACGTCACTCAGCCATGATGTTGCAACCCAGTGATGGTCCATCTCGGATGCTTTCGATAGTCTAGAAGATGATTAAACAACACCGATCAGCAGTGGTCGAAGATTTCAGATAATTTACTCAGGAATGAGTAGAAATACGACACAGTGAAAATACCCCATTGCAAGTTGAATTCCTGAATTTAAATAGTACTACAAAGTATGCAAGCATTATGAGCTAAATGTACATACAGTGTCAGAAAGATGTGCTAATAATGCATACAAATATATTTTAATATTTTATTATTGGTATATTACTACTGATTTTACTGTTGTAGCTGGTCCAGGTCGAGATGATTTAAACTGTTTTATGCACTGTTGTTGTGTGGCTTAATTTTATTTAAATCTTAATCTGCAAAGTAACCAGTAACTAAAGCTGTGAAATAAATGTAGTGGAACAAATAGTATCCTCTGGATTGTAGTCGAGTAGAAGTATGAAGGAGCAATGAAAGGGAAACACTCAAGGGCAAATACCTCAAATTTGTATTTAATTGCAGTACTTGAGTTCTAAATGTACTTACTCTACTCCTCCGCTGCTGATAACCAATATTGAACTTCAGTGTTTTGTTAGCTGCTGCTCACCCTTGGTCTCCTTCAGCTCTCCTGTAATCTTCAATGGCCAGTCTCAGTTTCCTGTGATGAATGGGGTTACTGATACCCAAACCCAGCTCCAAATCCTCATCTGTCAGGCCTAGCAGGACCTAATGTACAGAAATCCAGTTCTTAATCAAAAGCAGCATCTTACCCCACTCTCAAGCACCACAGCCACTTATACCACAGGTGTACCTTGCCACTTTTGACGTTTTCAGAGCAGGCTCGGATATACATGGGCATTCCCATGACAACCTCCAGCCAGGCCTGGACTGCACCTGCCCTCCACAGCGACATGCATGTGTTTCGAGTGAGCTCCGCCTGCTGGAGGCGGTCCAGCTGCTCCTCGCCATCAGACAGGCTCTGCTGTGTGAGGCTGTCAGAGTCTGGATTGTTCAGGAGAAGTTAAGGTGTGGCATACAGGAGGGGTTCAGGGTCAGAGGGATATGGAAATCAACAAAAGTGACTCATCTGGAGAAAGGTTAACATCAAAATCAGAGGGCATTCACATTAGAAATACACAGAATCTTTTTCATATATCAACTGAAATTTTGTCAAAAAAGTAATTGAAATTGCACCAATTGGCCACTAGATAGAGCCAAACAATTCATTGTAGCTCCACGTCCTACGTCTTTGGATGAACTGTATTGTATATGGAATTAGTTTCCCAGGATTATAATTTGTTTTTTATAAAAACTACACAATTGAGTCAATCTAAACCTATAACTCAGAAGAAATACAATCCATTTCTTTATTTCATGAGAGTGTAGGAGTCCAGTGAGTTCTAAAACTACAGTACCGAGTTTAGTAAAGTTGTTAAAATACTTCAGCAACTATCTGATGATTATGACGGGACTAAAGACCATTAGGATAATGTATTAGAGACACAGGGATTATTCATAAAACATCATGCAGGAAAACACTGATTCATACTGAACAAACAAATCCAGGATGAACGCTGCGTGTTTACCTGATTCGTCTCCACATGCTGACAAAAACGCTGCATGCAAAGTCCACCATCTCTTTCTCAAAAGAGTTTCCACAAGAAAATGACACAAACTTGAATTTTTCCAATGGACCTGAGTGATATGAATAATCCCCAGAGTGCAGAAACAGACAGCTGGTAATCACAGATGAGGAGTTACTCACTGGCAGGAGAGAGTTGCCATTAGAAATGGCAGGAGGAGAGGGAGAGACACGTTAGACTGGGACACAATAACAAGATTACTCACGGAACAGAAAACTGCCACATAGGATGTATTCAGTTACTAGTTTTATTTTTAAAATAAGATTTCATTTCAATTATAATTCATTTTTGAAAATGCTAAAGCCTCCTCAACATCTGGCTGCAACAGCTGCAGCAGATAAATATTTGAAGTTACCTCTTCTTTGTATTTTTTCTTTTTAAATAAAATACTTCAATAGATTTACTCTTTTATGCAACATTTCCTAAATTACAAAGCATTTATTATATAATTATTAGAGCCACATTCGCAAGAAATGAGGAGGGATTCTAAACAAATCAAAACAAAAACAGTCTAAAAAAAAAAAGGGGGGGGCCGTGCATTCATAATGCAAGGAAGATCACTTGGTAAAGGGAAAAGGTAACACAGGAGCAACACAGGATTATGGAGAATATTAATTTGATTGGCAATGAATGGACATCTAATCAAAGCAGCAAAGAGGGATCATGCAGGTGTTTAATGGGCATTCCTTCGTCTCATACTGGCACGTTAGATAGCTCTCAGTAAGAAATGAGTCAGACATAAACAATGTTACGAGGCTAGTGCTAACAGTGACAGAATGATACGCAGACATTCTAGAGATGAGTGTTTCCCCTTTGGCACTTGCACATGGTTTCGACAGCAGATGAAAGGTGTGTGATGCATCACTGTTATTCTTTTGTTTGTGTTTTCAGGTCCGTGCAGTTACATTCTAAGGAAGATTGACTTTAAAACTCTTGTTGGCCAGTCGTTAATTATTGTAACTGATAATATGATATTGAGCATCAACGGATGAGGAAGCTTCATGAAAAAAAGGTCCCTGCTGCCCACATTGTGATATGTTTATACATTAGCCAGCATTTATAAATTGAACATGATGGCAAACTTGTACCAGCAATATCTCTGAAACAAAGTACTACTTTCCATTCCAACAAGCAATTTGAAACAACAGAATTTTGGCCAATTAAACTCCAAAAGATAAATTTATTTTAAAGCCATTCAGGCTAAGTAAGATTGGGAATAAGAAGAAACTTAGAAATCAATGTTGCAAAGCATGATAAAAGCAACTGTAAAGTAACAAAAGCCAAATGACATTTACAGTAAAAACACTAGTTTCACAATAACTCCTATTTACATATGAACAGCGGTCCTTCAAGTCTCCAGTTATAAAAAAACATAAAACATTAAGACATTTGGAAGATAATACAGCATAAACATGTCTACACATAATAATAACCCCATGTATATATTTATATGCATGTAAACATATATACATATGCATACATGTACATCTATAAATATATATCTAATTTACAAACATACAATTTAAGGGTAATATTCTGTACATTTATGGGGATAGCAGTCTCTTTTAGGCATTTCTTTTAAAACTCACCCCCTCCAGACAAACCCACACACAAAACACTCTTTACACACAGTTAAAGCCAGGTGAATATCCACACAAATTTACCACTCACACGCAGGCTCACACACTCAGTATCACCAGTCAGCATCCTCCTCTATGTAATAATCAGGGGTGGCTGTACCATCAAACAGGCCGGGGTCCAGTGACTTGCGTTGCTTGCCTCGAGCGAACACCCGCGACAGGGATCCCAGAGTCATCTTCTCCTTCTTCTTCTTACGCTTCTGGTCCTCCAGGTCCTCCATGGACTGAACAGAGAAGAGGAGACAGGAAGCTTGGGTTTGTCATCCCATACAGCTGAGTCAAAGCTGTATAGTTCAGCATTTTGGGAAATATGCTTATTCACTTTCTTTAGAGTAAGATTGGTTAGCTTAGCTTAGCACAAAGACTGGAAAAGAGACTACATGACTCTCTGAGTTGCTTGTAGTTGTTTAGTGTCTCTTTGAACTTGTTTGACTGACTTTCTAACAAGATGTGTTGTCATTTCATGCAGAGGTTCTGGTCCAATAGGCCATAGGCCTGTACCTGGTAGGCCCATTCAGCAATCCCTCAACTTTACCAAGAAGTCAACTATCTATCACCTTGTTACTCTGTTAGGGTAACAGTGCCACCCCTGGCCAACTTCTGGCTCAGCCCCTGACCTAAAGATCACAGATTTACAAATTGTATCCTGTTTATTTAATATGTACAAAAACAAAGTGTATTAACGGGGGTTATGTGCCGAACTACTTCTTGGCCTGGCAGAGTAACTTCTTAGAATCTCGACTGGTTGCCTGACACCAGGACGTTCCTGCTCCAAGCAAATAATTAGTCCAGCACATAAACCCCTGTACCCCCGGTCTTTATGCTAAGCTAACTGGCTGCAGCTCCTTCCTTAGCGAGACAGCAAATAAGCATATTTCATAAAATGTCAAACTATTGCTTTAAAGTGACTTAAACGCAAAATAACATCATCACCACCACCAAGCAGGCAGGCTGACACCCAGCAGGCCGACAGAAACGAGAGACAGACACAAACAGGAGAAGACAAGAAGAGTAAGGAGGTACTTTTAGAAAAGTGTGGAGGTGTGATTACTTGGTCGAGGATGCCAGGCAGCTCTTACATTGCAGAGGGAGTGGGTCCGGTGCCGAGGTGAGTTGATGTCGCTGGGCGTGGACGAGCGGTCTCCATCGGCTGCAGAGGCGTCTGAGATGACAGAGGGCTGGCGAGAGTGGCAGGGGCTGATCCTGACCACAGCTGGATGTGCCACACATGTGCACACGTACATTTATTCACACATGTTGAAAAATACCCAGTTAGTATGAGAAACCTCCAGGAAACACTGTTGTTAGTATGTTTAGTCTGTAAAAGCAACACCAAGCAGCACCGAGACTGAGAAGCAGAGCAGATACAGTCAGAGAGCTTACCCTGTCTGTCCGTGGTGTGTCCGTGGTAGAGGGTCTGCTGGCTTTGACGAATGGCGGCAGTGAGCGGCAGGTCGGCCTGCATCACCCACTCCTGACTGCCGTTCACCACGGGCTCTGTAGGCATGGCCAACGAGTGGCGCTTCGGTACGTCTTTTGTCAAGGTGGCCAGAGATTGCTTCGCCTGGGAAACAAAAGAGAAAGAGAAACTGAGCATCACCTGAAAGTAAAACAAAACTTGCTCCCACACATTTTTTAAAATCTTTTTAATTGATTTAAAATGAATTTCCATGCTTTTTGTTTGCGTTTTCTGTGTCATAGTCTGTATATCTTCATATCTGTTATGCATTATGTAAAACACTTGAAATGTGCCATATAAATAAACATGTCTTGTACATTAACTCACATGAGCACTGTATGCATGCTTGGATGTGTGCATCTACACACACATGTACACAACAATAGCTACACTACACAACTAACTGTGGGACCTTGATAGTTAAATGAAAGACTAGTGGTATTCTATGTTTACTTATTGTCAACAAATCCCATGAAAAGACCAAAACCAACAATCAACTGATCTTAAATATATCTCATTCCCCTGTGCTATAGAGCGCCACTGTTTTCCACAAACTATTAAACTGGCCAACATGTTCCTCTATTATTTGCACAGTAGTTTATTTTGAGTCAATCAAAACATTCACCGTCCTGTTGCTGTAAATATTCACTAAAGCAACAAATGTGTATTAATCTGTTGCTGAAGTTTCATACAAATACATCATCTACTCCCAGTTGAGCACTGTTTGCTAAAAACTACAATGCACGGCTGTATTAGGACATTATTTAGACCTTAAAAAAAACGATATATTTCACAGGAACCAACTGGCTTGAGGCTGAGGGTCACAGCGGGGTAGGAAATTTGGAAAGTGTTGAGAAATGGAGTAACACATTATTGGTTTTGGTCTTTTCATGAGATTGTTGACAACAATAAAAATATTGAAGAACAGCAGCTCTACCCTTTGATGTTAGCCAACAGGCAATATTCTAATACAGCACACTAAAGACTGTCCATTTCTGTGCCAAAACTATACATGTTTGATGTTTTCCACAGGATTGTATTACTGGAAGCCGATGAAAAGGCATTTAGTGGGCAACCACTTGTGGTAAGGGAAACAGTTGGCAACAACCGGATTTTAAATAGAAAGAGAAGAGGAGAAAAAAGAAGGATAGAAATATGGCTTAGTTGCTTGCTTGCTTGACAGCGATGCAGCTCTTGCACTGATGTACCAACGCAACTGATCTGTGATGCAGCTTGATCTGAGGATCTGTGGGTGGTTATAACTCGCCGAGGGAGGAGAGAGATTAATGACACACAGACTGACAACTGCACCTCCGAGGCACCCACGCGGCAACACAGAAAAAAAGAGGCATGAATTTCTTCCTGAGCCTGGAGAAAGAATGAATGCTTTGAGAGAGGAAAGGGATGAGGATGGCAGAGCAGCTTACTGCATGTGTTTGATATTTTTAATTTTTTTATTATACTATATTTATCCCGTTACGGGGGAAATTTGTCTCTGCATTTGACCCATTCCTGTATATAGGGAGCCAATGATAGGCGCCCGGGGAGCTGTTAGGGGTTCAGTGTCTTGCTCAGGGACACTTCGACAGCCAACCTTCGACCTTGCGGTTACCAGACAACCCTCTTAACCCAGTGAGCCACGGTCGCCCCGATATGAACACAGCGACGGGATTGCAAACCCATACCTTGTTTGCATTTATTCCATAAACACCAGATAATGATGCTAATGTGACACTTTTGTGCTCGGCTTACTAATTGAAGACAGTTGTGACTGTGTTCATGTGCAGGGTGACTCACCATGGTGAGCTCGGCCTCCAGCTCTTTGACCCTGTTCTCCTTCATGTCCATCTGAGAACGCAGGATGTTGGCCTGTTCTGTGGCTTCTTTGGTCTGCCTCCTCAGGTCCCACTTCTCCCTCTCCAGCATGTCCTTCTCCTTTGCCAGAGCTTTCACTGCATCCTCACTCTCCTGAAGGTCACACACGCACACAAAGACAAGGTTAATCCTCGCCAAGCTCACTTTGAACGATCACTGGAGCCCGACATTTGAGTCAAGAAGCATATCAGAGCTGCATTCTATGTTATAACCTATTTCTAAACTTGTATTTAAAAAAAGGGATACATAATGACACTATAGAGATAAATGATTTTAATAATCACAGTAACAAATCTGATATATATTGAAATATATTGTGTATAATGACATCACATGAATTAACGTTTATTATTGTGATCAAGATGTCAAACTAGATACAATATGTCCCACTATTTAACATTTATGAGCAATATATAAACATGTAATGAAGGTTTTATAACACTATAATGTGTTCATGCACAGATATAAAGTTATTTTTAAGTGTTTACAAATGTACAGTCTTTGTCAACAATTATAACTTCTCCTACGAAGACATATTTTATTATATTACAACTGTGTTTTACTATATTTTCCTTCATTATTAGTTTATGCAGCAGCCTCCACTTATGGGTGACCACAGGAGGAGTTATAGTTGTTGACAATTACATTAATAAACAATTATATCTGCTTACAACTACATTATAGTTTGTTATAAACCATTTATCAAGCGCTTACATAAGGTTTATGCTTTAAAGGACTTTAAGTAAAGTGTTACCACACCAGGAGACATTTTACAGCTAAAATGATACAAATAAATTTGTCAGTGGCAAAACTCTGTTGTTGAGACACTGTCCTGGGCTTTTCTGCACTGACATTTCTAGTTATATATACAATGAGCTAATGCTGATAAATGGGCAGGGCCGCTGTCACCTTTCGGTGTTGGTCGTAGTTGCGTATGAATTCTCGCAGCTGGTCTTCTCTGCTCTCCAGTGTTGCATACAGCTGCTGCATCTGACTCACCAAGTCCGCCTTCTCCACTTTTAGACGCTTACGGTCAGCTTTCATGGCTGCAACACAGAGACCAACACATTCACAAACTGAGCATCACATACAGGTGTAAATCACGGATCATCTTAACAGCCAATTTGACTGTCAAACAAATGTGTCAGTGAGATTTGTAAATCAGAAACAACTTTGCAATTGCAGAAGGGAACCACTAGGTGACACTGTGCCTTCTGTTAATGAGGGGCTGCAGCTTTTATTTTTCTATTTGTTTGTTTTGTTTTAGATAAGATGATGAAATCATCCCAAACAATAATTGTCAGAGTAGCACGTATTCATACATACATTTAACTGTTTCGGCTGGCATGTGGAGACTGTTGGCTCATCCCGGAGAAGACCAATTGGATCTGATTTCTTTCAACTTTCAGAGAAAACTCAACAGCCATGATGCAACCGGTGGGGCTCTTTGCAAGCAATACTCATAACATTGCTCCCTGGAGAGTTTGTGCTCAACAGAGAGACAAGACTGGAACCTGTACTTTTCATAACTGCACACATATGTGTCATTCAGGAGGCATTCCTCCTGACAACGGTTTAGTCTCTTCATATTTTACACTCAACATTTAAACCTGTTTTTCTGCCATTACACAACACAGTTTACGAGCTTGCAGTTTACCACCTGGGACTCAGAGCAGGGGAGAGAACCATGCAAAGCAATACTGTCTAACTAAACTAAGTCCACGATTGCCTTTTTGGTTTCTTCTATTTTTGTGACAAGAAATGATCCTAAATGTGGGACGGACTGTTTTTACTCCCTGGGTTTCACTATGGTTGGATTTGTTTTCATTCAAAAAAAATTAACGCTGCATTCTAGTCTACATTCATGCCACATTAATATTTCAGAGCAAAGCTTCTATTGCATGATTGATGGGAGTTAATTAAAACGAGGTGAACCTGGTATGTTCTTGGCTGCTCATCAGGGGCGACACCCATTTCTGAGACATACCAATGTCAAAACATATGCACATATATACGGTATCTCTTGTCCACACTTACAACAAATACGATGTTAACACAAAAGATCATGTTTCTCTTCTGGAACATTGCACACTGTTGTCATTTGAGTGCACACGTTTGACACCTTTGGCACATACATGACAAAACAGATGAACCCTAAAATAGATTGTAAAGTTACTTTTCTGATAGTAAAGAACATGGACTGAACCACCTGAACTGTGTACATCTAGGATGATGAAATATAAATGTGTTATTTAATTTATCTTATAAGCAAAGATCTTTATGTGTCTCCATAAGTCAATGCCTCTTATTTTATACTATGACACAGATTTTGACTCATTGCTGAGTTGAGCTCTGTTGCTTATTGTATGTTTTAATACGGATCATATGTGATGTAAGGTGACCTTGAGTGCCATGAAAGACACCATGAAATAAATGTTTTATTATTACTATTATTGGTATTTTACTACTCAATGTCGAAACTGGAAGCAATGTCAGTCTGGAGGAAGAAAAGTGGGTTTGTAATGGATTGTAAAATGAGCTTCATTTTATTTTCTAGTGTTCTTTTTTACCGTCTTGAGTAAGATAACAATGATGGATGATGCACAAATACGGAGTTGGCTGTTCACATACAGTCAGAAAATCCACTGGGGCATGTGTTTGATTTGCTAAATAGAAATATGTTAGCCTTAAATTAGCTAAAATATAATGTTCATTAAATGATTCATTCTTGTTTGTTGTACATAAATAAACAAACATATGTTGATCTAGTTTGAACAAGATACTTCAAAACAATGATTCTGATCTTGTTAGCGTTCTGGCCAACTAACTTAAAGGAAGCACACCTAATGGCCATATTTGCTATCCTTGACATCAAGGGTATGAAATGTAACATATCCCTTTGAGAATGTATAGAATTCAATATGAAACATTTAAGTTAACCAGTTATTTGGAGAAATATGCCGTCAGGATAAACATTTGGCTTGTAGCGTTTTTCCCTTTCTTTTACTATTTGGCAAATCATTTCTTTAAATACATGTGTGATTTGATGATTGTGTTATTGTTAGAATATGTTTCGTCTGGTTTTGTACTGTGTGTATGTGTTCCATCAGAAGTCTTTTTTAATGTTTTTTTCCAATCCCTGTGTCATGACACAGAAATAAAAACTAATTACAGAAACTGGCTCGGTTTGGGTTTCATTACAACACAATCTGGCTTGAAGGAACTCGAAAAGATGAAACATCCCACTAACAGCATGGACAGCTGTATTTGCTGCATATTTGAGGTAGCTGTTCCCAGAAGGGACTCTGGGGGATTAGGTGAGACAAAAAGACGCCTGTGTTGGCTCCTGACCTTGTAAGGCCTCCTTGGCACGGTCCAGCTCCTGCTCCTTGTCACCCAGCTGCACTCGGAGCTCTGTGGCTGAGAGCAGGTTGGCAGAGCAGCCTCCCTGGGTCTCCTCCAGGTCCTTACTCAACATGTCCTTCATTTGCCTCAGCAGGTGGACCTCCTCTTGAAGCTGGACCACCTCCTCACGCAACAACACTGAGGGAGAAAGAGCGAGAGAGAGAGAGAGAGAGTTTGGGAATTTAGAGTGTGCAGAAGAGGAATGGGAAAACTGCGAGTGCAGGATTGAGAATATGAAATCATGAGAGAGGAGAAACTAAGAAGAAGCAAAAGAAAGACTGAGGGAGAAAAAAAATATATAGAAGAGATAGGACGAAAATAGAGAAGAAAAAACAAAATGTACAAGCAGCATAAAATAAAGGAAGTCGTATTGGACACCAGGAATTAAAAAAAGAGGGTGTGATTATGTAGCACATCATATGCCCTCAAATCAACATAGGAAACCCCTCAAGACTCACAGCTCCCCCTCAGCTGTGGCCACAGGGGTTTAAGAAGTGAGAGTGACAGACTCAGCACTGAGACCTGCGAGGGTAGTAGGTAAGTGAGAGACAGCAGTCTGATAAGATTTAATAAAATATCAGCGACACACACTCGAGGCGTGCTCCTCGGTGCTGTGTTCTTCATCCGCTGTGAAACGCCTCTCAACCCTCAGGGAAAACAGCGAAAACAAACAGGAGCAAGAAACTAAGGAGAGGACACAGCAAACTGAGGAGGGAACTAACGGACAGGAGCTGGTGGACATGTTTGCTGAGCAGCAAAGACAGAAAAGATGAAATATATAAGAAGAGGTCTTTCATGGGCTGAATTTTAGTCCAGTGAGGGAAGTCCATACCAGCAACAGAGGAACAATATGTCATCATGATTTATATTGCACACATAAGGGCACACGGGTTGTTACAGAAGAATGGACTATTTTTACAGAGACAAATGACACATCACAGCCAAAACATTCAACTTCACTGTAAAATCTGCAGCCTGATGATGAATGCTTAATTCACCTTAATATCATACACGATGAGAGAGCACAACAAAGAAAGGTTGCAAAGTGGATAATGCAGATACAATTTAGTAGTGGATCAGCAGAACATTTACTATTTTGAATAACAATTATTTAAGTAATTTATTAACTTCTACAAATATGCAGATTTGCTTCTTCTCTACATGACTACAAATGCAATATCTTCAAGTTTTGCATAATTTCTCAGACAAAATGAGAAATTTGAGATCAGCAACTTGTGATTAGCATAACACTTAAAACTCTCGGGATCACCAAAGTCACCACGACAATGAATGTTTGGACCACATTGCAAAGTTCATGCACAACGGACCACCTCAATCAGTAGGCTTCATCCTCTGGGGATCATGCATGTCTGCAGAAGACTTCACTGCAATCCATCCACTTGTGTACATCCTTGGACACAAGTTGTTCAAACATATGGAAGACTGCTTGCGTGGCTGAAGAATATAACGAGTAAAAAAAGTAGACTGCGCCCTTCATTTTATGCAGATCCCTACAAGACTCCATGTAAAATTATGTAAAATTCAAGAGCAAGCGTGTATGCAACAAAGTGTGTAAGTGTGTGTGTGTTTTGTGTGCACGTTCGTGACTCAGAGAAAAGAAAGAAGGTCTCTGCAGGCCTGCAGCCAGACCTCGTGGGGCTGCAGCAGCTCCGATAAGAGAGGAAGGGACAGTGCATCGGTCTCTGTCGACTCAGGACTATGGAATCACACCGGGCAGCTCTGTGCTGCATGTGACAAAAATAGTTTGTTTCCCTGAGAGAGCAATCGTTTAAAGCCGTCTTGCAGACTAAATCCGCTTATTCATCTGCTTACCTACAGGCTTTCCTATATTTGTCGCGGGAAGCCCAGCTGCTGCTTTTCATGCCACTGGACAGAAGTGTGCATTTTTTAGGTGCTTTATTGTGTTTGGCTTAATCTGCAACTCTAAACAGGCTGTTTAAATTATCAGCTGCTCTTGCTGTGATGTGAAGGTTGACCTGCTCTTGTCGTTAGCGGGAACAGCAGTTGTGTTGAGCAGAGAATTTGTTAATTACAGTATTCTTAAATGATGATCAGTCTTTTCCTCTTTTACCTCAGAATCTAGGAGTATTTCACTATTTCACTATAATTCTCCCAAATCCAATTTTGCATTCATTTCCAGCATCATCCCCTCATTCACTAATATACACCGACCCACAAACACATACGTAGGCATAGAAAAACACACAATCTCTTCTAATGGGTTTCTTGCTAGTCAAATTGTGTGTAAAATCAGGGCAAAGAAAACTTCCAGAGATCTTTCAATCCTCCCTGAATTTGTGGCCATATTACCTTTAAGAAATGTGTGAAGGGACTCACAGAAAAGCTGCTTCATTGCACACTGACTTGCGTTAAAGCTACACCTATGGCACAGACACAAATCATCTACCAATAGATAACGTGCCTCCACATGCACTGTTTCATGCAATCTAAAAGGCTATTTAAATTGACAGGAGTCATATAAACGGGACACTGCAGTCTATACTCTGTTTTCATCTGGGCTCTCTCAGCTCGGACCCTGGAGTGGTTGTGCAGTGAGCTTGGTCAAGCTATTAAGAGTCCTTCCACAAAAGGCGAGAAGCCCACTCTTCTTCGTATTCAGCTGTGGCCCATTCTATTAATTTCTCATCCAAGCCTGATTAAAGTGTCCATCACAGCCAGTGAGGTCTAGGCCATCACTCCCAGTCCCTTTCCCTACGCATAGCAGAGCCTTCACAAGCCAGCATAGACACACACACACACACACACACACACACACACACACACACACACACACACACACACACACACACACACACACACACACACACATGGTCGGGTGTGTAGTGGCTGTTGGCTCATGATTAGGCTTGAAAGAAAGCAGAGGCTTCGCTCTCTGCTTGGCAAAGGGAAAGAGGGACCTGGAAATGTGTGGATTGGCGGTCAAAGACCAGAACTAGCCTCCTCTGAAGCGTATGCAGGATTAAAGTTAAGCTATTTATATACATGAATGATTAAAGATGCTTAATGTGAGCTGTGTTGGAATATTGAGTTTGGATGAGAAGTTACATTTAAAGTTTTTGTTCTTGTTGCAAAAGCTCTATCTTTAAAATGTCAAAAGCAGTTTCAGACTAACTATTCTCACTGCATGTGAATTGCTTGGCTCTCATCATAAATCAATAACTTTCCAGTCAGGCTACTTTACAGAAAGTGAACTGACGGGCAGTTGGCAAGCTTCCTTCATTGTTTGGCTGATCGGAACCAGAGACATTGCTTCTTTGATTCAGTTTAGTATTGTGAGCTTCTTTTTGTGTTGATAGACTAATTTAATATTTGACAAATTGTCCAAGCTCTGAAAAGTTTCATTAAAAAAGCGTCAACAGCAAAGCTCTATCCAGATCTCGCCAAAGAAACTATAATTACTATCGTAGGTTCGCTGTTGCAGTCAAGTGAATGACATCAGCTGACAGGAAGTAAACATGGCCCCAAGCCGTTGCCTAGCAATGTAATTCCATTGAAACAGACTACAAAGAGTAGATTCAGTGGAAACTGTTGACATGGCGGTTTGTGGATTATTCAGAATAACATTGTGATAAACAATCTGTTTAATTGTTGAAATATACAGTAACATTTATAATGCTGAGTGTCACAAACAGCAGAATTCTCAGAACCGCAAAACTTAAAACCTGGACAAGCAAAACTAAAACCGTCTGCATGGCTCGATACCTCCAAAGGGTAAGTGAGAAAATACATGTATTTTAATATACTTAACTACAATTAAAACATAATAACAAACACTGATTCAAAGCAAAACCATGAAAATACTATAGGGGTAATATAAGATTGAGAGGGGTGTCAAATATCTCCAAAGTGACAGCAGCCAACTATTCTGCCCTGAGGAGTTACGATGTGCGTGGCTGTCACTTGTCCACCTCGGCCTCCCTGACAATTCAAATCCGTGTAATTTTAGTGAGTACAGTGATTCCGCTCAGCTATTTCTGCGTAACACAAAGCCAGAGGCGATGCTGCCGTTCCCTCTCTCAGGTACAGTAACTGATAGTGTGATAACAAGGTCATACACTATTTTTGAAACTTTACGACTGCATATAGACATACAGCGCTGCAATAACAATATTTTTAATAGAAGTCTCCTGTGAACAGCCAAAGCATATTAAAACTGTCTTGGAGGAGTTTCAAGAGCAAGAAACAAATCTTCAACCTGTTTCTATTACCTTGAAATATTACCTGCTGAAATTTCTTGGCTGTGTAATAATAATAATAATAACTGTGGCCTTTTTTTAAACAGGTGCTTTAACCCTGACACTGTCATTTCCTAAAAGGTCTCATTTGTCTTGCCGCAGTGCAGACCTTGTAAACAACTATACAACATACCCATTGACATACACTGCTGCTGTGTGACAGACATGTCGAGGAAGGAAAGGAGGGCTGCTTGATCTGGTTTAACAGCTTTAGCTTCCACGGAACAAAGATATTCACAGATCACTGCTCAAGATATGACGATGAAACCTGCTCTTTAAATATAGTACAGGATTGGGATTTGTTTTTAATTTCCTGATGTTTTCTCCTTCACACTTTTCACTGTTTTCCTCTTCCCTGCTGGCTCCTGTGGTATCGGTGCACAGCTGTAATATGCTATCTGTAAGGGGGAGAGGGCTGGTGTGTATGTGAGTGGAGTGTTCAGGGGAATTGGAGCTTAAGGATGAAAACAGTAATGGCTTTCTACAGAAAATGCTACGATATGTTTTGCTGTAGCATTGCAGGGTTTGGAGCTAATACAGCAAGACATCAAAGCAATGCCATTTAATGTTGCATTTCTCACACAAATTACAATGCAGCAAATAATTAAATCACCAAACATAGGAACACCAATATTAAAGTTTTCTCGAAACAAAATTAGAAGCAACATGACAAATTTTCACTCGGGATTTAAAAAGCAGCAAGACAATAAAAGCTTTTCTGTAACCCGCTGATATGAGCAAGAGCTGTTTCAAAGAACAACGAAAGTCTTTATAATGATTCATCAAAGTCTCCCTATAAGCCACCGAGAATGAACCAATAAGAAAATTAAAAACTTGTTTCCCAGGACAGCGGAATTTGGAAACATTACGTAAGTGAGTACCTGCAATGCAGGTAATCGTGTTGACTCAAACTGTCAGCCTCCTTGAAGGGAAGCCAGCCACCGCCGTGTCTCTGTAACGACGTGTGAGCTAAATCATACAGTGACCACTTGAACTAATTAGCTCCTGCTTATGTTTACCTCAATGACACAATAAGTCACATTCTAACTCTACAATACTGTGAAGTCACAACGAGAGTCTTTTAATCAAAATCTACTGGGAGTTTATATTAATGTAAGCTGTGTATTTTGAGTCCTGCACAGTTCAAAACTAGAATTAAAGATGATTTTATTTATAAAGCTTACACTGTATAAGCTTTATAAATAAAATTCACTAATTGTTAATTAATCAAAATTCTGGTCAAATGACGACAAGCAACAGAGGCCAAGAAAATGTTCTGTCTGGTTGATCTACATAATATATTGCAAATTAGGTTACCAATTACATCTGCAGGTCCATCACACTTTACCCGATGGGTTAAATGTGTATCAACTAATTAAGTGATGAAACTTATCAAGGTCAACATTAAACATTTCATAATTCATTGCATGGGCCTACAGACATGCACTTATGAAATGAAGTGGATGAGGCAGAGATGAAAAGCAAACCCGTTTCACTCCAAAGTCACATGTACACAGTGTGGAGAACACCAGAAGGCAAACCAAGAGTCTTTGGCATTATATATGTAATATGCTATTATCTATACAGTTATGAGCATATACTCGTCATTATATTAGTGAAGTGTTTTCCCCTGCTGCTGGTGGATTATTTAAATGTGTCCGTGTATTGTTGAAAGCCATCTCTGCACTGTATTATGAGAGAAGCATATGTCTGCTGAGCTCTGTCCTCCGCTAATTACAGCATAAAGATCAGTTGAGTTTTCTCTGGGAGAAGTCATCAGTCTGCTTCAGCTCTTGATTAAACTCATTGTGCAAGGAACACTATAGCCCTGACAGGCAGGAAAGATAGAGCGTGGATGGACTGAAATAAACTCTGCAAGTTGTGTATCGACGACGAGCGTGCAATAAGCCTCATCTTATGAATAATCTGTGTTGATTTAGAGTGTTTCCGCATATGACACTGTCTCAAGAGAATTAAGATGCACAGAAGAGAATATGTAATAATATAGTACGGATAGCACTTTGTCACCACAAATCGTTTATTTAAAGGTACGCCTTGATGTCTCCAACCTTATCTTTTGTTTTTAGCCACGCTAGCGGCGTGGCTCGATGGATGACAATGTCGATTTTAGTTGAAATATCTGTCATGAAATTTGGTACAGACAGTTGTGTTCCTCTCAGGATGACATGTAACAACTTTGTAGATCCCCTGACCTTTAATCTTGCACTTCTAGCAGTTCAACATTTCAGTTTATCTGCATAACTAGAAACACTGCTAATTAGAAAATGTTAGCATGCTCCAACGCTTAACTTAGACAATGAACACGGTAAACATTAAACCTGCTAAACATCAGCATGTTAGCGCCATGATTGTGAGGAATTTACCGTTCAAGCATTTAGCTCAAAGCAGGGCTCCCATACAGCCTGACAGAGCTTCTAGCAGGGCTGTAAACTCTGGCTACAAAATCAGGAAGCCAAGCTTAGCAAAAAACAAAAAGCAAAAAACAAAACTAGACCAAATTGTGTGAAACTGATAAGACTTAAAAGAAACATCCTATGATCCTTGAGCACTCTGTTTACAACTCGAGACAAAAGGACAGTCAAAATATCCCAAAAGTCCCAAAAGCATAAAATGAGCATGAAACCCAAATCTGACGGAAAGACAGAAAGGAGGGAAAAGACTGCAACTGAGGCTTCACAAATAAACCCATTCATTCTGTCAGCAGCTACCTGCTGAGTCTCAAATCCCAGAGAGGGTGGGTGGGTGGGTGGGTAGCAGATGTAGGCTGCAGCGATTAGGGGCTTCTTATAACTCATCGGCACGCTTAAATTTAGCATCTTCATTGTTAATTTCTGCTACAGTCAAAGGAGGAACTTATGCGCTAGTGGAACAGAGGTTTTAGACCTGCTTGGGTTGTAGCATGTATTTGACATGCTTAAGGTACAAACAGCGGTAAAAGAAGTGACAAGCCTCCATCTCATGTAGGAGACAGTGATGTTAATAGGTTTTCAATTTTCCAGGGGTTATCATTTGAGTGAGTCTGAAAATTGACCGGGCCCCCAATAAAATGTGTTTTTTTTGATAAATTGTGTTAAACTTGTGTTTGATGTCATATAAATGAATATTGTTATAACAATGGTTATATTCATGTGTTGAAAATGTATCTGAAAAATAACCAAATAAAATCCCCAAAAACTTTATATACAAAACTTTTTACACACACACACACACACACACACAAACTCCTGAAAATAATCTGGCGCCTCTGATTATCATGGAAGACATAGAGTGTGCCCATCAATGGTGAATCTACTGCGTTCTTTCCGATTTGAATGCCTCAGAGAAGCAGGACGCTTACCCAGCAACATCACCGAGGAGACTAAACAGAACCCGGAGAAAACACCTAATTCCTGATGCCTTGAAACACTGAGACTCCAAGCACTTCATTTTCTGCATCCTGAAAATAACCTGCATGTAAGGGTCAGGTCAATTTCCTACTCTGGGTATTGCACTACCTCTCTATAATACATATGGCGATAAATAATGCATGTTGCTGGCTCTCAAACCTACCTGACCAGAGTATTGCACCACTTAATGGTAATTCATGGCGGTATATGCAGACAAAACCTCACTTGCTGGTTCAGTACATCTATAAAATTCTAATATACAGTATATGTTGATAATTTTATCATTTTGCCTCTAAAAGATATTTCACATACAGCACTTGAAAGCAGATCAAATGCTAATATGATTGTAGCATATGTGTCCTGCATATTGTTTGTATGTATGTCTGTATACTATATCTGTGTGTGATTGCAAGTGTACTTGTGTACAGTATATCTGTGCAAGTATACAGTATCTATTGGGAACAGCCTCCATTAATTAATTGCCTGCGGGTTTACACTACAACTGAGGTCAGTGCAAGGATGCCAAGTGCAGATAGCTGTAATTGATTCACACGTTTATTATGTGCAGATTAGGCACGCTGCCAAGGATGTGCCACAGGAAGAGCCCTGAGAACTTGGACAGGGCTATTTAGATTTCTAATACTGCTGTCAAGAGCTGCATTTTGAAAAACATACCCTCACTCTCACTTGACACCGGTAACATTCATTCATTCGCTGTGCATGGGTTGGGTTTAGCCAGTGATTAACCTGACTGACATGGTGTCTCTGAACAGGAAACAGAGAGTCCTTTGATCTCAGCAAAGCCATGATAATGAGGGGATTTTGCACAGTAATTGTAGTATTTATGACCAATGGATATCATAGTTTTCAATTCAGTCAATCATGATGACCCTTGTCCCTCTTAAGCCCCACCCTCTCATTTCCTCCACTTCTCATACTGCAGGTGACATGTCTTATCATGTCTGTTTAGACTCAAAGTGTCCCCCCCCCCTACCCTACACAGTAAGCAATGAACCCTCAAACACTTTAACCGACTTACTGTAACCTGTGTGTTTTAGTGTCTGAGTGGAGGAAGGTGTGAGGATTCCTAATGAATTCATGTAGGAGGTACTTTGTGAAATCACACTACCTGGCCAAAACACGCTTATTCGCTTACTTTCCGAGAGTTAGATGAGAAGACCGATACGACTCTCATATCTGTTTGGTAAACATGTAGCTGGAGCCATGTAAGCTTAGCTTAGCACAAAGACTGGGAAAAGGGGGAAACAGTCAGCTCTGTCTAAACTAAAGGAAATAAAATCCGCTTACCAGCACCTCTAACGCTCCTCTAAAACAAAATTGCAAAAGCAAAGTGTAGAAACATGAGATTGTGGTTTTAGGGTGGTTATGCAACCACCATGAAGAGCACCAGACTTTGAAGCCAATTTTCATAGCGGCCAATCTGTGGAGTTACAACTGCCGGGTCTATAACGTGATGCCATGCGGCCCAAAAATACTTTTTCCCATAGACTTACAGACTTAAAAGACTCAACTTCCAAACACAACGGTTAAACACTCTATTTAAATCATAAGGTCCTAAAATTCATAAAATCACCTAATAGCTTGCTAAATTATTAAGCTAAGTTATTTCCGTGGACATAATGAACTGTAGGTAATGTGTGTGAGCCAAGACCGATCAGCTGGGCGGCGGGGTTAAAGGAGATGCTAGTGCGCTTGCTCTAAAGGCCAATGGATGCGGAGGAAGTGCGGAATATCCTGGTCATTTTGTACTCAATTAAGCAATTTAGGTTTCATGCACCACCGAGTACCTTTGAAAGAATGAACGGGGCTCCGCCTCCAACACTGTATCCAGTTCTCTTTATACATGGGGTTATGTGGGTTATGGATTATGTACAGACTATTTCTTGGTCATCCCTGAAGTCTCTGCTGAACACTTTGATTAAGCAAATGAGTTATAACATGTTGGTTGGCAGATGTTTTTTTTTAAACATTTTGGCAGAGCCAAGCAGGCTGTTTCCCCATACCAAGTCTAAGCTAAATACCTGTAGCTTAATATTTGCTGTACAGACATGAGAGGAGTATCAATCTTCTCATCTAACTCTTGGCAAGAAAGCAGATACCCCTAAGCATATTTCTCAGAATGTCCAACTATTCCTTAAAGTAATTGAAGTGTTGTTAATTCCCTGTTAATAAGAACAATAGTTCTGCTCGACCAAATCAACATATTTGGAAGTCATCATCATGTGAAGTTTGAATAAATTGCTCAAAAAGTTGACCTGAGAGCCCTCAAACTCTTGCCGATTTCACGATGGGACAGTCCTGAGGGCTTAGTGGAAGCATGTGTCAAAGTCTGTAAGTCCATGAGGGCAGACACTAGAATTGGGTCTTAGTATCTACAAAACAGCGGGTGAACAGAGTAATCAGCAAAGGGGCGGTGTACTTGAGGTCGACCAACTTGTATAAGCCACTAAGGACTAAAATGCCACAGCCCATATTGTCCCTCTTAAATCTGTAGTGGGGACTCAACATCTGTCAGAAACAGCAGGATCTGGTCTCTGGAGAACTGGAAATCTACATTATTTGATACATGACCTCCCTCATGCCCCGAGGCATGGCAGAATACTTTCACAAGCTGCATGAGGTGCTGGAGCTGCTATTGAAGCTTGTGTATGAAATTATTAGTGAGGAATTTGAAAGATGTAAAAATATGTCAACAAATACCTGTTCTGATTAATATTCAGTCTAACATTGGTGCCGATGATGAAAGTAGCAATGGTCCTTGATAGGCTACAGCTCACACAGAGACTGAAGTGAAATTATTCTAAAAAAGAAAACAAAATTATGCTTTCTATGGAGATGAAGGACATTACAACAAAGCCGTGAGTGTGAAGCGTATTGGTGACGGTACCATCTGTCTCTTCTTTAGTGCAATCGGTCAAAGTCATTATCTTCTGCAGTTCTGAGTGGTGACCTCAGGGTGCATCCTTTGCAGCAGGAGTCACGCATAACACAGTTGAATGAAACTCATTTCAATTCATTCAAAACACCACCATAACACACGTACATCTTCACATGCTTTATTATATGTTAGGTTCCAACAGTATTCAGAACACAAGAGCCAATGTTGATGTTCCTCAGGGTTATTTTCTCCCATAATATACAAGCTTTATTTAGTATGTCTGCTGCACTACTAAAGTCTGTAATACTGCACAGTATCTCACCAAATACCACTGCATTCATGTACAATGAAGCATTTAGTTCTTATCTTTAGTAAAACAATAAATAAGTCTTGATTATGGAATAGTTAAAGGGTTGTGCCAAAGAATAGATGTACAAAAACAAATCATGTAAAATAATATTCAACGTATATTGTTGTAAACATATAAGTGGAAGTTATAATTGCATTGTGGTAAAATAAAACATTGCACGTAATGTTTTTTAACCAAAATACACTAATAGTATTTTCATAAACTTATACTTAAAGTAAAAACACTGCTTGTGTAGAATAGACAGTCTTCACACACACACTACCTCAGTGTTTTGTAATCTGAGCTTCTCTGTTAGTGCACGTGAGTGACTCACACATGCACTAACATCCACGACTGTGAGTCCCAGTGTATGTGCCCCACTGGTTAGCTAATTGCTGCCGCTTTGCACAGCGCTCGTACGGCAGCGGCTACAGCTGATGCCGCTGAGTCACAGAAGCTTAGCACCCACCCTTCGGTTCCCCCTCAGGTAAACACTGTTAACTCTGTCACCACTGTTGCTGTTGTTGTCGCTCTGTTCATGCTGTTAGCAACGTTATTTGTGAGCCGTTGGCTCCACCATGGCCATGTTGAGAGCCGTGTGGAGGCAACTCCTGACATTTTGCAAAGAGGCCCCACGACAAAAATCAACCTGATTAACATACTGTAAGCTGCATTTCAATGCTGCAACTGGTTGAGAGGAAGCTACATTTGACCATCAAAAACCTAATTGGCTACTTTGATGACAGAATTTGTTATGTTTTTGTGACTTTTTTAGCAAAATGGAAAAAGTTATCTGGTTCTACCTTCTCAAATGTGAATAATGTCTGGTTTTCTCAGTCTCCCATGATAGCGGCGGAACTCGTGGTTGCTTTACATAGTAATAAGCTCTAAGTTGTTGTTGTTTTTTTAATTTTAGGCTAAGACAGTTTTTTTTTCTTATTAGCTGACTTTTTATTGAACAAACAATTCAGTTATTAATCAAAAAAACAACAGGTCGATTTATGGATAATGAACGTAATGAAGACGTGTAATGAAGCATAAGATGTAAAGTAGAAGTACGTACAATTGAGTACTGTTCTTGAATAAATGTACTTTCCACTATTGCATTTGTATCACACATTTTTCTCTCACATTCCTCTCATACAATCAACGCAGGCAGTTATAAACACACGTGAACTTGAGCCTGCTCACACACTGCCAACCAAAGCCACTCTTATGGCCGACACTATTCCTCCAAGACACACAAACAACGTCTCTTCTCCCCCTCTATCTCCGTTTCTATCTGTCACTCACCGGCCTTCCCCTCCTCCTTCTCAGACCTCATGTCCTCCTCGGCACAGGCTCCACTCAGCTCCACTGTCAACTGTGGTGTGAGCTCTCATAGCAGGTGAAAAAAAAAGAAAACACACATGGATATGTACAGACCAGTCCACACACCATTCAAACCAACGCACACAATGCACCACCACAGCCGGCCGCTCCCAGCCCTGCCTGCTGAGGCTCCACCCAGACAGGTTACCAGGAAGTCGTCCCCTGGTAGCCACTCAGGTACTTTTCCTCCTCCTTTCTTTCCTCTTAATGTCTTTCTCTTCCACTCTCTACCTGTTTAGTGACACGCCCTGTGGCAGCCAGGACAACTTTCACCCCACGCCCACTCCTGATTTTCCTCTTTTCCCCCCTAGTGTACAAACAGGATGAGGGGGAGGGGGAGAGGAATACAAACTGCACCTCAGGCCTCAGGTAATAACCCAGGTGAGTCGGTGGAGCTTTCACGCCACCTGATGGCCGAGAGCTAACAAAGGACAGTGTGCGCAATTACACTCAGCGACTGAACAGAAAACAATACTCCCCTCTGTATGCGAGCTAGGCGCTCCCTCTGAGCCCACAGTGCCTTTTGTAGCCTCCGTGAGTTTACAATACTCACTTCCTGAATGTGAATGTGTGTTTTGGCCAGAGGAGGTAGGAATGTAAACACTGAAAAAAAATGCTGCAAATATCAACTTCAGTACAAACGCCTCAAAAAATGGATCATGACAGCAGTGAAGTGATACGGAGTTCATGCTTCCGACCAAACTGCATTAGCTCTACACACTTAGATCGGATTATTAATAACAGCTCTCCCATGTTATCTTTAACCCAGCAGGGTCTGATTAAGGACAGTCTGTGTCATGTTTGATGGGAACTCAGATGTGTGCGGACAGTAAATAAGGTTTAGGATGGTCCTGTCTGCCTGACGGGGCTCTTTAGGCCTGAAACCCTAAGGCAGGTACAGGTGGTATGAGGAAAACAGATAGGGCTGCAACTGAATTAATTCAGCCTCCAGAGCCTGGGCTGGATATAAATTCATAATGGGATTTTTGGTTTATGAGCACTTGAGTGCCATAACTAGCATACTAAAGCACAGGTGTAGGCACAATGCGTGTGAGTTTGTGTGCAAGAGAAAGACGAGTTAAACCTCTTCCACTTAAAAGACGTGACAGCAGTTCAGAGCGAGCATGCCATTTGTCCTGCCTGTCAGAGGAGGACGCTCAGTGTTTCAGCTCCGTCCGGAGATCAGATGTGCTCTAACCACATACTTGTCACATGAGCCAATAGATCTGTCAATCAGACGCTGACACCTCAAGGATTACTGTCAGGCTCGTTTCTCTCTGACTGATCCCAGCTGAGACAAAAGATTGAAACGATATCGTGGATACAATTAACGCCTCATTAGAAGACGCATGTTTTGAAAGTACATGTTTTTCTGTGCTGGTCACCTCGGTAGTATTACAGCTACAACATCTCACAGAACCACATTTATAGAGTTTTAACATGCTGATTAAAACCACTTTGTTATGTATATAAGATTGAAATTCGAACCTGTCTGCCTTGAGCTGCTTTTGAAGAGTCTGAAGAGCTACAGCCTTTTACATGAATAAGAACATTTTGACCAAATGTAGCACTTCATAATTTGAAGGTCATGCTGTAGCCTGCCTCTCAGCTACACTGCATCTTATTCACGGCGTTGCTTTTATCCCGACAGTTCTTCAGTCTGAAATTTTCCACTCCTCAGTGTCCTTATTCTTCAGCTTAACTCCCTGTAACACTATGTCATTCATTTGCTTTGCACACATTAAAGCCAGGAGAAATCCTTAAAGGCCTTCTTTTTCTACACCCTCCACAGCATTGCTCTCGCTTCTCTCAGCTGCACACGGGTGACCTGTCAGTCTGCATTATCAGTGCTGGGGAGTGCTGATAGAGAACCAGAATGGAGCCGCATTAAGATATTAGCCTTAAGAGAGAAGAAGAGGTGAAAAAAGAGAGAAGGAGGGAGACTAAAAGCAGTGATGGGCACTGGGGAAGAAGGAGAATGAGTGAGTGAGGTCACCACTGTCGCTGCTCATTGCTGGTGGAAATGACATGAGGCTTGTCTAATAGCTGCTGAGCAGGCTCTGCTAGCTTCAAGGGGATAGATGGGATGAAAAGATTGGATTTGAAATTATTGAGGGAATTAAACTGCAGAGTCTCGGGTTTGGCATCAATGTGAGAATAATACAGAATAATAGCCGTCACTATGATGGGAAAAAGAAATGGACAACAATACAGATGCGATCAATAAACTTTATGATCAATGCCTTTTGTTGTGCGTATTATTACAGGCTGGTCAGTTTGATTGCTGCACACGAGGGATTGAGAGAGACTATTATCCTGAGCCACACAGGCCTCTCTATAAAACATTTTTTATTTGTCAAACTGATGACAGTGATTGGAGAAAATAAGTGCCCTTGCTGAAATAATTGCACATTACAATACAACTCTGGCGCAATTAACTCAAATAAAGCTCCATTCAGATCAAAGCAATTTGCAAAGTATAATTCCTTTCTCTGGTAAGAAGTCAATCCAGTCTAGAAGTCTTATTGCGCCACACATTGGATGACAAAACATGTTATCTAGCTGCGATAAATCAAAGCCTGCGGTGAACTGTTAGGCCCTGGTGGCCAGGTACCAACAGCTGCTGTCAGGTTGTTCTCACACTCTTAGCCTGCTCAGGCCTTTGCTCCAGTGTTAACCTCGCAGTCAAGCTGACAGCTCTGTGTCTTTTAACTGCCAGGATAAATCTCCGTGCACACTTCCTGTTGTCACCAAGGCAACACCTTGTATTTTCGAGCAGCACCGTACCTTTGCCTAGCGAGCAGTCCGGGGTGCCAAAGTCCATCAGGCTGGATATCTCTGTCGGGTAGCACATGTCCGTCACAACTCTCTTCTGTCTGTGATGCATTGATGGATCTGCAGGGGAAAGAGATTAAAATCAATGTAAATTCACACCGTCAGATGAATCAAATGTTTGTTTGTTGTCTCATTTGTATTCACACAGCAGGGCTGTTGTGGTATGTTGGGCTCATACTAGCATTGTGTGTAGCTGGCCTTTTAAATCAGATGATTCATTCTGACATGATGTCAATTTCGACACGCACTCCTGAGCTTTCAGACACGTTGCAAATATGAATCTGTCCTACAAATTACTGCATTTGTTGTCGGCATTTCAAATTAATAATGAAGCACAAACTGTATTAGTAATGATTCATGCTTGTCTATGTTACAATGCTTGGCTACATGTTTACTCCTTTTTGCCTTATTTTAGATCACCCCGTATTAAACTTTCATACATTTTCCCTTTTCTTAGTCTCTTTTATCCACCCATTTATGTGATTCCACTCTACTCTTACTGTACCTTTTTGTGCTCTATACATTCAGCTAATGACACAGATCAAGGACTTCAGTGAGCTCCAGTAGATAAGGTCATCTACAGAACATGTTCTCTCCTCTCACTTCAAAAAGAACATAGATTGAGATAAACATATATCTGATTTAAAATCACCAAGGTCCCTCTGCTTTTCCTCCATCTCCTTTTCTAAACGTTTCACCTCCATGTGTAAAGCATGAAATGCTATAAAAATGACAATGATTATTGGATGGGGGCAATGTCTTTTCTGTGCAGGGAAATGGTTTGGTAGAGCAGATACCAAAGCATTAATACGGAAATGATTTCCTCTTGAAGAGGGCTTTAGATGCCGCTATTGATCTAAAATCTTCAAACTGAAAGTAATTCTGCTGATCTTATGAATCCCTCTGACGCTATAAATGTTGGATTTCATACCAGATGAAGACGTGACAGTACCTCCTGTATGTGTTTTTCTAGTTTAACCATGAACCACGTCCATGAGCACAGCACTGCTGTCTACCCTCGGGTGCCTTCTGAGCAGAACCATCTGCACAACCACTCTTCCTCAACAATGATCTCAGCTTCCCTCCTAATCTGCATATTTTGACAGTTTCAATTTCATGACCGTATGGTATTTATCTAGATGACTGACCTTCCCCTCCTCTGTCCTCCTGACCCGTCAATAACTGTTTAGGTGTTGTTAAATTGACCTTTCCCTTGTTCTTTAATATGGAAATTGGACAGCGGGCATGCTGCTTTACCAACAGTAATGAGAGAGAGAGAGAGAGAGAGAGAGAGAGAGAGAGAGAGAGAGAGAGAGAGAGAGAGAGAGAGAGAGAGAGAGCTGTTGGCAGTCAGACAAATTCACAGACAATCTATTCTAGCACTTAGCTAAAGGTGCTGACGCTTTGTGCACTTAAAAATAAAGACGTCAATACATGAATTTGTGGCTGTAACATACGGCCAGGGTTGGGGAGCCATTGTTTAAAAATGTCATCGCTCTTAAATGAGCTGTCAAATGAGAAAAAGGAGCAATGTACCATAATCATCACGTTGTGTTTGGATATGTGTGCTTCATATAATGAACACGCTTCCCCCTGGTGCTTCAACATACTTCAGTCATCTGAACGTTTCACTGGTTTAAATGACCTCCCATTCCCGAGGGGTTTTGATTAGCCAGGGTTCATTGTATTTCAAGGGGACAACACCCTGTCCTTGTGTCTGTGTCAGTGCTGTAAAGTGCGTGCATGTGCTCTAGAGAGGTATGTCCTGGGGAGTGAGCAGTATATCTGCCACCTCTTCTCTGCCTGGTTGAACCTCTGCTGTGAGAGGTTGAAGGTTATGGAAATGAGGAGGCCTAGCGTCTATTTGTAGCCTAACTGACCAAACCAGACAGAACAGGAGCACAAACTACAGGCCAACGACTGTGATCGAGCAATGCCAATTGCAAACATCTTTTGTTTTATATCTCATCTTCATCTCTCAATAAAATTATCTTTTGGGACAATGGAAAATTTCATCTATCAATGATAGATTCTTCTGGAGGTCTTGGTATTGTGCATGATAGCTCACTGGAAAAGCTTGCAAAAGTTGCAGTCAGCGACCCTAATCCAAAACATTTTTTGTCAAATTCAGCAAACATCTCCTCACAGTCTGCTAGCTGTCTGTTCTGAGTGAGTAATGAAAGAAGAATCTGGTGTTGATGCACAGCCCTGGCTCTGTAAATGGGAAATAAACGAAGTTGCTAGGACTGAGCCACACTATTCCAGCCAATCAGCAACAGGGGGCGTTCGTTCTCGTGCAGTGGAAAGGGGACAGGCCATGGATGTATAAAGAGAAAGGCAGTGGGAGGGACAGTAAATCTGGAGGACGGGTAATTGTTTGGGTCGCTGATTTGCCGTTTAAATGGAACTAAGACATCATTAATGTTATAAACATGTCTCACTGCACACAGACACACTGTTAACAACCTTGTTCTTGGTAACTGTAGCTTTCAAGCCTGCAATCAGTTATTGTCACAGTCATGCTGATGAAAGGACAATGACAGCATCATGTGAAGCAAATATGATTGAAAACAAAACAACAAAAAACTTTGGATTAGCTGTATGCAAATAAGTTCACCGTCTCCAGAGATGGATGCCCAATGAAACAGACAGTAGACCTTAATACTAAATATAAAAAATGTAATATGCAAATTTCCCCCTTTTGGTTGTTCTGTTATTTTCCTCCAAGGCGAAAACAATACATCTCATTTACAAAGCAGATCTATATTACTGTAGCAATAAATACACATTTTCATTAATGTTAGTCTTAAAAGCGTTCTTTTTAAATATTAAAGAGACTTCCTTACAGACAACAAGGAAAAAGCACAGCCCTGACAGCATCACAAGGGAAAACACCCACTAGTTATTAATGAGAACATACTGAGAGTGTGTGACTGCAGAAACATCCCCGGGTGTGGTAGGAAGTCAGAGAGGCTATCCAAACATCTGACACAACTTCCCTTCCTCGCTAACAGCTGAGGGATGCAGGCGACATGTACTGTATGGGACATGATGGAAAGAGGAGACAAACAGAGTGGGTATTCAAGCAGAAAAAGGAGGCAACTATCATTGGTGTGCAGACAGCTCATCATTGCCCACCCTCACACAACCTTTAATTACACTGGCATTCAGGCAGCAGACATTCATTCCTGTATCAGTCATCGCAGAGGAAAGGAAGGGAACATCACCATGTTACTGTGGAGTCACAGCACTGTGAAACCCTGTCCTGCTGACTGCAATAACATGACTTCATGTGTTCTATCTTTCTCAGGGACAAACATGTATAGGTACCACTTACAGTGATTTACAATGGTTGAAAACATGCTGTAATTACCAAGCCATGTATGTGTGTGTAAAAGAACAGGCTAGCTTTGAGAGGTGATTGGCTATCAGCACACTTGCAGAACAAAAGGTCACTGTAATGTTTATTGTTTCCACATACTCTCAACTACTAAAAGGTTTGTGTTAGTGGAGAGGGGGGATCATGATGATTGGGGGTTGTGGTGCACATTCAAATACAGCAATTCAAAGCCTCTGAAATGGAGGCAGAGGATTTTTTTTGTTAATTGCTTATTTTATGTACATAGAAGAGAGATATGAAAAAAGGAAGTATTAGAACAAAAGCAGTGATTAAAAGCTTAAGTAACACTGACAAAAAAAAGGAGTTGAGATGTTTTATGGGGGAAATTACATACTCATAATCCTAAAATGTAAAGCCCTAAAGAATGTAACCATTTTCTGTGGTACACGGTAATTATTCCCCATTGGCATGACAATAACCACAGTGTTAAAATTGCTATTATTTCCTCTCTGTCTCTCTCCATTTAAATTAGCACGACATAATGTGAGAAGAATTTGAAACACTATCTAAATGGAATTTCACAGCATTCGCGACAGTGAATACATTAACAAAGCTAAACGATGTGATGCCTTTTGGGTTTCTAACCTTTGGCAAAAGACGGAGCCAGGAAATATCACTTGGTTACGTAAGACAATGGGATTGAGTTCGGTTGAGATATTTAGTGTTGAATATTTCACACGGGAGACTGCTCATCCCTGACCCCGACGCTCACAGGTCGCGGCTGGTTTTATCAGACACATGGAGCTCATACAAATCCCAGCGTACAGACTGCTGACACGGCACTCCCACGGCACAATGCATCTCCACTGGTAGGTATCATTAGCAGCCTTTGACACAGATGGCAACGATGAATTGGAAATAAAGTTCCTTTATGACGGAGCTCGATATGAAATCAAAATATTGTGCAAAACTAGAAAACAACAAATTGAAGCCTCCACAAACACAGGCTGTAAATGTGTCAAATCATTATTTAACAACAGCAGTGAAATACTTTGGGGAGAAGTTGACTTAGTATTCAACCCACTCTTTACACCCTAACAAAAGCAACAGACAGATTTCTCCTCTGGGACAGATTGAATGTGAGACTATATGCTGTAAATCGAAGGTGGAGCTGTCACATCTCTGTTATCCCAAACATGCAGCCAAAACACTGCAGCAAAATGTCATCCCGCCAATATTTTACTTCGCCTGTGGCTGGAAACTTACTCTGTATTAATCTGTGTTGATAATAATACGTGACACAGTGAATCAATACTCCTAGTGCTCACAGAACATCAGCCCTGAAAGGCTGCCGTGATCCATAGCCTCTGGGTGCTGTCTGTGTGCTGCCGTTAAGAGCACAACAGCCGCCTGCCCTGAGGAAACATGCGTGGAAAAAAAAAAGCCTGTTCAGGGACACATCCATTACATCAATGAGGAGAAATTGCTTTAGGAAAGCGAGTGTCCAGGGTAACCGGTGTTAGGGCTGGTGTTGCTCAGTTGCTCAGCAGTCTGCGGTTATGGAGCATTTCTTTCACTCTAATGATTTCAGTGTCAAAGGACAACATTAAGGAAGGCTTTTAAGACGCAACGTGTGCTGTAGAGAGGTGGCGTCCCGACAGGCAATCACAAACCTCGGGAGGTCCTTTTCACTGTTGTTAAACTGCAGGATTTTCATTACAGGACTGAGAGATGGGTGATAAGAAAATATATTATGGGATGATAAAATGTTTCCACAACGTTTATGAGGGGTTGCTATCCCTTTAATATCTCAGGATGTATTAGGCCTCTGTGGCTAATGTTGCAAATCACAGAGCAGAACAGTTTTATGGCAATTTGGGGATTTTTGAAACAATGTGACAAAGTCAGTAAAAGTAAAGTCAAGTAGTGATTTGTCATTTATCCAATTCATTAGATTATAATAAAACACATATCCCCATCTGTTTATTCTATCCTACAGGGGCTGAACTTTTTTACATTTATCCATTTGGCTGATGCACTTGTCCAAAGCGCCGAATGAGATACAATCCATGTTTCATTTAGTAAAAAAGCTCTGCAGGGAAATTAATGTTCCTTTTTAACCTTCCTCTTGACTTTGAAAAAACTGGAACACCCTCCTCTTAATATCTTAATGGAACTTCTCATGAACACATTAACAAATCCCTGATATAGAGACAGAACTGCACCTTTATGAACCACGGCGCAAGTGAAAGTTGTCTTTCTGGTGTTTTGTATGTACTTTTAAGAATTTATGTAACTATTAACTATATTGCAAAGGATGGCTGATACAAAGCATAATTGTAGGATGAGAAAAAAAGATAAAAGACCCTCATCTGCTCTCCCAAAACCTCAGACTACCTTCAGCCAAAAGAAAAATCACTATGCCCCCCCCACCCTCCCCCCAAGAAAATATCACAATATACATTGATTCAAACATAAAATGAAGATGATAGAGGCTTTTATCAATCACATTGTTTTGCCTATCATGTTGTATTGTGAGTTTGTACAGCGGCTACCTTGGTCAGGTGTCTCTTGTAGAAATAGATTGTTGATCTCAATGGGACTTCCTCGTCAAATAAACACAAAATAAAGTAGTCCTAACAGGTCAATGCAATCAAGTCGCTAATTAAACTATGTCAGAAGAAAATGACAGCATGTCAACTGAAAGAGAAATTTGTATATCCATTATAAGTACACAGGGGAACTTTTGAACCACTTTGCTTTGAATCACTAATTTCAAGCCACATCTGCTCAAAACAATATCAGCATTGCAGAGCTCAGTCCTGTGATTAAACTGATGTTGTTACGCTGAAACCAAAACAGCTGAAGGGCTCAAGGGAGCAGAAAGTACCTCAGTTGATTATTCATAACAATACCATCAGGAAAACAAGGTTGAGTGACGATGCGTATCCTTGGAGTCACTATGGGATGATGTAGTTATGTATCATCCCATATGACTGGTATGCTGATCTATGCTGGCTGCTGAATAATCACAGTGGGACTGACCTGCCAAAACTGGAATAGTAAGAGACAACAGTTTAAGGATAAACAATCGGTGTACAACTATATAAAAAAAAAAATCATGTCATCCTTCATGCTGGCTACCTTACAGATGTGCACATAGGACAGATGTAGGACAGCACATCAAGCATTTGTAATCATTATCATTGTGGCTCAACCAATGAAAAATGTGGAATATGGCCGAGGTAATAGATGTTTCTGTAACCCCAGAGGATTAGCTGCAGTCATTCGTACACCAGCTAATCCAACACAGCCTCCTTCAAGAGCGCCATAGTGAGCTCTAGGTTCAGTTGGACTGACATGGGCCTGTCCTCTGCCACAGCGGTGGAGAACAAATTCATAACCAAAGGTTAACTTTGGGGTTTTACCCCATGCAGCTAAATTTGCCTTAGTCCTCAGGCACAGTCCAACAGATGGAAAATAGTTTAGAGTGAATACAAGACGTTTTTATAATAGAGCTCTTATATTAAGCGTTTTTCCAAATGGTATTGTCTTAGAAAGTTCTATTAAAATGAAATGAATAAAAGTAAATAATCTAATGGAGAAGATGAAGTTCTTTCTATACCATCTCTAAAATGTCATCAATGCTGCAATATCCTCACAATTACAATTTATACCTAAATGTGTTCATATATGCATGTTGTACACAAGAGCACAACACACAAAGATACACACAGAATCCCTCTCGTACCCTCACACACTCAGCTGTGAGCTTGTGCACACACACACACACAGACAGACTTTCTGGCTCATCTGGTTGATGCTGTGGGTCACAGCTGGTCATTGCAGGGCATCATCTGCGCTGCCATAACCCATCGGCTTTGCCGGACCAGGAAAGCTAGATGAAGGCGGATTTAAAGTGAAGATTAACCAGAAAAAACTGCCTGGAAGGAATCCAGCACTGAGACAACTAAAAAAAAAAAAATGGTGCCAAGGCCTTTCCTGCTTTGGGTAAACGCTGCAATGATGGGAGCAGCGGGGCTTGGCCTCGGTTCTTGTCCGAGTACGCAGGGACATTAGGAAAATGTGAGACGTTTTGCTGACCTCTATCCTCTTATGGGCCTAGGAATTGATTAACGCTCTTTTCACACATGCCAGTCCTGCCACGCCTGTCCCAGCTGCCTCTGCAGGATCCAAGTGGGACCCTTTTTCTCTCTGGACAGCAGGACTGGGACAGAGGGCGGACCGGACATCATCTGCCTTTAAAAGACAGCTATGAGGGGAAGTCTTGGGTGCAAATGGTTGAGAAGACTTAGCTATACTTTTTAAAACATATTTTTCCACTCCTGTCTTCACAACCAAAAGGTGAATTAATAGTTTGTTTGTGAGGTTTGAGAGGAAAGAGGAACAGCAGCTCAATGAGCAGAGATTCTTCTCTAGGGGAAACCTACTCTACTCATCAAGCCAGAATAATACAACACAGAGAAGTCAGTGGTTAATAATAGAACTACCATGTCCACCAGGCCTTGACAAGCCGGCTACTGATGGAAAGATGAGAATCACTCACACAGGAAACCGCACGGTCAGCTTTATTAGCTTACATACCATCTTCAAACAGAATATCATATGTAATGTAGAACAACTCAATCGAGCGAAGCTTAACTCAAACCTAGTGACTAAATCTCTGCAGGAGCAAAAATAACAGTCAAATCGGATGGCAACATGTGTCATTGATTTTCAAAGATGCTTATTGTGGTGGGACATATCTTGCTGTTGTAATAAATAGTGCTTGCCTGCTTCTTGACACTTCTGTCTGTTACAGTTGCTAATTGCAGGAGAAAAACAGAGAGTACTAAAAAGCCATTCTGTGCTCCTGGCACCAAGCGTGATATGAAAGACAGCTACAAGTGCTCCTCTGCTACCTTGGACCTGACAACAAAGTCTCGAGCTGTTAGTCAACATTTGTTCTCTTGCTGTAGTAATGATGCTCAAACTGGCAGGTACACAATGATTCTGTGAGTCTGAGGGCCGTGAAAAAATGCATTAATAATGATAACATTTACAACAGGTCTGCAATCTTTGTGACACAATTTTCCCTTTTAAATATTACATTTATATTTTACATTTTTAAGTAAACCCCTTTTAAATGTAATGAATGAAATAAAATACATTATTTATTTGGTATAAAAACTCCCCAGCTTGTATTATACCAGCAGGGGTAATGAATACATGAATTTCTGATTCAGATCATTATACTTGAGTTTCCCTGAGGGGAAACCTGTCTCCGGCTTTATTTCACAGTAGATTATCCCTAATTACAAAAAGCCATGTTAATAAATATATAGCACAAGAAAACTACAAAAATGAATAAGAAAGTATGAAAAAAAAAACACAACCACACAAAAACACTAAGCACTCTCATCCAATACACTCACACATCCCCCAACACCCAAGGGCTTTCTCAAGTGGCAGTGAAGACAACTTGCACAACCCCTGCGGTCAACAACATGTTATCGTTATGTTAAGTTGACTGCCACAGGAATAAATGAATGTTCATAGCGTTTTTGCTCACACTGATGAGAGTTCAACCAGTAGGTTCAGGCTGGAATTTAGTCTCTCACACCATAAGTTCAAATCTGAAATTGTGCAGAGAGATGTCAAATATTTCCTACTGAGAGAGAGTGTCTGAGCTTTTTCAGGCAGCTGAGCATAGCTGTCCACATAGTAACTAACTAACCAGTAAATTGAATGCTGACCCTAAATTAGTAGACCTCCACAAAGACTGTTCAATGAGATTCTAGCCATGACGGGAGACAAAAGTTATGGCGGCTATAATTTTACCGTAGAGAGGAACGTTCCTTTGTCCCTTAATGAATTCTGAAGTAACTCTCTTATCCTTTTGTACGCAAAACCTCTCAGGCATGAATGAAAGTATCAGAGAGATCGATGTAATGCTTCCTTACACAGAAAAGAATGATTCCAGTGACTTCCACACAGTGAGGCATACAGCTTATTAATTAAACACTGGTATCAGAGTGGTACTCGGTACCCAAAGCCCAGGTATAAGTATCAGGACTGAAAAAGTCGGATTGGCGCATCTCTAGTGATTATTTACATTCAGATGAACATTATTGTGTATAGCAGTCTAGTTAGCCGCTTCGTGCTGCTTCATTCTGGGCACCACCTCGTGCAAACTATTCACTCTTGGGTGTTTGGAATGAAAGGTTAAACCCCGGCTTCACATATCTGAGTAACATACTTTGGCGAAAAAATAGGGAAGGTGACCCGACAACAGAGCCCGAACTGACCCACCTCACAGCACCCCCTACAGGCTTCTCTGTCTCACACTTAAAAGGTAGATCATGAGAACAAACTGTTTATCCATGATAATAAATACAAAAAATAAAAATCCATTACTTGCATTTAGTGCGTCGTGGTGGCTTTGGAAGCTTGTTCAAAACTCTCTGTTAGCAGTCAGTTTGGCACTGCAGTGAATTGGACCGGGGCTTTAGATTATTAAAGAACATCCTTTACATCCAGTGCAGCCCATCCCACTGTCACTATTCATATTACAACACGTGAGTTATGTAATAAGATTTGATAGTGAAGGGACGTATGAGTTTGCGAAAAACAAATAGTAAAGTCACTCTGTTATCCTTGGAGGAAGAAATACATCCCACAGAATTACATCCCCCTGGTGAGGTGATGAATTACCCATTGTGGTGGCGAGTTTAACAGTAATGGTGAAAAAATTCAGCAAATGAAAAATGACCCAGTAAGCTATCCACGCCAGGACTACTCACAGCCGGTGTTACAATAGATGCTAAAGTCTTTAAGGTCATCGCCTTCGTCTTGCAATACCTTACAGTTCTATAAGAACCTGAATCAGCTTTTCGCTCGGTAGGCACCGCTCAGAATGACTAATGTCTCAGTGCGGGCACAATCTCCAGCAGGGAGCTGACCACTTACTCCTCTCCTACCGCATCAGAGAGCAGCACAGAGATGAGTTCCTGTGAAGCAGAGCATCCGCATTTAATACCTAATCATCCTCTCCTCTCTGTCAATGCCTCAGCCTACGTGAGACTGTAATTAGTGGGATGCCAGTGGAAGTGCTAATTAGCATCTCAGATAAGTTTTACTAACTTAACCACAGTGCTTCATGTACTCCATACACTTGGCAATAAGTGCACTTCAAATCTCGTCCAATTACCGCAGATTCTCCTACCTGCAGCTCCAGTACAAACATTTGGTTGTTTTTAATAGTGACCTCTATTCAGGGTCGCAGAGTTTGTGTGTTGAAAGAAATAATCTCCCCCTTCATTTCAGAGCAATTAAATATATTTAGATAATAATATATTAATAGTGGAATGGTAACGCTCTGTGCCGCTGTATACTCTGGGCGCTAAGAAACTGTGATTTGGCAGACCAAAGTAAACGGTGTCACACCTGTGAAGTCTGCTGGTTGTGAAACATGATTGTAGCCGGTGCAGAAGGTCTCTGCATGATTGGCTTGTTAGAAGTGTTCCTTGATATAATATCTATAATAGGATTCAGTATGGTTGTAATACCGTACAGTACATGTATGTTGCATTAGGTGTGTGTGTGTGTGTGTGTGTGTGTGTGTGTGTGTAATTCATAGTTGAAAGGATTCCTTTGTGAATGAATGTTGCAGGGTTTGTTCTTACAATGTTGATATAGATATGAAGAAATAATTGCAGTAGTGTCGCGATGTAATTTTTCATTTTAAGAAGCTATATAAAAGATGGTCATGTACTGTATCTATATGATATATGCATTGATTCTTTTTTATGTGATCGTAAATGTCCTGCACACCCATCGTAAACCTACAGACTGTGAGAGCATGTACAAACAGTGTTTGATTGACATCTTTCTGACTCTATAAGGACGAATAACTTAAACCTTTGTCATTCTTCAGTCTACCTTCAACCTGAACAAAAGTCTATTCAGAAGTGAATACACCTGTGGGGGTGCACAAGGCCCTTAAATCTGTTGTCAAAAAGTATTTCTGTTATTTACTGCAATTGAATGGTACAAAGTCTGTTCTATTCCAGCACAATGCAACCATGTTTCAGATCCAAATAGGTTTACCAGTATTAACTTTAAGGAAAACTGTCTCTGTTGGCCTTTTCACAATATTTTTCTCAAACCACTCGGCCAATACAGTACACGGATTTATTAACAGCAAGGATAGAACATTACTGTCCCTGATTCAGAGTTATCCAAGAAAGGCAGCAGTTAGTTAGTTCCTGATTACTTACTTACACATTTCTCAGTAAATACTCAGAAATGTGTGTGTCTTGTTGTAAAGTATTTAGCATTTAATGAATGACATTAAATGGCATCTACAAGGAAGGGAGCACCAGTTTCATGTTAGCTCACATAATTCAGCCAAATACCCTTTGGAACTAGAAATATCATCAAGGAGAAAGGCCAGCCTGAAACATGAAGCTAACTTTGACCGATAGCAGTGGAACGCAAGGAAGAAAGGACTTTACAGACCCAGTATCATTCATGAGTGATAGAAATGGAAGAAAACTGAAGTAAACTAATGTGAAACTTCTACGTCCAAGTTGAAAGTACTGTTGTCTGATGAAACTATGTCTCAGTAGAAGACAGCGCAACTTCCCCCGGCAGCTGTCAGGACAACGGTCTGATGCAAGCTGATGTTGAAAATGTCTGTTCAAAAACCAGATTAATCAATTTTTAGGGGGTTTAACCCCTTCAACATTTAATAATTCAACATTTATAAGATTTAGAGAATATGGTGTGTAAGAGTCATTGTGGTCTATGATGTTGGATGTTGAGTCATGCTAGTTTACAGAGCTCTTCCTTCCTCACTCCGTTTGTTTCCCTGCTCTCCTGCTATAGGCGGTAATGATAATTACTGATAGGAAGCGGGGTAAGTAGGCAACAGTCCAAAAAGCTTCTCCACCTGTCCAGGAAGCTGACCTATTGTGTGGTACTGTAGATCACAAGTGCAGACAATAGCCCACTGGCTTCGTGGTCCACTGAGTGATTAATGCATCTCATTAGCTGTAGGAGTTGAAACTGCTGAGAGCGCCGCAGGCACTTTTTCTCCGTATGTCAGTGTGTACACTTTTTATTCGCCCTGCCTTTTCCTATGTTGTCGCCAACACTGCAAATGTCCTCTCTCTCACTGCCCCCTCTTCCCACATCCTCCTTCATCAATCAACCTCTTCTCGAAGTTTTAAAATCCCCAAATCCCTCAACTCATCTAGTTCTTTCTCTCTTAGGATTTTTTTCCTTATGATTATTAAGATGCCTCTCCTGCCCCTGTACTGTAACTCCTGCAGTAATAGATGCCCTCTCTCTCTCTCTCTCTCTCTCTCTCTCTCTCTCTCTCTCTCTCTCTCTCTCTCTCTCTCTCTCTCTCTCCCTCTCTCTCTCCCTCTCTCTCTCTCTCTCTCCCTCTCTCTCTCTCTCTCTCTCTCCCTCTCTCCCTCTCTCTCTCTCTCTCTCTCTCCCTCTCTCCCTCTCTCCCTCTCTCTCTCTCTCTCTCTCTCTCTCTTTTGCTTTCTGTCCGTCACTCTTGCTCCTTACGTCTTTAATGCGACTGCACTGAACATTTTTCTTTCGATCTGCTGGGGCCACTTCCCAGGAGAGTAACTGCAGTAATAAGAGCAGAGAGGCTCTGAGATGCATACAGCCGGCGCCCTGCAGGGCACCAGCCTGAGAGCCATGAAGTCCCTTCAACATAGTCAAACAGTAAGAGCAGAAGGCATATGAGAAACTTTCAAAACTTGATCTATTAACATTCATTTTTACAAATCCTTATGACACCAGCAATTCCTCAACGAGACCACTGCAGAGTATCAGCATGGCATCATTATCAAATCTGAAACATTGAAACAGTGAGTTTTCAGTTCCTGTGTCTACCTGAGGCAGTGCACTCTCCAGGGACAGAGTTGGAGTGACTGGAGACCTTCATCGTTCCCTTTTCCTCCAAAGTGTTGTCTGGTTAATTAACGAACAGTCAGCTCAGAGTCTTGAGGCACCGTTTTGTTTCCTATTTGTACCATCTTTCTGTAGGCAGACCTCCCAAGACATTTATGAGCATCTGGCTAACCTCATACAATAACCACTTTTTCACTTTGAACAGCCGAGGAAAGCTTCTATTTCAACACCGGAGATCAATTAACCATGAAAGTTAGTGTGAAATTTGTCTGGGGGAAAGTAGGCTTACTGTTGTGTGGAGCAGAAGATTACTTTAATATTCACAGACAGGCAAAAGTGCCGAAAGAAAACATAACTTATATCGTACTGAAAAATATCAAATGTAATTTTATGGGTCAGTGCTGCTCCTGTCTCACCACTAGTCAAATATACTACAAATATATTTCAGATTTTGTTACAATGTGGGATGTATTTTGGAGTTTTTTTGGAGCCAATAATAATAATCCTATTGGTTCTGATTCCCAGTTTCATAAGTATTCACAGATTCAATTCAATTCACCCTTTATTTACGCTCAGAGAGATACATTGAGAAAGTTTTACAAGTATTTAAATTGCTCAAAACCACCATAAAACTCACATTCACGCACACACATAACAAGAAAAATCAAAGAAAAAGATGAAAAATAAACGAGTCCATAAAAGCACAAGGATGTGAGGTAAGAGTCGATCGAAAACCATCATCACTAAAATATGTAAAGTAAATAATTTTCCAAATATTAAGCTGCAAAATCTGTTGCATAGCCGGGATTTGATGAACACTGAAGGTTGTGAGCACAAGAAATCAGTAGGAGCTGGCTCAAATCGTGCTCAGCTGCCACAGCAAGTTGTGGCAGCTGCCACGACTTCTCCCGGCAGTTTTCACTGTTTGTGGCAGCTGCCATGACTTGCTGTGGCAGCTGAGCTTGCAACAGGAAGTGCCTCTACTAGCTGCCGCTGCCACGATTTGAGCTTGCCCTTTCTCCAAGAAATGTTAGCCACCAAAAACATCTTCATTTTTTTCAATTGTCTCTAAATATCAGCTCTCTTCACAGTTCTCTAAAACCTGAAACCCTGCAGGATGCAATTCAGTTTTTGCAAAAATACATATTCCCTCTATTTTAACATATCGTTTAGATTAAAGATCGTAACATTTAAGAATATTGGCTCTGAAAATCTGCCTAAAACAAATGTATGTGTAATCGTGTAATGTAACCTTGTCCTCAGGTCATCAAAGCCCCTGCTATAGCCAGAGACCATACCGAGGACATGTCCGTGGTGTCCTCTATGGCCCTGACTGCAAATTAGTCCAGGCGGAAGGAGCAGCATATCTGAAAACAAATTCCAGTGTATTTACTGTTGGAACCTTTAACTGATCTGCTGAACCACGTTAATAAGACTTTAAATCGTCTTGTGAGAGATAAAGACAAAATGACACTTTGAAAGACCTTTACCAATAAACAACACACAGTAAGTGTTTTCTTACATCGATAGAAGGTCTGTGCTCATTTAAAAGAGTACAGTGGTATCGTCAAACAAGTCAATGTTAAAACGTCTTGTTTTGTCTGAACTAACACACTGACTTGATGTACAGTGACAGAAAATGTGAAAAAAGCAGTAAATCCTCAAATTACATATTAGAGTATGTTTGGCGTTTTTACTTAATTAACATACTCAAGCAAGTAATCGATTATAAAAGTTCTTGGTTGTGAATTTTCTGCCAATCGATTAATAGTGTCCGCTCTAGCATGAATAACCTCAAACTATGGATGATTGAAGCTTTTATGTCAAATTCAAATCAGAGTGAATTTGATCAGATGCTGATTTAGTGCTCATTTAACAGATCACACTTTGATGAAAACAATATCCAAGAACCAAACTAAATACCGTGGTTTCTTCTCTTGGATTGACTGAAATCAACTGGCAGCTATAAAACAAGCAGCTGGAGAAGCCTCAACATCCACTGTTGCTCCTTGGCATGCCGTCATACCAGGGTTGCTAAGTAACAGTTGTGGCAGCAACCTTTGGCTTAAGCTTTAATCCTCTCGCTAAAGAAAATGTTAGAGCGCGTCAGAGAAAGTAGAGCCTCTGAATTATAAAGCATACAATTGATGTGCGGCATTTAAAAGTCAAAAGTCTTCATGCATAAGTCCTGTTCAGAAACCTTGAGTTCGCCAACATTTTCTTATGGTATGCCACTTTCTGTTAAATGCTCGCTGAACTACTGTTGCATTTTTGCAACATCCTCTGCATCAGTTGTTTTGAAATATTAATTTTGCTTTCCTCTCCTCTCCTTTTTTCATGGGAATGGTTTCATAACAAGGTGGCCAACAGTGTTGTGTTATTGCACAGAATATTTTATAGAATACATATAGGGAATGATTAGCAGCAGTGGGAGGAGGGCCATCTGCTCTGAAGCAAAGATCACACAAATACATAACCTTTAACAGAGTACATGCCATACATTTAATGTGTGTGATTATTGTTTAGGCCTTAATATACCGACTACATTGATCCCTATAGACAAGATCAGGATCCAGGAGAATTACCATCTCAGCTAAACAATGAATATAGTGAGAAAATGAAATAATACTTATACTCCATGAACTGTCTGAGGGTTTGGTAGAGTTATGTACAGATAGCAGCACACAACAATGTTAAGTAAAAATAAATGTATTGTATCATCTTTCAGTGGAACTGAAAACGCCTCTCAGATTAGGCAAGTCCTGTAAACGGTAGAATAAGGGAAAAATACATTATATATACATATACAACCACATCTACAGAATATTTGAAGAAGTCATTAAAAAAAACATAAAACTATCTCTGCTTAAGCTTCTCAAGTGAGTCTCTCCAACAACTAAGTGCTCTGAAATAACGAAGGTAGTGGGTGGCTGGCCTTTCTTAAATTAACCATTCTTCATCTTCATACCTGATCCTGGCCTAGAAATGTCAGAGCAGCTGGCTGCTGTTGGATCAGCAGGACTCGAGCTAAACAGGCTAATTTAGTGCTTATTAAGAATGTCAGGAAATGGCAAAGCCATCATACACCAAAATAAATAATATTTAAACAGATTTAGTGAGTTCATTATCACAGGGAAGTAGAGCTCACAGAATCAAAATAATTGATGGTGTAAGTTTAGCTAATTGCTGGATTGCATTTTTAAGGAGCTGTTGGAGCCACAGAAATAAGATGTAGAGAAAAAGGAAAGCCTCAGAAGACTCCTCGTTCATTGTGTCGGACTGCTGTATCAGTACAGCGAGCAGCGCCGCATAATGATTCACACTCATCCACTTCCTGTTTCATGATGTGCCTGTGCCCCCCTGTGACACAAACTTAATTAATTTGAAATGTATCACCCAATCATGGGCATTCACAGCACGCACAAACACACACACATACACACACACACACACACACACACACATACATACACACTGGCATTGTGCCTTGGCTTCAGTATGCAACGTCCACATATTGCTGATCACAAGGTCCAATGCTAGAATGGTATGTTCATATCCATATCTCATGACAAGGCTGAAGACACACAATCCCATGAATCAAAAGTGACTGCTCTGCAGCTGCACTGAATAGCAGCTAATGTATGTAGCGCCTCGTTGCATTTCTGACCCTGCTATGAAAAGTAATCCATTGCTGCTGCTGTACCTCCATTTGTCTCAGGTCCATGCAGTTCCCATGGTATACAGCTGGGCCGCAGCATCTTCTCAGCCCTCAACACGAGGGAAAAGTCCATATCTGTCCTTCCTCTTCTGCATTTTCTCTTTCAGTCCAAACGCTGTTGATGCAGCATCAGTTTACTGCTCTGAGGAGCCCAGATGTGGGATTGAGACACAGATTACCATGGGGATCAACCTCCCATCATTTCCATCCCCCACCCAACCATCCTAATGAACTATGGTAAAGCTTACCCTGTACCACCCTGCGATGGACTTGCCCACCCCCTGCTGGTTTAACCAAAACCCCCAAAGATCCCGCTCCACCATCACTCCCAGTATGGCAGCTGGGACAGTCTTGTAAAGGCCAAAGACACTGATTCACTGCTGGTTTATAGTCATTCCTAAGCCGACACCTTCACTCTCCAGCTGTGTAATCAGACAGCTGAAGAAGACTGTATTAGAAAGCTAATACCAGGTAGTGACACAGAGACATATGTAAGGCCCGAAACAATCTTGGTGTAATCCTTTGATATCAGCAGTATTAAAGGATCCACTTGGAACATAAAGTACTGCAGCAACAATGACTCCACTTCCTCTAATACCAAGAGCACGTTTGAACATGGAAATGAGACACTCTTGCAGTCACAGTCTGCATTTTTAACAGCCACTTCAGTATCTCGCACCCCTGTCGGAGAAATCAAATGACGTCAATATGCTGTCTCCCCTGAGAGTACTTAACCAGCAGTGTACAAGTGCAGAAATCAGATTAATCAACAGAATGTGTGCTGAAATACTGTAAACACTGAGAGATACATGTCTGTGTGTTTACAGCACAGGCACACTTTGCATTTACCATTATAATCATGTTGTCGTATTTACATCTTTAATAATATTATTCTGGTCATTTCTTTCTGGAAACCTTTTAAAAAGACAATTCTTTACAGGCATTTCAATTCTTTTGATCTGACATTTCAACTCCTTTCAGTGCCTTCAACTTTGAACAACAACAACAAGAAATTCCTCAGCCCAATTCTTCCAGCGTTCATGTTTTACTCAAACTGCTTTCAGAGCTCACACTTCAGCTGACACCCTGTTTTAGTTTGTACAATTGGACTGGCACTCATTTCTGTGATGACTCCACTTCACCTGAAACTTCCCACTCAGTTTATCATCTACACTTGAACTGCTTTCACGACAGTCACTTTGAGACCGTCCTCCGAAAAACGTCTGCATCAGTTGTTTCAGCAGGGGCCCCAATACGATAACTATTTACATTTCAGTGACAAAGCCTGTAAGCTGCTGTGATAATGACGGGAAGTTGTCTTTGTGTCCCGAAACCGCACCAAACCTAAACCATAGTGTTGTCACAGTACAAATCAGATTTTTCAGCAGTGATCCGTTAAGGTTTTGAAAGGCATCGACCAATGTGTCGTTTTAGGGGGGTGGACGAACAACATGCTGTGTCGCTTAATTTGGAGGACTTGTTGTTTCTACTTCACTCAGCATTCACTCCTAAACTTCAACTTCTTTCAGGCATTCCATCTTAACATCCAGTCAAATTCTTTAGTAATTGTATTCCAACTGCCACTTCATCTTTAGCTTACTTCAGTATCTCAGCAATGTGTGAATTGTACATTTTCCGCAGCGACCGACCGACATTAATGTTCATCAGAAAACGTTGCCTTTTCTAGTCAATATAGACATGGGTTCAAATTTTAAAAAAGAAGTGACATTTGAGTATACATAGAGCTCTGTTAAGCCTGGTTCATGAATTTAAGCACGTTTCATAAACAAGCAGGTAAGAAATCTAAACAATGAGGCTTTGAGTTTGCAGCAAACCCACTCGATCAACCACGTCGCCAAGGTTTCTGTCAGCTACATGAGGAAAGACAGGAGTCGTGTCTGGAGGAGAGAACCAATTAGTCCTCTCCTCCACGGCTTGTCACCTGACAGTCTGCTCATCCACAGCCTGATGGAAGAGCCTCTCCAGTCTGCTCATTCAAACCAATTAAGGTCTGGAGGTGTATTACCACACACTCATCACCTGTCTCTCACAGTGCTTTGCTGCTCTTCACATCGCAGCTCATTGGTCTGTTGAAAGTCTCAGAGTTTTACCCTTTCATATCATCTTGTCTGTTTCCATATCATCTCTTTTTCTAGTTGTATTAGATGTCCTCTGTGTGTCTTCCTCTCTCTTTTCATCTCTATTCTCCAATATTCTAACCTACAGAGAATAGCATCTGTGTCTGTGAATGATTATGAATCAGTTTAGACATATGTTATAATTTAAGTTATATTAAGCACAAAGACGTTACTGATGAAGAAAGATTAAAGAGGAGCGCGTTCATGGACTCTTTAGGAATCTGGAAAAAACCCTACAGCGCCTAATGGAAACAATGCAGAGACATCCATAAATGCACAGACACTGACAAAAGGCTCGCCCCTCAACATTTCCCCTTTCTGTTGCCACACAAAACAATAAAACAAAACACTCAGATGTTGGGCTACAAAGGGCTGAACTGTTGTCACAGGCAGAGAGTGTGTGTGTGTGTGTGTGTGTGTGTGTGTGTGTGTGTGTGTGTGTGTGTGTGTGTGTGTGGTGTTGCTTAGGCTGTCCAAACAGTTTATCCGTGTGAGATGGATGACTTATCTGGGACGATTGAAATTCCCACATTCCCTCTTGCAAAACACGCTACGGACCATGTAACCGTAAACCTCTCACAAATTAGCTGTAATTTCGGAGCACATTTTGACTCAGCACTGAGATGGCTGGAAATCCCCATGACTGTAGTGGGAACAGCAAAGGAAAAAGGACAAAAAACTGTTTCACTTTTGTACCCTTATGATCATTTCCGTTTCATAATTAGCATTAGTGCTACAGGTCTTTGAAGTGAAACCAGCCATTACTCTACAGCTCTCCTGCTCCAGGTACTCATATACCTTTTAATTTATTCATAAAGGCTGCACAGTGTGAGTCAAAACCATTTAAACCCCTACCGGGCCTGTGTTAACTTGTTGAAAGGTCGAAACACGACTAATAAGGAAAAGTTGCATCTATTAACAGATATTAATGGTTATTTGAGCTTAACAGAGAATACCAGGACCTCTAATTGAGTCCAGATGGAGCAACCAGTCAGTCCATTCAGTAAACAGAGAGCCTGCAGAGGGCCCCATTGGTCCTGCTGCTCGAGATGGTGAGCTTTACTTTTTGTGTTTATGCTGCATATTATAATTTAACTTATTTCACTTATCTTGCTCTGCTAATATGCCATATTGTAACCATGAGGTGAGAGCCAGTGACAGCTCTTATGTCTGGTGGTTTCTCTTTCACACAGATCCATTTACACTTTGATTGGGCCTCACGTGACAGCAGAGAGAACAAATTCATGCAGAAAATGAACATGTGAGAAAGACAGAACTCAAAGAGTACCCTTTGAAGCTAATTGGCAAACAGCAGCGTGACAGAAGTGGTCATTACACCACCTCGTCTCTTTACTCTCTTTCTAAAACAGCAGTCGTGTTTAACACACCTGTAAATTACTCCAAAGCTCTATCAGCCTCCCCTTTCTGCCAGTCCTCCCCTCCTCCATAATAACACCATAATGATGCCACTGTTAGTACAGTGTGCTTTATGGACTGACCTCAAAGTCAATTCAGCAGCACACAGGGTCTATTAATGGAGCTAAGTCTGAAACTCCTCCTCTCCTCTCTTTTCTCATAACCTCCAATATTTATCCCCTTGCCTCTCCTCACCTCTTCTCTTTAGTTTTTGCTTCAGGACCTCACCGTGGATAGTAAATTACACACACCCAGCTCTTTTCGTTCAGACCAGTTCCTTGACAAAGCACTGCAGCAGACGCTCTGCAGCCCTGTGGCACACATTAACCTCATAAAGGGAAAGTAATAGAGCCTGTCTCAGCTGACACACAATAGCCGTAAAAAAATGTATCACAGCACGAGTGCCTGCCTGAGACGAGACCCACAGGTAAACTCGACTCAGTAAAACACACAGGTATGGCAGGCGGCCGGCTACTATCCGTCCACAGCAGATAATTGTGATGGTCCAAATATTTAATACCACCATGAAATAAATGGCTTCAGTTTTGTTCTCATTAGCCTCTCTGGTGCACACAATTTGGAAATGATGAGGTTTTGCTGCAGGGATGGAACAGAGGCATACTTGGGGGTTTGGGAGCACATTCCTGGACAGAAAGAGTAGCTGAGTCTCTTGCCGTGGTTAATTTAGGGAGTCTGTGGGAAACCCCTGAATATGAAACCCCCCTCCAAAAACCCACACCACTTCAAGTAATGGCGGCCATGTTGAATGGAACTCATTGTTTGGAGGCCAGAACGGAAGATTCCATCACTTTCGTCCAGTCGCCTGAGCTGTCGTCCTAACAATGAGGGGGCCAATACCAGAGAGTGGCTGCGGGGGTAATACCAGACGACAGAGGAGGAAAAAGTAGAAGGACGATAGCGGCTAAAGGGGTGGTTAAATGGGAAATACACAAATTTGACAGGTCTGCGTAGTCACAAGTAGCACTAAAACAGTTGTACAAAGTCTCTGTTTTTGGCTCTGGGCTCTTTGTGAAGTCTGAGAAAACAACCTTGGTGACATCACTAGGGTTATCTCAGCACTTTTTTTTATGAAAAGCCTGCATTACAAACAAGGCAAAAGGCAAGAATGAGCTGTGGGCCACTCTTGGTGGTTGTTTCTAGTATTTTGTCCACCCCATCTATATCAATAATTGGAGACAGAAAATGAATAACACTTCTCAGTATAACTCAATACAAACTACAGCCTCCAAAATGTCCATGATGTTGAAACAACACCTCTCTGTATAACCTCGTTGAAGATAGGGTTCTATTGCAGCGCTGTATTATTGAACTACAGTAGCCTACATTAAAACTAGATTTGATACAGAGCCCCTCAACAAGACATGAGGTGTAAAAGCAGAGTTGCCTAAAGCCTAAAATATTTAATTATTTTCTGTGCTTTAGTGGTCCATATGGCCAAACAAAATAATTACATTAAACTAAGTTAATCCTATTTACAAAAACTTGACACGTCTCTGGGGTCTGTGGCACCGCTTATTTACCAGGCAAGTGGTGTCGCATAGCCAGACCTATCTCCACAGCGCTGTGTCAGCATTAAAGAAAGGTCCGGCTCCACATTATCATTTTTGCACTGGCTAAAAACAACGCTCGAGCTTGTTTGTATTTCTTTGAACCAAACATAATCCTCTTGACGGTGCCCCTTGCAAAATAGATGGGGAGGAGAATGCAACGTGAAATACGCGGCCAATGGCAGACTTATACAGCCTACATCCAGCGAGTCAGACTACAACGCAAGCAATCAAGTTGCCTTATAGGTATAGTAAGATCCAGCAAATTCAGAGCTCAAACTACTCGCACAAGTCAAGAATCTCAGTCTCTGCTGAATCATCCAACACTAACACCATCTTTTGAAGGTACAAATGTTGGGTGTGTCCAAACATGAGTAACAGCATCTAAAAATCAGTTTTAACCAGGACACAGTTGTTGTTTTTTACATTTTAGGAGAAAAGAAAAAAGCACTGCCAAACCAGCATACGGAAGACAAAAACAATCAATCAAGGACAGTTAACAAAAGTTTGATCAGGGACACAGTTCTGAAGTGTTGACTCACACACATGATTTACAGCCTGAAGAAATGAGGATGTGTGTGGTGAAAAATAGCTACTCAGCCAGAGATATAAAAAAAAGTGATAGCCAGAAGAAAATAATGATCAAATGTGAGAATCATATGAGAAAATGGCATGCCATTCAATCAACGAAGTGAATCACTGCAGCGAGGAGCCATACCGTTTAATTTGTCTTATTGCTATGCATGAAAACTGAAATAATGTTGATACAAATGATGAGTCTAACTCAGCATTAGCCTGCTGGGAATACTAACGCCGCTCTCTGTATTCTTGGTTTAGTCATAATGGGAAGCAGATACTGTAAAGCTAGAAAGAAATGCTGAATAGAATAGAAACTGCTGATTGTTTCATTCTTATTTTCCTTGCAATTTGCATAATTCAGGATCAAATGGTCCATGGCAATTTCATTGAGTAGGCATAGATGTTGAGTCAATTTGGAATTATACAAACTTCTATCAGCTTTTGGTGTGTATTTTTATTGAGGATGCAGATCTATCCTAATTCCAAAAAGGGAACAATGCGTGCAATTAATCAGTGGGGATTAATATGTGGTATGTAATCAGATCCTTTTAGGTGGAAAAATGAGGTTGAAAATAGACGCTTTTAAGAAACAGAAAGCAATCTCTCTGGCCATTGATCGGACTGCCCGCTAGCTGTGAGCAACTTTAAGAGGCTTGGTGATAAAGATGCCTCTTTGAATTGCCTCCTCTCAAACAGGAATGCACAAACACGCTTCTAACAATACAAAAATAAGCTTTGAGAAACACCGTCCTGTTTCCTGCTAGGTGGAGCACATTTGCTTTGATTTTAGTCACTTATTGCAAAAAAATAAACAAATTTACTGGAATACATATACACAACCTTTTCAACAGAGTCACAGCGTGTTTGTGTGTGTATGCCTAAACACACGGGGTACAGTAATTGGCGTCCTGATAAATATTTGTGTAGAACCTCCTCAGCACGACAAAACAGACAGGCATGCTTTCAACACTAATGCCTTCGGGCTGCAGACCAAAAATAATTCAGGGATGGAGCCCACTTACATGCTTCATGTCAACATTTCAGAGGGCCTGGAGAGTCGATGATGATGCGTCAATGTTGTGTACGGTAATGTTATGCTGTTTTGTAATAACTGATTTTCTTTTCCCTAAAAAAATATGAAAATATATACATAAATAATGAAATAACTGAAGGAGACATTTCTACAGATACAACAAATGTAAACAACAAAGAAGAGTGAATCATTTTTGGGTCGTGTCTGGTTTTGGTCGATAATGGGTTCCCAAATAAGTAGCTTTAATCCAGAGAGACAGCATGAGATAAAGTTTAGTCACGTTCTTTCCAACTTTAATGGCGTGCTTTGTCAGGAGCATGTAATCTCATTTGTGAAATCCATGTTCTCCCTAATGATCAATTCAAACACTGAATTGATTCATTTTAGAGTGACTGGAAAGAACCTGAGCAGCGGTGCTCGGTGGAACGCCACCAGAAAGTGAACAGTGAGGTGTGTTGCAGTGAGAGCCATCTGTCACTGCAGGGAGGAGCAGTGTGGAGATATATACGGAAGATATATGGAGAGAAACATGGAAAGTCAACCACGACTTCCACATGCAGACACATATTCTGACTCAGGTAGCATCTAATCAATATTTTTATCGATTTAAACAGTCAGTTTTTTTGTTGCAGTCTGTAATTGTTTACTCACAGCAAAACCACAATTTCCAAAAGCCCAAAATCGTAAAATTTCTCGTTTAGTTTGACCAATTCAAATTACAAGAATGCAAAACAGCAAAAGACAGGCAGAAATTCTCACATTATGACACAAACTAGTGAATGTTTAGCATTTTTGCTTGACGAACCACATATTTGATTATTGAAGTATCTGTAAATTAACTTTTGTTCATCAACTCAAGTTGCATTTAACAATCATTTTCACTATCAATTAATCTAAATTGGAAAAGCTGTGAAATATGCCCATCACAATTTATTAAGAAAGCCCAAGTTGACATATTTAGTTTGCTTGCTTGAAACCCAAAGAGCTTCGTTTAACTGTCACGGAGGACTAACTACACAGTACACAAAACAGTGAATCTTTGGCATTTTTTGCTTAACATTTAAATCGTTGCTTCTTAATTTTCAGTTGCTAATCAATCAATCATCTAATAAATTCAGCTCAAATTCTAAGATAGGTTTTGAGGATTTTTAGGAGAGAAAGTGGACAGACTGTAAAGTATATGCATGTACTTTGTTTGGTTTCAATATAAATTGATGTCTGAAGAGGACTTGAAGTTTAACCTCAAGTCCTCCAGTATATCCTGACAAATTATTAGTGAAACGACAGATAGAAATGATTTGAGAGGAGACGACACCGGAGTGCAATACAAATTATTTGCCATGTATGGATTGTGTGGATGTTTAAAAGCGCACAGCATTGTCCTGATGTTCAGGATGTCTTCAACCCATCAATCCTGTGAGAGGCCTGCGTGAACCAGATGATTTGGAGAAGTGGCAAAGTGTTCTGCTTATCCTCCACTCTGCTGGAATGTCACGCTTTGCGTCCTCTGGATACGAGGGGGTGTTCTGCTCTTCCTCAAAACTCATTTTCCTCCATGTCTACTCCATTTTCTCCTGGGAATGGATTTAAACTGCAGCCAAGGCAACAATATGTACCAGCAGCAATAAAAAGTCTCCACTGCTAAAGCAATGAGGCATTTTAATAGGATGAGCCGAGACTGTTGTGAAGGCAACCGGGCTTTCTCTCCCTTCGCTGTCTGTCTCTTCCTCACTTTCTTAGAGTTGCAATTGTTTGAAGTTTAGACTCTACAGGGATTTGGATGATTTAAGGTGAAAATGAAGGGTTAGATGTGTACAGTGGAGGCGTGAGGGAGGCGGGGAACGGGAGTTAAATTCTGATCATTATCTGCGCCTCCTGTTGCAAAGCGGGCACCACAACACCCAGGCACTGGCCGTGAAACATCCCACTTGGGAGGATTATTCTAAGCACGCTGTCAGAGCTCATTCTTTGTCTCAGCGCAGACGTATAGCGAATCTTGTTCACTCGTGAGTCCAGTGTGTCATTAATGGAGACATACAGTGTATCCTCCATCACATGAGATGCTACTGTGTCAGGCTTCAGTCAGACACCCTGCTATCACCGGACCTCAACATAACACCATCCTACCACGTCTTGTCCTTCCTTAGCCAGAGAGTCAGGGAGATCGTCTTAAGTGAGCTGTTGCACGTTTCCCAATCCTGGACCTACAGTATGATCGTAGATGCACATGATGAAGTTGAAACATCCAGTGGGTCCATAAAACACAATCAAGAAGCACAACTTCACCCAATCCACAACACGAACTCTCTTCGGACATATGGTGGTGATGAATACAAGATACCCACCAACGATACAAGGAGTTCTTATTTCCTACAGTCCATTTCCTTTTTAAAGAGTACTTTACTGCATGCAAAGTTATGATGAGGGGCCCCATATGAAGGAAATGGGGGAGAAAAGGACTATAACAGGGAGCGATAACGGTGAGGAATATCCTCATTAGTCAATGCCTCTCTCTACTCCCCAACCAATAAAAGCCATTCTCATAATGTGCTGTTAACCTGAGCCATGACCTAGACACAAGAAATCCATATTTAAAGGCATCTTCATAAAAATAAAAAGAATCATCTGGGAAACAAAGTGTCCTGAGCTGGTAGGAATGAAACAGTTCATGAAGCTAATTAGCATACGTAGACATATCAGTCCTACTGATAGGAATGATATCATCTCAGAGGCAGAATGTCACACCGGAGAGCCATTCAATGCTTAGTGTCACGGTTAAAGTACTCCTCAGTTTTCCTTAAATTGGCTTTCATTCAGATAAAGCTTGCCAGGAACATTTAAGTGCAGAGGAATGTCTGTTGGAGATGTACCCTGTCTTAGAGTTGGCATCTTTCTTAGCACTTCCATTTCTGGTTCTGCTCCACTGCCTGTCTACCTGCCTGCCCGCCTGCCTTTTTGCAGGCTCATTCTTCTTAAGATGGCAGTTCAAATCAGGGGCCGTGTGGTGGTGTCACTGCCTGTGGCCATCTGCCATCCAAACTGAAGGAATGCCACCACCAGCTGGCATCCAGGGCAACACTTCCTTCACCTCTGCTAATAGACCTGAGACACACAAGGGTCAGCCATCTTCTGTCAAATCTGACCCGTCACAAATGCTGCAACCTGAAATCAGTAGCACGCCACAATGCCCTCCCGATGAACCACAAACTTGGAAAGATTTCAGAGTGATTGGAACAATAGAGGCCAGTTTCCTCTGCCCCTTTATGGACATGAAAGTGAATACGTGCCGCCCAGCTGTCCTCCCTGCTCCCTATGCAGCCACATTCAGGAGTGGAAACTCTTTCAGAAGTCAAAGTCCAGGGGGCTTCTGCTCCCACTGTCAACCTGCACAGCTCTGTCAGTTCATTACCTGGGTTTGCATTCCATTAGAAAGCAAAACAAATAACCAGTCATTATTTATTTAAAGCCATTAGCACTGTGGAACAAAGGCAGCCAATGTGCCAGTAAGTACTTCTAACCCCTGTTCAGCCATTAAATGCAGAAACACTCAACTAAAATTGAAAAAATATGGTGCATAAAATAAATTAAACACTGAAAAAGGACCTTAGCTATGAATTAAATAAACAATATGGCTCATATTACTTCAAGTTGCAAGCCAATTAGAAGTATGTGTTTACTCCTTATACTGTATGCATCTGTCATATTTTGTTTTTGCGTTGGTCTCAACAGTTTGTTTTAAATTGCACATGTTGTCATATTTTTGTCAGCTTTCAGTGACTTATCAATCCAGTTGTACACTCAATATTATGATTAAATGGTTTGTATTCATCTACATTTAACTTCAGCTGGGTTCCAAGAAAGTAATGCAACAACAATGTCGTCAATTCCTAATTTGAAAGTGAGTACTGTAGGCCATTAGTCTACCATCATTCAAGAGGATAATGAGGAACTGTAAGATCACTGCCTTGTGCAAACATCACTGGAGTCTGAAAATCTTCACCAAATGTACGAGTAAAACCTCTCCACCCCCCCAGCGCCGGTATTTTCATCTGGTTTTGGAGCCCCAGGAGTCCTCGATATGCCATGATTAGTTATTTTACTGGAGGAAGTCCATTGATGAAGAGGGTGAGAGAGGGAGACATGTTAGGGGAGTGAGGGGCTGCCTCCCTCTTGCTATTGTTTGGATACAGTTCCTCTCACGCTGCATTGACCACAGACAGGGCGTGGCTGAGGGAGGCCAGGCAGGGAATATCAGGAGGGGAGGGGGTGAGGTATTCGGGTGGTGATGGATACAGGGGGGGAAGGTTAGAGCGCATTGCATACTTTCTCTGCATGTAGACAGCGAACAGGAAGGCGGGTGGTCCCTGGTGAGCGTTACAGTGAGAGAAAGAGAAGAGCTGGAGTGGGTGGGATGTTGCCCCTGTAGTTTGCCGCTCTGTTCCTATAGCCCTGCTCATGTGCATGATGAAGTAATGAGAGACCCGGGGCCTCTGACAAACTCAGGCCAGATGGGGAGAGGATTCTTCCCCACAATTACTCAGCAGAGAGCATTAGAGCCAATGCAACTTCTCCTCTTCAGAGAAAAGATAATCACTGGGTCTTTTCGGAGAATACTTAATCAACACTGGTTTTCAGCTCTCTGTACAGTTTGGATGATGTCTTTCAAGGTCTCAGCTGAGCTACCTTCCTCTATCCCTGAATACAGTACCCCAGCAGGCTCAATAGCACATCAGCTGGTTCTGGAAGTAGTTTTTACAAATCTAAATTCTTATTTACAAGTTTAATTTAAAGGATACTTTTAACGTACCTCAACATACTGAATCAACATAAAAAAGGACAAACTGGAGTGAATTTTGCTTCATGAACAAAAGGTACACAATGTATATATACAGTATATATTTGTCACACTCAACAAACAATTATTTTTGGAGTAAAGGGCCGTGTCTTTTGCAAACAGAGTAAAATCCAAGTCAATCTTAGTCCTGATTACAATAAAAAACCTTTAATATTTAGCGCCACCAACACTTGATACCATAGAAACACTGGAGTCTCCTAAATTATTTGACGATACCATAATGGCCATCAGTGTTAATTGTTTAGATTTGTTAATAAGAAACCTTTTTGTCTGTGTTACATTGAATGGTTGTTAATATTAGAATAACAATGAGCCCCTATACCACTGTCACCATGGAGAAGAAGCCATGCAGTCACAGGCAAGAATCAGAGCTGTAGCAAATTCAAAACATTTTGTCAGGGAACCAAATAAACAGCTAAGGTTGCCAAATACATCCACAATTTAACCCAAATCTGAAAGTGAATGATCAGGTTTGTAAAAAGCATAATCTTCGGCCTCCACTTCCTGTTCTAGCAGCACACATTAAAGAATTTTAAGCTCTGGATTTCCTCACCAAATTCTCCTTGGGAGTTGACCTCGTACTATCTGTAACTTTCCATCAATGCACCAAATATTTTAAGATACAGGTGCACATATTCAGCCTGGAGAATTTCATTAGGTATACAAGTCCTGGATGTGTACCAACTGCAAGCCAACAAACATTGCCAATGCTGAAAATTACTTTTACTTCCATAATCCTGAGCATCCGAAATAACTCATCTCACTGTAAAGCTTTGGTCTTAACCTTGAGCCCCTTATTTTACCTTGACCGGGACCGGGACAAGTGAAAATGTGTCATCTATACTCCTCATGCTGTATGAGTCACTCACAGCTGCCTCATGGTAGTGTTTTAAAAAAGGTTTATGGATTAGTATTGGCAGATTCCCATGAGTCTGTCTTGAGCACTTCCTCACCAACCGACTGCAGGGTACCGATCTACCAGGAGCATAAGAGCATAAATAATGTAATATCCCATAAGGTGAGCTCACATTGATTTTAGAGGACAAAATATTTTCACAAGGCCTCTGTTCCCCAAGACAAATTGAGTCCAAGCTAAATCTTTTTCCTCAGAAGTCAGATGAACATTAGATATGGCAGCAATGCAGTCGCTTGGTGCTGAAACATCAGCGCCGTTTAAGAACGTTCAACAAATCGTTGACGTCGACGTGATGGATTAAGAGGACTGGCCAATAATGTGTGGGTGTCATCACCCTGGCAATGAATACATCACTGTCAGTGGCTTGAATAAAAGAATGCAGGTCGTTCCTTTCCCGTTGACTCTCCTGTACTCTAAAACAAAGACAAGACATACACAAGCAATCTCTTATAAACAGAGATATGCTTTGAAATATTACACAAAAGCAAAAAGCATCGTTAAATGAATCCTGATGCACAGCATAGCGACTGAAAGTTTCGGGTGATTTAATGTCTTGTTCCTTACGATTAATTCGAGAGCACACATATATAAGAAGAGGATGTAGTCACTATGACGTCACCCATTGGTTTGTCGTCGGACTTTTTGAAGCCTCGATTTCAGCCTTTTGACGATCGCCATCTTGTTTTTATGCCACCAGAAGTGACACGCAATCTGTCAATCAAAAGGTAGGCAGGCCCTAAAGCATACCCTGCTCTATCTTCTATTTTACTCTAAATGTGACCATAATTTACTAAACGAACATCATGCTGTGCGAAAGAAGACTTGTTTCCGATAATTTGTGCCACCGGAGAAGTGGTTCCCCGATGGCCATTAGAATGAATGCAAGTTTAAGTAACTGTCGCCTGTCGGCAGTTGTCGCCTGGGTGAGAAGGACAGACTGCAAGGCCAACGGCAACAGCAGGCTGAAGTGCTGTGTTAATAGCCTTATTGGACATCTATCAGAGATGTTATTGAAGCTCCACAGGGAAACCGCAAAAATCCTGGCATTTTGACATTGTATAATATATATACAGGAAGACAGTTCATGCATATTAATAAACCCTGTCTGTGACGGTTGCTTTGATCCTGCACAGGGCAGAGCCAACAAATGGACTAACACACAGCCTTGCCTTGAGATGGATACACACCTAAAGAACATTTAATCTCCCTAAACTACTGGATGCTGACGCTTGCTCATCACACACCAAAACCGCCTAACCCGAAAGATCTCTCAGACGAATCAGCTTAAATCTAAAATCTTAAAAAAACATCCTAGTTCTCAGGCTCATCCCTCTCGGCTGTGTTACTTTAAAGGGAAAGAGTGTGGTGGAGGTCTGTGTGGCTGTGTTTGGTTTGATCAGTCACCTGACTGCTGGCCTGGCCTCTGGGAACAGGAAGTATGACATCACTGACATTCAGGAATGTGGGAATGTCAGGCTGCCTGTTAACACTGCTGGAACGAAACAGAGAGCGAGCCGGAGGGACACGACAGATAACTCAATGCAGCTGAGTTATTCCAACCCTAAAGACTAAACACTCAGGCCAAGTTTTCAGACCAACTTCATCCCTGTGGGGGAAAAACGCTACTCTTCATTTGAATGAGTCCATTGTGTTGATGGTCGCACGGTCGTCCAGCAAATAAGTTGAACATGGCTCAACTTTGGCACAATGAAGGCTGATATACTGGCCAATCAAATACATGCAAGACCACATTCCTAAAAGATTACTTTGTAGTGTGAACATCATATTTCTACTGCTTACCCTGCGACCCTCAAAACAAAAGATTCGATGATTGGTGACATGATAACTTGCCTGAGTTATAAAATCTCTCCTCATGGTTATAAACAGCTGTTTAGTGTTAGGGCATCTGATAAGCCTTCACAAACATGTATCTGTCACTCAAACTAGACTTCCTGGATCATATTGTCTCAGTAGTACTTAATACAGCAAACCCCGAACAACCATTGTATTTTTGACAACATGGCTGTTTTTTCGCTCTGAACGCCCACTAAGAAGTGGAGAACCTGACGCATCTACCATACCGTACCTGTTAAAGTCTTGTGATGTACTTGCTTTTAACAACAAGTGTAGACAAGTGACTGTGATGCAAGCTGCCTTGCCTGCGTACTTTGTGTGTACCTGGAGGATTAAAAAGTATATCCACTAGCAGCACATGAATCCGGCCCGGTCAATACTTGAATCTCTTCCTTGAGAACCTCCAGTTTACACAATATGAATATAACCAAACACTGGTGGGGGTTTCTTTATTGTTGTTGTGGGCACGAGAGAAGAAGTAGCAGTAGTGACAATCTTTATTTCTCTCTAATAACTTTCAGCCGTTGTTGTGATTTGTTCACTGTGTGCTGGTGAGCTTATATCACATTCGGATTAACTGCCCCCACTGTTCATGTGCTTAAAGGGGTATTAAGTCAATTTCTTAGTATTTCACTTCCATAAAGTTGAGGGACTTGCAAGGCGCAATTAAAAAAAAGGATGTCCAAAACCAAAGCAGTTAAGGTTCCATAATTACTGTCTTAGATTTCCCATAATGCAACTTGATAGCAAATTGTATCTCTAAGATGACGTCATCATAAAATCAGCGTTATTTTTATACAGATGATCATCATGTGTCACAATCAGTGAAGTTGAGGACGCATTAATGAATTGATTCCTGAGAACATTCAAAACCAAAAGTCTGAGGAAAACGCAGGACACGCATGACTCACATACCAAGTACATCAGCGCTCTGAAAACAACATTTCACACAGATCAGCCTTTAGCCTTTAGGGCCAGCAGCAGATAGAAGGAATCACCTGCTGCTGCACTACATATGCCCAACACAGGGAACCATTTAATGGACACTGACAGCAAGCTGTCTGATAGGGTATGATCTCAATAACCCCCTGGGCTACTAAACGTGTTCGAGACAATTGCAGTCCTGCAACATATGGTCTTTTTGTTCAGTGGTCTTTTCACTATTTCAGCAAGCCAAACTTTCTGTACATGCAGGCGATGCATGTCTGTCATGTCTTGCTATGTTCTGCTGTAAGATTTAAGTTTGTTGTGGCTAATTAGTTGCAAAATAAACTGATTTGATCAGTGGCCTTTGCTGTTCAGTTCAGGGTAACAAGATCACAGGGACTTCCCCTTACACGGTTGTTCCACTCATTACAAAATACATCTCATTAATGATTCCAAGATGTCAGCTATATAAAAGCAGCTGAGCTGAATCTGTCATAAAAAGCGAAAATAAAATAGCTATAGATTTTTTTTTTAATTGCAACCAAGCATCATTAGGAATGCAACAACTAGTACATATAAAACTGTTTATTCATAGTCTTTGGGTTATTGCTGACATGACATGAAGCCAAAACTTTCAACATTCCCATGAAAACTTCAACTTAAAGCTCATTTCTCATTCATCACATCTCTTTCCCAGCTAAGTGACGGTGCCATGGTGTCTGTCGGCAGGCAGTCCCCATCAGAAATGTTGGCATCCAGATTCTGGGCCTAAAGCTCAGTTTGAGACTCCTTGCCAGAGTCGGAAAGAGAGCAGAGTAGGAGCCAGAGCTGGAGGTAGTGCAGCCCCAGAGGAGTCCAGCTGCTGCCTGGGAAACCAAACCCGGACCGGCTCTGGCCCACGCTCTCTAACCCCAGCCCCTCCCGTCTAATAACAACACTCAGTCTGCTTCTTGTTCTCTTTATTTTCAATCTGCTGCCTTTTCCACTGTCATTCTGGTTGTGGACTTTGGGTAAAAATGAGTCATTGGAGGAACGAGGGAATGATATTATACTCCCCGCTACACATTCCTCGAATACTTCCCACTGTTGATTTCAGAACACTCTCACACGTTCATGTTCTCACTCTCACACGCACGCAGAGAGTCAGAGGATTAGCTGTGAGTGTGTTCACATTCACACACACACACACACACACACACACACGCACACACACACACACACACATACATGCACATGCTGTGACACTCACCCCGGTAGTGCAGGCTGTCATCGTGGTGGTTGTACTGGTGGTGGTTCTCCAAGGCAGGGGGGCTGCTGGCACCCAGCTCTGTCAGTCTGCGGCTGGTGGCGGAGAGCTCGGAGCGGAGGTTGGTCACTTCCTGACTGGCGGACTGGATGGCCCCATCAATCCTCTGTGCCAGCTGTTTGTTGTCTTCCATCATTTTAAGAATTTTCCCCTGAGGACCAGATCCACACAGAGCAGCATGATGTCAAGTGGAGCATTAGAGGGGGTGACGCTTCCTCCTCCTATCCCCCTCTCCTCCTCTCCTCCTCTCCTCCTCCACCTGTGCTTCCTCTCCTACAGTTTACTTCGCACATATAAAGAAAAAAGCCAAAACGACGGTCCCTCTTCTGATCTCCACAGGGTAGCACAGAGATGATGTCTACCTGTTACTGCACAAAGAATAGCGCCTGTGTGGCCGAGCACCACACAGTCAGAGAACGCATGTGTGTGTGTGTGTGTGTGTGTGTGTGTGTGTGTGTGTGTCCAGGGCAAAGGAGAAAGATAGTGAGCGTGGGAGAAAGAGAGGAAGAGAGAACGTAAAGAGAGCGGAGAGAGAGAAAAAAGACAGAAGAGAAAAGGAGATTTAGCTCAGCGGGCGGAGGGGAAAGTGAGTGCTCCCGCAGAGGAGAATGTGCTGTGAGCAGCTGCTCTCAGAGAGGACCCAGCACACACTGAGATGACATGCAGCCTTTTAAATGGATTGTACCATGTGCTGGAGGACCAGGGGAGAGGGGGGGACGCAGTTGGACTGAGCTGCTCTCCAACAACTCTCTAACTACAGACCGTGTTGTGTATCACACACCCTATGGAGTCTGTAATGAGTTAGCAATCGGGTCTGTAAAAGGGTAAAAGTACAGATTGTTTCTTTTTACTTCTTCTTCGCTCTGTGTCCCTGCCGTCAGAGCTTGGCAGCAGTGTTGAACCCTTTGACAAGCACTTGTCAAGCCCGCTATATCTTTTCACTCCTGCTCCCACTCTCCCTTCCTCCCTCTCACTAACACACCCGCTGTCTTTTTGTCTCTCCCACCCCCTCTTTTTTCATTCCATTATATATTCATCTCTTTGTCCTGGGAAAGCTCACCCCCACATCGGTGGAAGGGGAAGGGGGCTGGCTCAAGGCACCCAAGGGGAAAAACATTTCAACTCTGAGAGCAAACTTAGCAGAGGGCAGAGGCACAGCCCTCTGATGGGCTAAACACAAAGAGAAGAGGCCCGTAGAATTAGAATCGAGCCGTGGCGAGAACATAGTGCAGCTTTACTTCTTTGATCAAAAACAGTTGGAAGGATTATATTTCAGCTTATCCGTGGGCCCAGCAAACAAACAGCACCGCCATCAATTCTTATCTGTACAGCAGAACAATTCCATCACACACAAAAGGTTAGAGACGGGGGTAGGCTGTTCATCTTAACTTAAAACAATCCCGGATATTGCTGAGCCATCACAACTTTGAATCTGCATTTGACATTTCATTTCCCAAGTAAGAAAACACATCCTGTCTCCTGCAACAAACTGAGGCAGATGAGTGATACATCACTCAAATGCTGTCATCCGAGGCTTAGGCGATAACGGCTCAATGCTCATTGGTATTCACACAATGGCAGAGAGAGAGAGAGACCAACAACGACGCGACTGCAAGCGTGTGCGACTGACGGCCGAGTGAGACCCACAACTTGTTGGTTACACTGCTAGTTGGTTAGCTGCTTGATGATGAAGTCCACACAGTGGTGGTGTTACACATCAGATGTCTGTCAGATAGAGGACCGTTAGTGTGGCCTTATGGGGAATATTACCAGTGTCCTGCCTCAACTTATCAGCTCCTGTACTCCCTACAGTAATACTGTATCAGGGCCGTGTGATATAGTAAGTGTTTGCAGTCAGATATATCTTTGAATCATTTCCCAATTGATTTTCCAGAATATTTACTATATCACAATGTCTTTGCTAGAGAGATATAGAATACTATAGTGTGTCCACGAGAAAGGGAATTGATTCCCTGAAAAACGGCGTTATAAAAGTGCAGAAGTTCAAAAGCCTCTGTTACCATGGCTACATGGTGAAAACAAGACCAATATGTACCATCAGTCGTCTCCAGGGTCATACAATCACACACAGACAAATAAATAGCATAAGAATGGAGTTTGTGCTCCCTCATTACACCCGAGGTGAACTTTTAATCTCAACTGTCAAAGATAATAATACCAGTATGCCCAGTTATTCACTAGTTCATTGTGTTTCCTAAAATTACAAAGAGTACACTATGATGCAAATAGTGCTGAAATGATCAGTCAGTCAAAGAATGAGTCTGTCAACAGACTAATCCAACAGTTTCATATCATTGTAAATCAAATACAAGTTGACAGCATGCTAAGATCTTGATGTTTAGCAAGTATAAAGTTTACTATGATCATCATCACATTTCAGTGTGTTAGCATGCTAACATTTGCTAACCAGCACAAAACATGGAAATGTAGTTTTACGGTTCATAAACCAAAGTATTGGACAAATTACATGTTGTCCAACACAAAAGGTCAGGGGATCACCAAAGTCTGTAGGATTCATCGTCTGGAGTCAATGTCATGCCAATCCATCCAGCAGTTGTCCAGATATTTCAGTCTGTTTGCTTCTGTTTCTTTTCCATCTGTCCTCTTTCTGTCTCCAGCCTCTCTATCATGTAAACTTTCTGGAACGTCGATCAACATCTCTGCTCAAAACCAATGATACGCAAACAGAACAATTGTTACAGTTACTAGAAAACACCAGAACTGGCATGTTTGTTTACACCACATAGCAGATCATTATCACCGTCTAGACGGTCACATCAGTGCCCCCGATTAGTGCACTGGCCCTGATTTGTAGCTGATTATCAACAGACAAATGTCGGGCTATCTGTAGCGCAGGGCGGGGAGGAGGGTCGTCTACACTTCTCACTTTTTCACAGAAGGGTCCCGTTATTCCAACGCAACTGGTTGTGTTAAACAACGTGACTGCTAAGTCTTCCTTCATACAAAACCACAACCACAGTCTGCTTAGTGCTCTGTCAGGGCTTTTATACTCTCAACTGTGGAATGCGAGGAAATTAATGGTTTTGGGGTCAAGGGTCGGAACATGTCCCAGATATACATCAATAACCAGATGAATGCTATGAGGATGTATAATTGTGACGTGTCCAAAACACACAAAGTCCTCTGTCTCCTCAACTGGGCTGAAAGCATGTTTGACCAGAACAGAGACTTTAGACCAGTGCAGGAACTTGGCTGACTCCCTTAAATAACCAGTGCTCCCACCAGTGCTTCTATGGATTTGGTTCACTTTTAACAAACATAGCCGAGTGTTTGTGCTGTTAGTATGCTCACTTGTTTGATGCTATTAATGGGAAGTTTAATTAAGTGTGCCGAGGGTGTGCAGTTAAAAAGAGGTATTGATAAACAGTCACCATGACTGTCTGCCTGGGTTAATTGAATATCGACTAATCCTCTGCGCACTGGAATGCTTTCCATCTTTTCCCAATAGCAAAGTGATATAACACCCTGCTCAACTATTTATACCGGTCTTATCAGGGGCCTGGGGAAAATATCCACCTCACTCTACGAGACTTACTAATGTCCATCAATTGCTCTTACAAAAAGAAAGCTAAAGTGCCTGCAGAGTGTGTGAGTATGGGGTAGTTTTATGTGTGAATAGGAGGAGCTGGGGAAGATGTAACACTGAAAACTATAAATCATGATTCATAGAATAATTTCCATCTGGGTGACGATGTGAGAGCAGCAAGATCCATCAGAGGGTCGACTTGACTATCAGAGCGCAGCAATGTGTTGGTCAACAACTCTGTCTACAAAGCGGCACACAGTGCAGGGTTCAGGCTTTCTCATCCGGAGAACCACATTTGGTGAGGAGTGATACTTTTAAAAAGAGAGAGTATTGTTGGAATCAAGACATGTGGCTGGTGTTTGCAGGTGGACTAAAGGGAAACTCCCATGGGTGGGTATAAACTGGATGGTCAAAATACACAGTAACATCTCACATTGTGTCTGTCCCTTGGGACTGAAGCAGAGACACACGAGTTACAGGACAGAACAACTAACTTAGTCTCATGCTACTGATGCCACGAGGTCATCACTGTGTAGCAAGATGAAAGACAGGTAACCAGAAATTGGTGTCCTTGTATTTGCCATCTGCATGTCCACTTATCCTGATTCCACAGCATCACATCAACCCCCCTCCATTTAGCATACAGGCACTAAAAAAAACATTGAGTAAATGGTTATTAACACACCATAATGTCATTGTTAGCAAATATAAGTGTTGATTAATGTACCTATGTCTAACTATAACCCACACTGTGGTCACACATGAATGGAGGCTGATGTATTAAGAGATAATGAATAATAATATAGTAAAACACAACTAAATGAATGTAGAATATGTCTTTTTAGGGAAAAAGTGTTGACAAATACTGTACATTCATCAAGACTTAACATGTTGTATTTTCTTACAACCAGTTTACAGTGTATTATAAACCATTTATTAAATGCTAAATAAGTGGTTAAAGTAAAGCGTAAGGTTCATCAGGGTAGAAATGACAAGATATGGTGAGACAATACCACTTCTGTATGTCAAACCATCAGATTCTTTGTATACTGTTGATACAGATTAATAAATCCTTTGAAGACTTTTTTATGGCAGCCAAAGCTTTAAACACAACATTGACTCTTACTACATTATAAAGTTAATATGGCTAAAATGTTAGCTAACAGTGGCAATAAGGTAATTGCTCTTGCACAATACATATTATAATTTGATTTCCAAATCAAACCTCCTCGTTTGCGATAAGTGCAAATCTGAAATTGAAATACTTGGGGTTCATTCCTTGGTCAAGTAATAAAAGGCCTCTTTGATTAATTGGTACTGAGAATAACACAAAGCCCCAGACTAGAAGCATCACTGGGTGTCTTTATTACAGCACACTGCTAACAGTATGTGTTTATTCCAGATACATATTTTAGAAAGCTCTGAATCTAACCTTTCACAGGCAGCAGGTTTAAATGTCTAAATATCTTTATGTCAAAATGTACAGTCTGCTAAGTGACTGAAACAAAACAGCAGGTTTCAGGACACATTGTTCTGGAAATAAAAGCTGTCTCTGTAGACAGCACACTCTCTGCTAACATCAAAGTGTACAAGTGTTTTGATTCTCTACTTGTAGACAGGTAAATTGGCACCGTATTTGGATCTTACTTCTGTCCATTCACCAGCAGTGAAGTGTGTGTTTGTGCGAGTAAAACCGAGTAACAACACTGAAAAAAAGCGCTGCATCTAAAGGCTGAGAGGGCGAGTTTGAGTGAGTGTGTCGAGTCCTTATCAAAGTTACAAATTAAAACAATCGTTTTCTGTCCCACTACCTCTTTGCTTCTTTTGCCAACATTCTTGACAAACAAGACACTTGAGATAAAATTGGCCTCCGTTAGTCGGATCGAATATGGCACCGCTTTCCCACAGCAAAAAGGCAGCACTGACACGCTTGTAAAAACATGGTGGTTGATTTATTTTGTTTACTAAAGAATATGTGCTGATGAAACATAAAAAAAGAGCATCAAGCTTGCATTCCTTGACAGCGAATAAACAGAAAAAAAACTATAGAAATCTGGGTTTCTGTCACTTACAGTTCCCTGCTTTGAGTGTTCACACAGGATGCAGATTTATCAAATGCAAATGTCACAGTTGGAGGAAAATAAATAAATGGGTATTTATGTCTGTGTAAGTGACGGGGAGAGAAAGCCTTTTGCCCCGAGTGGTGACACACAGGGACAGAGGGGCATTGATGGAGTAAACAGTGAATGTCAGGGAGCGGAAACTCAACTCTTTTTCTTTGTCTGTGTTGTCGGCTTTTTCTCTCTCTCTCTTTTTCTCTGTCGCTTTCAATCTCTTTCTAACTCTCTCACTCCATTAGCTTTCTAGTTAGTTAGCCAGCAGTTTTAATGTCCATGACGTGGAAAATGTGACCATATGGACGTGCTCTTTGGTTTCACCACACCGCGTAAATGAATGCAGCTATAACCACTATATCTAAATGAACAGTGGATCACATGATTTTATGTAACGTGAAAGGTGTCCCCTCAGCTCTATCGAGTGTCTTTTAACTCACTATTTTGGTTTCGCTGCCCACAACTTGCTGTTTTGGTTCGCTCTCATCGCTCTCATCAGTGTTGTTTTTCGGGACATACATTCCCAGCACCAAACAGCAGAGTAACAACATTAGTGTACATGGTGGAACAATCAGCAGCTAAAAAGCCATATATTTCCTTCAGGAATTGGAAGAGACCAAAACAGAGCTAAAACTGGTCTTACATTTGCCAGGTGGCAAGAAGCTGAACATAACCGTCCTGTCATTGCTCAGTTGCATTTGGGGCTTCCTTAACATTTTAAAGTCAAAAGAAACTGACTTTTATTCCAGTAGTCATTTTTAATATTGAGCATCTATCAACAGGTTGTTGAACAGTAGAAAGCAGCTCATTAGCTCCTCTGCGGCTTGAACTTTGGCTTTTTTGGCGCTGGCCTATGGAGGCTAAGATAAGACCTGCAGAGAAGCACCTATTATCAGTTGTCAAACTCAGCACGTTTGTCATCGCCAAGTTCCACTCCAACGCCTTGCGGCCATGTCCTTCTCCCATCTCTGATAGTCTGGTCATAATAAACAGTTTGACAGCCCCTCCACTTGGAGATAACGGTCAACAGGGTTGCGGATGAAATGCAGTGCCAGAGGCCTTGATGAGGATCAAGATAAAGGCTTGTCTGCAGGACTCTGGGGGAATTGAAGGGAGAGAGGATGCAGGGAGGAGGGGTTGGCTATGATGAACATCAAAACCTGAGGCAGGGCAGATATATGTCTGATGATGGAGAATAAAACAGCAGAAAATGACATTCCTCCACTCTATCCAATGCCTTCTTTCCACAGAGATCCTTTTTGCTTCGTGCCACACTTCCCCCTTGGCCTCACTTCTGCGCCCTGCTGGCTGTTTTCTGTCATTGCCTCTTCGCCTAGTGGTCCCCCATAATGCATCATCGCCCATTGCTGTCCATCTGCTCAATTCCTCTCTATAGTGGTCATACGTTCGTCTTCAACATGTAGACATGCAAAGCTGAATGTTGCAGTCATCTCTAATGACATGCAAATCGTGGTGAGATCACGAACGGAGCCGGCGTCGAAAACAAAAGGTGCATGTTTTGCACGTAGCTACTTTGCTGCGTTCTGATTGAGTTCCTCACCCCTGTCATCATTCTCTGCTTTCTACTGCAGGCGGCACAATCACACGTTGATGTTGAGAGAATGCGAGATGTGCCTATAGCTCCAGCGGGAGATGGGAAAGATAGCTGACAGTGTTATAATCATCAACATAATTAAAGTAATTTGAATGAATCCAAGTAACATGGAATCGTTGGAGTAGCTAGTAGCAGCTTTATCACCGTCCTAATTCTAGAAAAATATCAACTACAGGTCATAACTCTTGACCAGCTGTTCAATGGAGCAAAGGAGCTGTCTCTGGGTGATGCTACAAGAGGATATCTCTCAAGGTAAAACACTTTCTACAACACACAGAGAACCTCATTCATTGCCAAACCTTCCTCCATCCATCTCTCTGTCTTTCTTTTCTCAGAGCAGGAGAGTGATTTTCAGAGGGCAACTGTAGTGGAAATCACCCTGACAGAGCTCTCCCTGTTGATTTATGATATACGTTTAGTTATTTATTGGCTAATCATTGCAGGCTGCTGAGAGCAGGTTAGAGTACACCTCCCGAGACAACTGGGCAAGCCTCGGATAAAGAGATGAAGGGGCAGGACTACTGCCAGGCTTATTCTGTGAATAATAGAGAGTTTGGGGGGGGATGCTTTTTTCAAGGTTAAACAATGAATCTCCAACTAATAGAAGAAAAGATGATCATATGAAGAAGTAGTTTGACATTTTGGGAAATGAGCTTATTTTCTTTCTTGCTGAGAGTTGAGAAGATTGATACCACTCTCATGTCTGTGTGGTACATATGAAGCTACAGCCAGCAGCCTGTTAGCTTGGCTTAGCACAAAGACTGGAAACATGGGGAAACAGCTAGACTGGCTCTGTCCAAAACTAATAAAATACACTAGCAGCAACACTACGCAGCTCATGAAATAACACAATACATCTTGTTTGATCATATTAACTGCTCAGAATGAGAGTGGTGTCGATCAACGTGCATTGACCAAATGTCAAACTATGGCTTTATGTGACCAAAGCTAGTGAACGGCATACAGTAACAGATGCAATACAGTCCATCTACACTGCAGTGAAAACATTTGAGCTGAGACCAAACAGGAATTTTCTGCACCAAATAGGACCACTCCCAGGTTAAACGTAGCACTGCAGGGAAATAACTGACAGACAGGTTTAGGGGGGGAAAGCTGTGCAGTACTGAGGACAGATTAATCCATATCTGATGGAGAGCTGGTACAGTGTATATTGATAAGGAGCTTATCCCTGTGTGTAAAGGCACATCTGCAAAGCCTATTGATTGAGAGACTCCTCTTACTATCTTGTGTTCCCACTCTAGAGGACCGTTCCAATGAATAGTAACACGAGAGACAATAATCACTCCATCACCGCTTTATTTGGTGTCTTCATGCAGCTACTTTGTATTCACACCAATACACTGTATCCAATTTTTTTTCGCCCAAGTGACATCCTCAGTCCCCTTCTTAGCAGAAATGCCGATTGAAAGCAGGGAAATACCCCTGTGCAATTAATGCCTCAGCAACGTCTTTAAGTGCTACATTTGTGCACAGGATGACAAAAAATAATCAAAATGTTTAAAAAATGGACAACCTATTAGAGAGAAATTCTTGTTTCATTGTTAAAGATACAATAACAGTCCTGTTGCACCGAGAGAATTCAAAATTGCTCCTAAGAACTTTAAGTCGCTGTGTTCTGGGAATTAATTCCTTTATTTGCTGAAGCTAAAACTACAAGATATGAAACTTGTTGTAACAAGTTGAAAAATGAGCAACAAGGGAAGCGGAGCGAAAGATAAATAAGGCAGATAAATGGAAGGGCACAGTGAGTGTGAGACAGTGTAAGAGAGAGATGAGGTTGGAGCCAAAACATGTGAAGTCATTTATTATATTTCAACATTTATCTCCGCGAGAGAGAGCCGAGTTATCAGAAGGACTAAATTGAAAGACATTCAAGCGTGCAGTAGGAGCCGGTAAGAGGAACACTGAAGACCAGACCGGTGCAAACTCTCTCAGTATTCCAAGCTTAGCATACTGTTCTGCATTAAGGGCCTTTCACGCACACGCACACACACACACCCACGTTCTCACATACATATGCACAAGTAGAGATAGCTCAAACATTAACATGCAAAAGCAATTAAACGCAAGCGACAACAGTGAAGAAGAAGTGCCAACTTGACAGCAGGACTTTGATTATTTTAATTAGAGCAATATGGCTGACTCATCCAGGAATATAATTGAAGGAAAAGGAGGTTCGTTCTCCTGCCTGAAAACCTGTTTTAGACTGCGACTACAGTTAGAGGGTACGACTACTTTACATATGCTTTAGTGCAAAAGGGCAAAGCACTTATGCAAATGTGTTTGTAGAGACAAACTGTGCTGATGAGATACTTTTGTATTATGTCTTTTATTTAATGGCTCCAACTTATTCTAAGTGTAAATGTATGTGATTTAAATGTGTTTAATAGGCTGGCTCCTGCAGGAGATGGGAATTGCATTAATCTGCATGCTGTATTAAGTTTGTCTAAAACTTGTTTGGCTCAGGGAGTTGAGCTCTTGTAAGGGATTATAACAGGGTATTAATAATAAGATCCATGGAAAGCAAAACAATGAAATGTTGCTTTCTGTTTCTAAAAAATGTGCATGTGGGCAAACTAATTAACATATAATTTTACAGTCATGCTGAAATAATGAATATGCTCCAGTGAATGTCCTCAAACACTATCTTTGTTGACATGTCCCTGTGTGCATCTAATAAGACTTTGTTTGAGATGTGTTTGGGTAAATATCTCTGCTGTCTTGCTGTTTGTATGCGTGATTCTGTCTGGGAGATGAGAAGAAAATGGAGACAAACACACAGTGGGATGAAAGTGAGATGAAGAAGGAAGGAGGAGGACAAAAAGAGCATTTGTTGATCCACAACAAACGCAGTATGTTTACCGAGGACAACAATCACGTTGGACTGCAATTCCTCAACACATCAAAACCACCTTTCATTACACAAGCCTTTGAAAACATAATGGTCATCCAACTACTCCCTGAAGAGAAAACCCATGCCTAAACATAAACCACAGATGTGGCGAAGAGGCTGGAGAGTACAGTGAAGGGCTCTTACACTTAAATACACAGCAGCACAGATGGTACATCCTCTGTTTTCAATTGCATAACTTCGGATAAACATACAAAATGTCCTCCACCCCTTACACTGCTAACATGTATAAACTCTCATTCTAATGTCACTTATAATCCAAACAAAGTGATGGAACATATATTAAAGTGAAGTACACTGTAAAATGTCACCTATAAAATGTTTGCAAAAGCTGCATACTATTCATAGAATTGCTAAGTTGTTGTTAAGCTTTCTGTTCAGTCATTTCTATAAAGATCTACTCCACAGTAAAGTTCAACCTTACATTATCCCTTTCTCCAATAATTCCCTAAGGTCTACATTGTTTTGCCATGAACGTTTTAAAAGAAATGTAACTGCTTCTGGTTTTTGTTACCTTCTTGTACCTCACAGACTGCAGGGTGGTTACAAAGTGTCTCCTCATTATGTTGATAACAAGACTACAGTAATGCTAGCAGCTCTGTGAGGCTTTACTGAGGCACAGTGGTGCTTTGAGTTAAACGCTAACGTCACCATAACATGCTCAAATTAACATCCCCCTCTTATAGAAAGCCTAAATATCCACACTATAAACTGAGTATTCACTTGTAAAATCTACTGACTTCACTGTTATAGTTCCAAAATGTGAATGTTTGACACAGTTTGATCTAAAAAAAAGAAATCAAAAAGAATCAGCAGGTTGGTAGAAGTTTAGTCATATAGAGCAACAGCTCTCAAATTATTCCACCAGAGGTCCATTTTTAAAACAGCTACACTCCAGATCAAACACGGTGCTATCTTGCACGGTGAACGAGCAGAACTGGTTTCAGCCGAACAAACTCGAAACCTGCTGAGACGCATTTTGCAAGAACCTGGGAAGGATTTGGAAACATGAAAAGAAATATTGGTACAAAAATGTAAATGTCCAGACTGAAGAAAGACTGAATCCATGAAACGAACGTGATAAACTTGTGATAATTTACACAGAACATTATGTAGCATCCTGGGAGTTAAAATACAGAGACCCGAAATTCTCATTTTATCTTAAATGATAAAATCAAGTGAATTTACACCTCAAGCTATAGACTCCTTGGTGATTTACAATACATAACAGAAATGTCACCTTGTTTCCAAAGAATAACAATTATCGCTCTTTCAAAAGCACCTGCCTAGCATTTTATGTCAGGGTTGAAAAGGGACAAGTATCACATTAAAATATCTTCTGTTGAGTTCATTAAAATACCATCTGCTCACCAAAAAAACATCACAAACATTCAATTTCTCTCCAGGGAACTGTAAAAAAAAAATTATTCAGTAATCTGGCAACAGTGATGCATGATTGTGCATGCTGATAGGCTGATAGGATGGAAACGTGAAGCAGTCAAACTGCAATAAGTGGAGAATCCAGGCAGAGCAAAGCGCTGCAACCAGCCGGCATCACACACTAACAAATTCATACATGAAGAACCGTAGGAGAGCGTAAGAGGATTCAGACTTGAGGGGAGAAATCGCAATCATGAATACTAACAAGGTTGAGGAAGAACAGAATAGCACATTAAGAACATGATTCATAACACAATAACGTATATAACACAATCACGGCTTCCATTTGTAATAATACGCTTATAGAGACATACTGAAATTAGGTTTTTCCATTATGAGTATTTGTGTTTGACATTTCTGATCCTATTTGCAGCAGTTACACTTTGTCATGCTTTCTCAGCAAAGCTTTCCGTTTTAATATTTGTGGCCTCTTTATGCCTTTAGCATGTCGTCTTGTTCACAGGAAGTGATGAGATGAAGCAGAGGAGTACTAATGTATGAGCAATATGGTAAATTGAGGGGGGACCGTGTGGATTAGGGCCGAGTGAAGCATGATAAATGTACAGTATCATGCATCCAGAGCACAAAGTAAAGATATTTAAATGAACTAAATATGAGAGACCCAAGGAGAATCCCAAAAGATTTAAGCATCAAAGTCTGTATTTATACTTTAAGCTGTTACTGTATGAGGTCTCTAAGCACAGGGAATCATATACGATTATGTGTAGGCTTTGCCTGCTGACTGTTGTAGCGCTGAATTTGTGAAGGTAAATATGTTGCAAAATGCAAGAGGTTGTAGACTTGATGTGAGAAGTTGTAAAAACAAAAATCTGAACTTGTATGTTTGTCTATTAGTCGGCTCAATGTCACTCACTGGGACACTTGAATAGAACTGCATTATCATTAAAGTTGTTAGTACCACTTTTCCTACTGTGACAAGTCAAAATGTCTGCTGAGAGAAAGGCCTATTGAAGAGGAGTACCCAGAATGCCTCAAAGTGTGCAGTCGAGAAATTTTTTTAAATACAGTGAATCATAATTTGAACAAACCAAAATGTGTATCAAGTCTTTTTTGATTTCAGCAGTTTGACTTAATCTGAGGGAGAACTGAGTGTGTTTCTATAATGACCACCTGGTGAGGTACTCTTCACAGGGCAGCAGGACAGTCAATCCCTGCGTCTAGACCCCCTGAACACGTGTAATGATGGGTAAGGGGGGTAATCCTAAACACCTGAACCGAGGGCTGGTGGTCTACAACACCCTGCACGTCCTGATCCTGATTTACATGGTGGGATTACATCCAGCCTCTCTGTTTAATTGCATTACACCAGATTACGTGACCAGAGTGGCAAGAGTACATGAATGTATGGTTCAGATGATAAGGATCAGAGGGAGAAAACTTCATGATCAATCATTCATTGTTTCTGGGTATTATGTGTTATGTTCACTGAAAACGTTTGTTGTCAAATACATATTTTCTTCTTCAATATACTACCGGTACTTCTTTTATCCATGAATTTGTTTATGTTCCAACTACAATATGATCAAAAAGATTTTAACACCAAAGAAATATAATAAAACAATTCTACAGTATAAATATATTGTAAATTGAAGAGAATACTAGGAAAGGTTCTCAACACACACACACACACACACACACACACACACACACACACACACACACACACACACACACACACACACACACACACACACACACAGTGAGGGAGAGCAACTTCATTCTCTGCTCAGGTTGACATTATTCTATTATAGCTTTACATAGCAAATAGTTGTTTACTGCTAAATAAATGTTCAGAATGACAAATACAGCTCCTTTAATGAGGCAATTGTGGCTCAGTGGTAGAGCAGGGTCATCCTTTATTCAAAGGATCGGCAGTTCGATCCCCGGCTCCGCAAGTCCACAACGATGTGTCCTTGGGCAAGACACTTACCCCCAAATTGCTCCTGTAGCTGTGCCTACGGTGTGTGAATGTAGTATGAATGTTTGGATAGTCCTGATGGGCAGGTGGCACCATGCATGGTAGCCCCATTCATACATCAGTGTATGAATGGGTGTGAATGGGTGAATGATGACATGTAGTGTTAAAGTGCTTTGAGTGGTCGGAAGACTAGAAAAGCGCAATACAAGCACAAGTCCATTTACCAGGGTTTTCACATTCTTCCTACATTAATGGAGATGTTTTTTTGAATTTATGTTTTACATTTTTTGAAAGACTAAGAATAGAAACACCTCAAAGAATAGAGACTTAATCGCTGAATCACAACTGCAAACCACGCTATCTGTATAAAGGTGTATCGTATTAAGGCCTTTACACACCGGGGGCGTGACGAATAAACAACACAAAAATTAGGAATACTTGCCTGCGAATATTTCTGTCTTCGCGCCATTCGCGTGAGTTGAAATATTTCAACTTCGGCGAACAAATCGGCATCATTACGTAGTTATTTCAGCATCCCTTTTATTGGTTTATTGCAATCAAATCACAGCAAAATCAGTTTGTTTTGTGTTCATACAGCTGTAGTAAACCAGCCAACGTGTGGCTTGCTAGACGGATGATGTTATGAACCCAGACAAGACAGCGTTTAGTTTCCCGGGATATCTGGGACTTCCACAACAAGTACTAAGCAGAAATAGAAATTATTTTTTCCATGGTTGATGGCGGAAATAAATGGCGGACAGTTGAATGGCTTCCAGGGCGATAAGCCACGCCCCCTCTTCGGCGCGTTTTGCCGCGAATTGCGCGATTCCCGCAAATGAGCACAAATGGTCCCCGAAGAGTGAACAAATAATTCGCGCCGCGCTTGGTGTGAACATGGCATAAGCTAGAGCTATGTTTTCCTTTTCGCAAAATGCTCTGAGTGAATTGTAGTTCCCTCTGGTAAACAGTTACACAGTGTATGTTGAGGGCTTTTATTGTAAATGTAATGTAAGGAGTGGATGTGGTAATTTGCTGTCTTGGGTCGCACAATGGAGCCTCCCTGCATTCCAATACCCATACTAAAATAATATTTAGTATGCCAGATAAAGATTTAGTATGTCCTAATACAAGCACGTCAAATGCAGTAAGCCAAAAATACCAGGATGTCCCACTGTATCCAGTCACATTTTGCAGTATGCCAGCCAGCATGCTGTTCTGGCTATTCTGACCCACAATCCTCTGTACAGCGGATATATGAGCAAGAGGGTTAAAGTTCAAGGTGCAATGTTATGACAACGTAGTCTCAATTGAATGCATAATGCATGCGACACTACGTCATTTGTAAAGGCAGCTGCAGCATGTACTAAAAGTAAAAAGAAAACGTATGCGAATTGGAACGCAGTGTCCGTTATTGTACAATATAGTGAATATTTTGAATATGTCTGTTCTGCACAACATGATTGGTTGATGCCTTTATTCGCGGTGTGAAAGAAAAAATATACTGACGTGCGATTATTAAAAATAGATAATAATAAACGCCCCCGGTGTGTAAAGGCCTTCAGGATGAATGAAAGCATTTCACAGCAGCGAACATTTTCAAGAAAACATGAAAACTAAAAGAGCTCCAGTGAAATTATCAGTGGCCAACTGAAGGTGCAGCAGTCAAATAAAAAAACCTGTAAGTGTGTGCTGCTTAACAAAAAAAAACAACAGGTGTGTTAAGCAGCTCTGGGCCAGATGCCAGCTTGCCCCAACTCTTCAGAGCGATTGCTTCTGGCAGAGAATCAGATAGAAGGGAAAGTCATTTATATTTCCTGTAACACCCTACAAGCTGTGGAGGCAGGGAGCATTTAAATCTGGTCTAAGGTCAACAGGGAACTCAATGGCTTTGATAACAAGTATCCCATCTTTGATTTTACTCTCTTTTCGTCTCTGCAGAAATCCTGCCTTTGATGAGGGTTTGTGCAGACGGTTTTAAAGTAAACAAGACGAGGTGGACGACGGCAAATAACTATGTTCAGGAGTAATGTTTGAGATAGGGGAAACAAAAGGCACACCAATGTCACTCCACGACACATTAACGTCTCTACTCATGTCTGCTGTGAACACAGACGCGGATGTTTTCTCATGAATTATTCAGGTTCCAGCAGCAGCACCACAAGGAAGCTCACCTAAGGCGGAATGCTAAATAATCGCCTAATAGATCAGTTTTCTTTTCTCTGAATGACTCAAAACAGCAGAGACCAGAATGTGGGTCCACATATCTTCTGTGAAAATCTCTCCAGGAACTTTGAGCTTTCTGTGGTTGATGGAGAAAGTCACAGGAGGACACAAAGCCATCTCTAGACACTTATCCACGTCAGCCAGACAAAAACAACTCCACAACAAAAGGGCTGCAAAGAGCACAAACAGTCCGTCACTCAAGAGGAAATTGACAGGGAGAGAGGCCTTTCCATATCACCCAAACTCCCTCAGAAATTGAGGTGAACACCTTTGATCAGCAGAAAGATGCGAGTACTGATCCGGATCAGCTTTGTGACAGTGCTCAGGGTTTCCATAGAAACATGCGCACCCCGAATACGCCACCTTAAACATCCTGAACTGCATCAACAGATGGTTTCTGGAAAAGCTGAGGGATGATGAAGTCTCACAATCTGGCATGCATCATTTCATCTGACGGAGGCCATATTGTCATCTTAAAATTATCCACAGTGAAAGTTGGAAAAAAGGAGGCTTTATTGACAAAAATAGCATTTGTTTGATCGGATTAGAGATTACCGTGTGTGTATAATGATGTGACGGGGTCTGGGAACACAGAAATGAACGTGTCTGCCTCATGGAAATTTGGAAAACAATCTCATCCGTCATTCCATATCAGGAAATATATATCCACAGTCATTGTATCCGTGCACTCAGGTTTGCCTTATCATCAGCTGTGACAGACGTGTTTTGAAATCTTCTCTGCAGTCAGCTCCAATACAGTCAGTTTAATGCAAACTCATTAATCTTTTTTGTTCCTCCGGTATTTCTGAGTGGGTAGAAATGTGGAAACTGGTGAGAGACGTCTACCGGCTGAAACTGCAGTTGTTTCAAAAAAAAAAAAAAGCAGCCCCAGCTCTTTGAAGTCCAGCCCACTTCAGCTCGCACTATAAAACAAAGGATGTAACATTGAAATATAGGATTAGGGGTGGACGGATTTTCATACAATAGGGTAAAAAATCTGCCTCAAAATGAGGCATGAGATGAAAGCTTTGGTTTCTCTGTGTTCAAACACCCAAAGATATTTAGAGAACAAAGACAGCTGCCCATAAGGAGCATCTCATAAATGATAAGCCACCTCTCCTGCCGGCACTGAGACTCAAAATGGCTGAATAGAAATAACAGAAATCATGGATCTATAGCAGGATGGGGCTACACTTTTGCTGCAATCCTTGGACCGCCTTTGTCCTCTTTCTCTGACTATATATCTTTCTTTCACCATATCTCTGTGTCAAATAGTTTAATAGCTCATTATGGACCCGATCTGAACTGATTTCTTTTTTCACTAACAACTGCAGGACGACCTAAATCTCTCTTGTTGTGATTTGTTTCACAAAAAAAAAAAAACATTTGTCCAGAATTGCGCAGACCGACTTCCTGTTCTGTTCTTCCTGTCTGTTTGTGGTTTCTGACCTGCACAGCTGAGCATTTATTTCAAGTTTTCTTCCCACCCTGCGAGAGTGGATCAGATCAGAGCAAAAAGCATTTTTGAAGAATTATTTATTGCAAGCAATGTCTTCTCTGTCACGCCATCACCAGGCCTCCATTGTAGCCCCGCTGACTCCTAAACCAAAGTAGCTAATGCAGTGCAACGTTCCACCGCATCAATTCACAGCTTCCACACACTCTGAAATGCTTTTGATTAGTCACCCCAGCAGAGCATCGGGGACATAAATAATTCATCTGTGCAAATGACAAATGAGGCAATCAATTCTGGGACAGCATTCAAAGAGAAACTATTCAAATCCCCTCTAAATTAATTTTCTGCGTTTTAGTGGCCGTGGACTTGAAATTTTAATGCTGAATTCATCAGATGATGTATTTAACTTGATTTCCACAAACTAAACAGTTTGGTGTCATAGATTTTTTTCAAAAGATACACATACAATAACAAAGGTTCAAGGTTTCTTGACTGACGGTAAGCTTTGGAGAGTTCTCTCAGACCAGCAGTGAAAGTCACACCGCTGACAGCACTAAATACTGGACATCAGAGCCTGAACTGCACAGAGAAAAGAGCAGACCTTGAGAGAAAAGAGTAGAAGAGAAGGAGAGCTGGTCTAATTTCATATTCCCTCTGACAGCAGAAACGCTACTCTCCCCATGAATGCAAAATCCTGTGGATGAGGCGAGCTCCTCTATGTGAGATGAGATCACACTGGACTTTGACCTCTGAGAACAAAGAAATCTGATGCATAATCTGCCAACAATTATTTTGTCTGGTGTAGCCTGAGTGATGATAGGGAGCCTGAGAGCTCAATCTTGCTGCTCTGATAAGGTGAATAAAGTCAAGAGACTAGAGTTGTAGCGTTGAATCTGAACCCAGTATCAAACAGTTATTGAACATGAATCCTTTCAAACATTATTGTATCTAATTAGGTTTATCTTAGGTTCACAAATGACTAGTGTTAGAAATAACAAACTGAAAACTGTATAATCAGCTTTTGTTTTGTTTAATTGAAATCTGGATTATATTATCTATGATGAGAGAAGGCACTATTTTATGTGTGCTTGGTGCTGAAAATGTACAATTCACACAAGTTGAAGTGGCAGTTGAAATAAATCACTGACATGGCAGTTTAGACGGATGGGCTGAGAGAAGTTTCAGTTTCAGTTAAAGTGTGAGTGATGAGTTAATAACAACAAGTTCTCCAAATTAAACGAAAAAATACGTTGTTTGTCTACGCCTTCTAGAACGATGTGACAATACCATGGTGAAGGTTTGAATTAACGTTAATTAGCTAGATCTGATATGAACTGCTCTAATCCCAACCAGTTATCTCTGCAACACCTAATTATAACCCAACTGAGGATGTATGATACGATAATGAAAACCTGTTTATAGAGGAGGGAAACAGCATTCACCTGATCCAATGGAACTTCTGTCAGAATCCAGACAAGACACTCCCAGTTTGGGACACATACCGGTACTCTTTCTATCTGACTTGGCTGTAGCCCCAGAGTAAACAAACATATCACCCTAGCAACTGTCAGTCAAATGTCGGCACCCCCTGCTGATCTGTTTTGTCCTGTGATAGTTCAGAGCAACAAGTCCCATCTGACAGACGCTCCCCTCTGTAATCCTTCCAAGAAAAAACCTTGAGAACACATAAAGGTTGTGGATGTACCGTCTGACACAAACAAGGCCAACATGAAGAGAAATCGGTCACGCTGACGTGTCTGAGCGCTTCACTTAACACTGAACTACCGGCAAACTTTTTTTTTTTCCCCAAGTACAACTTCTTGGGGAGATAATCGGCACTCCATCCACGGCTGAGTTTCCCACTCATCCATCACCTCCCAATGCTATGTTCCTGACTAACTGAAAAAACTGACTGCAGGCTAACAATCCTTCACTCCAGCTTGCATACAACTGGTCTTTTGCTGAATTACCTTCCGTTTAATCAATGACACTGCGACAGAGAAAATATCTCCAGGAGAATGGCGGATGGACTCCGTATCCATCATGCACGTCCATCAGTGATGGGCCGTCAGGGCCAGCTAAGCCTTCTCTGCTGGCCTAAACAGAATCACAAAGTTATAGCTATTTTATAATTTAATACTTTTTCATAAATACACTACATGTATTATAATTTTTTTTCCCATAATCTTATTTTCTCATTGCACAGCTCCTGTCTTCCTCTGTTGCTCTGCTTCCAGCCTGCAGCGCTGCTTCCAGCACAGCTTGTTTTAAGGAGAGCTTTTATCCAATCAGATTCAGCCCCTAAGGAGAGAGGCCCGAGGTCCTCTAAGACGTTGCAGATTAAAGTGAATGGGGACGATATTGTTGATTGCCATAGTCTTCAACCAATCAGATCTTTAGTTTGACATGTTGGGCGTAATCTTTGACGTGCCAGTAGCACCGAGGTAGCCTTCTAAGTACGTCTGCATTAACGTGCAGCACAGCATTAACGTGCGCCGTGATTGGTCAGTGGGCCAGCGTGACTTTTGTCAAACAGAAAGCTAGCTAGCAGATCTTAGTATTTAGTAAGAGTTCATGTTGAAACATATGTAAGCAAAATTATGACATTTTTAGCGTTTAGCTTGGTGTAGATTCTTTTTTTTTTTACCTAGCTGTGTTGTTTTAACACTCAATGGCTGAAGGAGGAGAAACGGATTTCTGGAGGACATTTCCAGAAAAACTGGACATCGTATCAAAGGGTCGGTCAACCCCACAGCTAGTAGCCCTAACCCAGCATGGAAAAGGATTTGTACGAACGGTATTTCTGGCTGACAGCGTTGCACATTTCATGGCTAAGAATGTGTTTCATTTGCAACTGAACTCTTGGTGTTTGGAGCTACGCTATGCTAACCAAGGCAGCTACACGACAGGACACGCACAAGCTACGTGCTTTTGAAAACTTTTGGAGAGACCTGAGTGGATTTACAACTCAATGAACACGTTCGCAGGAGGACTCTGGCTGGAACTGAACTGAACCGATGTTCTGAACAACCGCGGTTTTAAACTCTTTGTTAACAAAGAAAGGAGGATGGACTTTGTTAAGTGAACAACAGCTGTGGTAAATCAACTGCTTTAGTGTTTCTACTGTGTTAATTTGTCTATCGTGTCGTTTTTATGAATAATATGAATGGCTTGTGCTCTAGCGCTGCTGTGTTGCTGGGTTGATTTGTCATGCTTGACATTTTATGTTGTCATATAAATATATGTGACTGGTTCTTGTCATTGTGTTAATTACATTGATTCTGACTTGTCCGTTAATGACGAAGCATCCCGTCATCGCGGGGTTATTTCGGACATTTGATTCTCTGTTTGAATCAGTAGGGAACAGCTAACTGCTGTTTCCCCGCTAAGCTAGTTAGCTTAGCCTCTCTGAACACACGCGGGGCCTCAGCTGTTTTTTGTTATTGTTCCGGGTTCACAAGGTCACACAGCCCGTTGTCTGTTACGTGAGCGCAGTCCACCGAAAACATTATTTTTCCCACAATTTAAGCTTCTGCATTTTCCAAATGCACTAGTATTATTCAAACGTACTGTTCGGTTTGTAAGCCTCGTACCGAACGGTTTAATACGAATACGTGTATTATTATATCCCTAGAAACAAATTACCGTAGCTCAGTAGGACAGCACAGAAGGCCCAGGTATAAAATGCACGGCCCGCCACTGACGTCCATGATGGTGCTAATAGATGACCCCAATGCATCACTATGTCAAGATTCATCTGACATCCATCAAAATGTAGAAATATAGATAAAAGGACAAATTGAAGCAACAATATAAGGATGGCCGCTGTTTGCACTGTTGGCCGCCAGCTCAGCTGTCGCCATGTTGAAAGCGGTGTGGAGGAAAAAGATATGCTCTGAATTTCACATTGAGCTGACATTTAGGACTAAAAGAGTGCATAAATCACTGGAAGTAAATCTAAAGAAACTAAAAAACAGGACTTTTGGACAGAGACAAGAATTTTCTTTCCACGGATCCTGAGGATTATCAGAAAAAAAGGTTGCCAAAGCTTTCACAGAGGTTGTGCTGTGGGCAAATCTTTAATTTAAGCTCAGGGATGAACTCGATGTGGTTTCAACCTCGAGCCGAGGTCACACTGACGTGCCGGGGGCAAAAGAGACAAGACAGTACATCTCTGTTTTTTATCTCTTCATTGGAAAGTTAAGTTTGAAAAATAATGTATGACAGAGTGAGAGGAATAATGAGTCATTGTAAACTAAACTACAGAATAACTGTACAAACATGGGTCAATCATGAAAAGCTGCAGTCTTAGTTGTTGTTGATACATTCAGGTCAGTAGGCAGGATTTTAGAAATACTGATGCCCCCCCTCAACCCCCGAGAAAGTTTTGACCAGACAACAAAAGTTCAGTTTCAATATTTGTTGTATTATTTCGATTTGCCATGCTTTAATCATTAAGGTCAGTGTTCAAGTCTGATTGAGAAAAGCTTTAAATATATATATATTAAATTATTTACTTCTCTTTCTCTTTTCATTTGGCAGCAGTAGACTCAATGGACCAATCAGCAAACTATGGGGATATTTATCAACTTCTTAACCACTCAAACTATAATACGTGAATGTAAAATTAAGCATGATTAGCAAATACATAGATAATTTCCTTAAATTAAAAAATATATATATTGAAAAAAAATGTCAGTTGATAGTTTACATCAAATTTGATGTTTCCAGGGTTAGGGTTAACAGATTAATAACACTCATTTAGCGGAACATTTCGGGTATATTTCAGTATAAGACAGCACAAGAGGACATGAGAGCACCGATCTTTCAAGATAAAACCCTAAAACATCCTTGTATTGAAACGATCAAAAGTACGATTGGTTATTTAATATTCATGTGTTTGTGTCAAAACCCTGGAGAAGGAGGCACGATTGACTATTCAACTGATATTTATTTCTCCAGTATTACATAGTAAATGTTTTTGCCAGGGATTTATGAATTTTGTTGTATGTAGGTCTGAAGATTTGATTGTGAAAGTTTAATTCGTGGTGTTTTTTAAGTCCAATTAAGCTGAGCATGGTTGTATGCCATTATAAGATCAAATTCATTCATTCGTTTACTCATCTGACTGATGAAGATTGACACAGCAAACAAAAAGTAACCGACAACAACCCTAAACCAGTCAATTCCTATTGAGCCTCACCAGACCACACTGAGCAAGGCAAAAGGTTTTGCTTCTGTGAACCTCTGTGAACTAAAGCTAAAACTAAAACCTGTATCTTAATCAGAAGGACAAGCATGCACTGAGCAGCAGAGGCTGTACCTGAGCATCCACGAGCAGGTGTCTCATCAGAGTCATGGACTTCCTCAAGGTGTCTCTCTCTCCAGGAATGAAGGTCTTGTCCTCGTGAGCCAGGCTACAAGGTCTGGTCACCATGAACTGAGCAATCTGGTCGTTCAGGCTGTTGAGAGACTGGACCGCTGCAAAAGAGGCGAAAGGAGAACTGTAATTAAAACACATGACAGTTGATCCACACTTTCTTCTCCTGCCATGTTGGGCGAGGAGCTCCAAAGACCCTTTCCTCTTCTTCAAGGGACATTTTCTGGATTACACGTGTGTTACACAGTCAAGCAGCCTCCATTGTTCTCCTCTTCAGAATAATCCCTCTTTTGGACAAGAGGGGCATCATTAGGCTAAATCCATTACCAAGACACAGAAACTCACACTCAACCCGTTATGTAATCCATTTTTTTACGGAGAGAATCCAAGAAATAAAGCCTATTCTGTTGGGTTTGTTCGGTCAGAGGCTAACACAATGTGGAGCTCTTTGGTCTTTGGTCACAGCCTGTGGGTGGTCATATAAAAATGTCTGATCAATACTGAAAAAATTCTGTCTCAAAACAAGCCAGCAGGGTGCTAGAGGAGCATGTTGTCAGAGCAGCCCAGCAGACGAGGAAACATATATCGTAGCTAACATATATAACATAACATAACATGTTATAACATATGCTGCAGCGTGCAGTTATCGACACGATCATGAGCAGCGGCCTGCTACAGTAATTACTCAACTCAACACATGAAGACAAACACAGACGTCATGCAGTTACGTGATTAAAAACACAACCAGCCACCAAAATAATTGAATGATGATAAACAAGGACAAAGATTTAAATGAAAGAATTCACATTCAACTGGTGGTAGTCTCTCAATGATTGAGGTAAACTGTGAGACACTTATTAGTGTGTTCAAAGAAACCAAGATGGCAGGTTCAATTTCAGAGAGATGTGTAGAAAATGATGTACAAGACATGTAGGATATTTCCATTTGATGGAACGCTGCAGTCGTGGGTTTTTAATAGTTTAGATAGATGACGTCTTCAAATTCTTTCTTTTTATCTGACCAACAGTAAAATATATATATATATATATATATTCAATTTATGATGATATAAAACAGAGAAAAGCAGTTGATCCTCCCATTTGAGAAAACCAAAACTAGCAAATGTTTGGCATGTTTGCGTGATAAATAACCAAATGAATCATCAAAATCGTTGAGTTGACTTTAGTGTCAACATCAGTCTCTGCGGGTATAGCATGTTTGAAGGAGGTCAGGACACTCGCTCCAAGTCAAGCATCACTTTCTCACACACACACAACACACATCAGGGGCTAAGAGGTCAATTTAAGGCGAGAGTGACAGAGCGCCCGAGGCAACGTGTGACTCCCTGACAGTCAAGGTCGGCTTTTCAGCAGAATGATCAAAGATTTACGGCCACACCTTCCAGCATTGCTCTTGAACTGCGGTAGCATGCAAAAAGAGGCATGTTTACGAGCACACACCGGCCCAGGAGGCAGCGCTTCATACATCAAATCATCGCAAGGTAGGTGGAGGGGAGAAATAAAATGTTTACGAGAGAGGTCGACGATTGGATGCTAATTTCACATTCAACATTTACAAGGTGTACCTCTCTGCCTCAAAGATGGCCAAATGCGTCAGGTAATGGCACTCTGCTGCTGAAAATGACACGTTGTCAAACTGTGAGAACAAACACACCCTCTTCTCCACTTTCAATTTATATCGAATGCATCCTGTCACACACTGTGATACATGATGGAGACGGCAGGTGGCTTTCTATAAAAGCAATGCTACTTTGCCTACCCTGAATATGTCAACCCACCATATCACAATCACAATGCCACAGTTCCCGGCCAAAGCCATAAAGCAGGAGAGAGACGTGACAGAAACACCGTGTGATGCTCTATTTGTTAAACCTTTTGTAATTGATTGCTGCTCACTCGTGAAATTGCAACAAATGCTGAAACCCCAGGCAGCTGATCAACGTTTGACAGTATTTCAGCTATGAAAGTGCATGTGCACCTCTCTCCACCACCACAACCTGCACGTTTGATATTTTTCTGGTTGGATCAAACCAGACGAGGCAGCAGCACGATCCTCTGCTGAGAATATGTAAGTGAGGAGACGTCAAACCACGTTTTCACATCGCTGAACAGATACAACTGTGAGTGTAAGTATTCAAAATGGGCAGGTGAAGCTGACCGTCTATGACCTGGAACATTTTAATAATACAGAGAAGATTTCAGGAGAGGAAACTTGAGAGAAAATCATAGATTATTGAGAAATAGCTATTTCCATCCCTCTGGAGGTCCACGTTAATTTTTTACAACTTTCTATGTATTCATTTTTGTCTTTGTTTAGCACCTTTTAAACTGTCCTTACCCCACATGCATGGTGTCCTTTTTTCCAGCACAAACACAGCTTGACGCTTTGTCTCATTCATTTTGTCTCTATAACAAGTGCTGCCTGCAATCCAAAATACAGCTATTAAAGTTTCCAAATCGTATATGAAAATTGTTATAGAAGTAGTAAATACTGCTTTACATTTTGTACAAACAAATACAGCACAAACACAAGAGAAATACAACTATAATACACTATATTATAGATTAAAGTCTATAATATAGTGCCTGTGAGTCACTGCAAATATGAATAATTAAACGTTTAAAAAATGTCTTTCAAAACCTTTTTATGGTCTACAGGCATAAATGAGATCCTGTAAACAGCTTTTCTCCGCTTTTCTCTGCATGACACATAAATAAAGTTGCTAAGTTTATTCACGGATGAATAGACAGAGGTTGCTGTATGATTGTATACAATGTCTCTATCACTGTGTATTTCACACATTTCCTTTTTTAAAGATGTGCATACACAAGATTACCCCGTCAGGTCTGTGTTTCTTCACATCTGTATTTTTGAAGTAACATGTACAATTACTCAAATCAGAGGGATATTGTGTTTTTTATGAAGCATCCTCCCACACACAGGTGGCTCAGTGCTGCTGGTGACTGTGAGATGTGGACAGCTCATTACAGTCTTCAACAATGAACTCTAATGAGGCATGTTGGGGTTTTGTCAGGCTGCACAGTCCGTGTGAAAAGAGAATATAAAAACTCATCAAATGCAATCTCTCCTCCAGGAAAAATACCCGGTCCAGTTTCTCTATATGATCGCTGTTCATTTGCTAAATTGCAAAAAATACAAACAAGGGACTTATTATTTTTGTTTTGATGCAGACGTGGTGGAATCCAGTAAAATATATTCAAATGAGCTCAGTCAGCTGTCCCACCAGGAAGTGTGATGAGAAAAATATTAAAATGACTCTTTTGCTTCTGCTCGCTTTGGGGACTGACTGTTACAAGCCAGAGTCAGAGAAGCCAAGCAGTCTTTGCCAAGGCAATTTGAGGAAGCTCCAAGAACTTCATACTTCGAGCCCAAAAGACTGAGAGTCGGATGAAAGGATGGGGGAGTCTGTGAGACTCTGAGGCAATCCCAAGAGAGAGATAGGCTACATTTTAATCACACCGATGCCAGATAAATACACAGCACAATCTTGTTGTGGGACAAAAGTCGATATTGACCAACAGGGGTAAACCACCACAGCAAATGTCTATTTTGAGGCTTTTGAAAACATGCCACTGTACAGCTGACAGTAAGTCTGTTCAAACGCGGGGATTTGGACAGATCAATTATAGCTTAGCAAAGTTTGCCTAAATGAACTGAATCCCTCTCTGTATCTGACAGCACCGACGCAAGCCTGTAATTTTGTTGTTTGCCTCATTGTTTCTGCATCACTATCTGCAGCAGGGTCCAATTCACCCGCTGATGGTCTGTGCGTCGCGATTCCCCCGAGAAATTGGATACTTCCCCCCAAAGGAATACTACTCTACTGTGCATTGCAAGCATGTTACAGCATGTTACAGCATGTTCTGCAAATCATTTTTATCTTTATGTAAAGCACACGCGCCACACTTCACTTCAATGTCACGCTTCCACAAAATGCATTTGATCCTTTCCCTCTGGCTAGCGTCCACTAATTTCGGATGCCGAGCAGATGGAAGCTTTTCGTGTGTGACGAGCTTTGTCTGCCTTTATCGGCAAAGCTGGGAATATGTGAAAATGGAGTGCATAATTGTGACAGTGGATTTAGAGAGATTGACCTCTGTGGAAAACAAACTACATGGGTTCTGGGTGTCTTTGTGCCGTTGTGTTCCACCAGAACTGCAGCTATGAGAAATCAGAGAATCTGCCCATAACAATCAGGCAGGGAGGAGCTGAGGCTGACTGCCATGCGTCTCTTCTCCGTCCACAGCGAGCGAGAGCATCCTTCGAGTCCCCATTTCATTCTCATTCCCACAGTTCCCACACAATGCACAACAAGCATGTTTTGGCTTGTTTAGATACTAAACTGTATCTGATTGGATCAGATCTGCATCCCCGACACTTAACTCAATTTAGTTGAGTCAGCTGAGAGGAATATCACACACGCCTATTGTGCATGTGTTGTACCCTGCTTGTAATGTAAGTAAGCAGAATACGGATTTATGTACAATAGACTTTTGATTGCATTTCTGTTACTAAGAGTATCATCAAATTGGTTGAGTCAACCGCCAAGTCAATTCATCACTTGTCTCTCGGACACTTTACAGTTGTCTCTAATACAGTAATAGAATAATTAAGACAAATGTTACACATAACATATTTATACATAACATAGTTGTAATCTTTACTATGTTTGCATGCAAGCATTTGCTAATTAGCACTAAACACATAAGTACAGGTGAGGCTGATGGGAATTTCATTAGTTCAGCAGGTATATAGTCACCAACTAAAATACTGGACAAATGACATTTTGACCTGATGATGGCACTAGATGGAAAGTGAATGAATCACCAAAGTGACAACAATTCATCCTGAGGAGTGTTCAAAAAACAAAGCTAGGTAAAAAAAAAAAAAAACTACACCAAGCAAAACCCTACAAATGTTATAATTTCTTCCATATCTTTAAATTTGAACTCTTACTCCTCCAACTAAGCTCTGCTGGCAAGTTAAGTTTCGTTTCACTTTAGTCACGTGCTCGCCCACTGACCAATCACAGCACACTCTGCACCTCTCGGCAGAGCTGCACCTGGACTCTGAGCTGCACGTAATGCTGACGTAGTTGTGGGCCGGCTAGTATGGGGCTAGCAGGCTCTGACACGTCAAAGAATATGCCCAACATGTCAAACTAAAGATCTGATTGGTTGAACACGATGGCAATCAACAATATCGTCCCCATTCACTTAAACTGTACATGGATTCACTTGTGAGTCTGCAGGCCTCGGGCCTCTCTTCTTACCTAGAGACACAGAGGTGAAATCTGATTGGATAAAAGCTCTACTTAAAACAAGCTGCACTGGAAGCAGAGCAACTGAGGAAGACAGTAGCTGTGCAATGAGAAAGTAAGATAATGGGAAAAATATTTTTATAAATTATGATACATGTAGTGTATTTAAGAAAAATTATTAAATTATAAAATAGCTATAACTTTGTGATTCTGTTTAGGCCAGCAGAGAAGGCTTTGCAGGCCCTAACGGCCCACCACTGAGTGGTTTCTACTGAACCTCATTTGCTCTCTAACAGGTTGTTTATTTTCTTGTCTGCTATTCAGCTGTTGAAGGTAAGAAAGTTAAGACCTTGAGGGACGTCCAGTGGAAAACATCTTCACAAAGTTGTCTGCTCTCCCTGCAGATAATTTGCACTGCAGTGTCACCAAGAAACACCAAATCTAAATTTATAATAGAACAAGAGCAGGAAAACCTAAGTCCCAAAACAGTTTTTGCAGCCTAAATCAATTAACCTTTCTGTCTCAAGTCTGTTAACATATAAACACACAGTAATTTATTTCCAACTTACAATTCAAAAGCATACTAATTAACTCCAAGACAGACCTACATGTGAATTAAAACAACTCAAGGGAACACAACTGACAAATTAAGTACAAAAGGTTTTCAAACCACCACAGACACTGTGTGATATGTAGCTTCTTAAGATTACATTTTGGCAATAGCCTGTTGGCAATTAACAAAAACAGACGATGGTGTTATGTTGAAACAGCGAAGGATCAACCAAAAGCGTTGCCACAAAGACGGACGCATACTTTTGTCTAAAATGTCATCGTATTGCACTTCGGTTGTGGGACTTGTCACGTTAAAAAAAGAGTTTTCATAATCCAAGCACCAGAGGCAGAGAGATATCCTAACTTTTAGTCTCTTGTATGGTTCAAACTCCAAAACTCAACTCCAGTTTGTAATGAAGTCTTATGTCTCATCTTTTTTTGTTCTCAACCTTTAGAAAGCTTCTCCAGAGCCACAGAGACAACATCATACAGCTGTTTTCACAGACTGAGTGGTAATCCTGACAGGGGTATGTATATGTAAGCATGCAGACAGGGTTATCCACATTCTTTTTGGCCCTATAGTGAAGATGAGCACAGACTATTTCTCACATGAATCTCAAATCATTATGATGCAATTTGTGATTTGCATATCTGAAAATATCAGCTACGGGCTAACAGATCAAACTCTCCACATTAACCTGAAGGTTTCACTCTCAACAGTCTGTAACATTATCTTCCAAGGCATCTTTGCAAAATCTCTAATATACAAATAGCTGAGGTGAAACCCTTTAAGGCCCACTGGGATGAGAGAGCTGCATCACACTCTGTCGTCCAGCTCTCCTGTTTGGAGGCAGAAACTGCAGGAGGGATTTAATTTTGCCCACAGCAACATTGCCACCACCTGGTCGCTTTGATGCATGCTGCAATAAAAACTTTCCTCTCTTAGCTGTCTCACTGACTGTGGCCTGAACAGCTGAAGCAGTGACAAAGACGGGCAAATATATCAACCCTTCAAAATATCTGCCACTGCCTCCACTAAGTGAGGTCATTAAGTTATTGCTTATCATTATTATTGGGAAGTGATTGCAAAACATCACACAATTTGTGTTAAATAATTCATTATGGGCAATGTTTCATTCATATTAACTACAATTATACAACAACTCCACGAATTGCATTTTTAACAATCAAAATCGAATTATCTCCACAGAATAACAAGATTTATCAGAAGAAAAAGGTAAATTCTGTTCTCCCCAAAACCTGTTATGTATAATTTAAATACGGTCTTTAACAGTTGAGAGAAAGCCAGAGTGCCTCCCTTATGTGCCCTCCTCTGATTTCACATAACTTTGATCAGTGTGCCACCTAGTGAGAAGTACAAGAGATCAGCGCAGAGCGATCCAGGTTTCTCTTTCTTCCTTTGAGTCAAAGACTTTAGAAAAACAAATCTCAGGAGGGATCGCTGAACCACCGGCTGAACATAAAAGTCTTCGATGGCCCTTTGATAATTTGCCTGAGGCCTCCTCTTCAACACCTAATGAAACCACTCGGAGGCTTTCACTAAAATGTCTCCACTCACACACAGGTAATTAATTTACAGATAAGGAGAAGCTCTCCTTTATATCAGGTGCAATGGTGTGTGTGATGGCAAACAATGTAAAGTAACTGTCTACTCTTACAAAAAGGTCAGGGTTCAGGAGACAGACTTCTCAAATGATTAAAATGGCTTCTTTGGGTTAAAGGTTAATTAATATTCGCATCCGCGATAAGTCTTTTATAAAAGCAAAGAGTGAAATCCTTTAACAGCCGTATATAAGTTAAAGGGGAAAAAAATCCACCCCTGGGTCTTCTTTACACTGCCTCACCTGCTCCTTCATCAGTCAGTAACTTTAATGTTTCTCAAACTCCCTTTGATAGGAACAGGCGTGAACACATCGCATTGAGCTGTACATGTAGGTGGAGAAATATTGTGTAAGTGACGGCGACAGCAACAGGGAGAGACAGAAACTCGCATCTGCACTGTGTTCTTTCAAGACTATTGTTGGAGAGAAACAGATACCTTTTCCTCAGTCTGAACCGCCAGTAGATAGCTAAAACAAATTAGTACTGGTCTGTCATAGCTGTGCTGCAACACTATGTCACAGTGTCTACATGTATCCATTGGAATGAAACATATACAGCACAAACTGGACCCAGGAAAGCCAAGCTGCATTGCTAATAGCTGTTTTCAGCAGCAACCACAAAGCATGAAAATGAGCTTCAGGAGAAACTTTGAAGATACAACTGACAGACAGCAGAGACAAAATCTCTGCATCAGCTGAGATAAGGAGAGGAAATAAGGATCCTCTCGTCTTCTCACAGAGTTGGGGTAAACACAGCTTGTTAGAGCAGACCTGTGTGAGTTCAAACATGACATTTCAAAATCCAGAGGCTGCACGCTGGAGTGCCTTTTTTCGAGAGCCTGGGCTACAGGCGGCACTGGTGACAAGGCTGCAGCCAATTAGGACTGTTTGTGAGCTAGTGTCTGTACCTGTCTTTCAGGGCGGATGAAAGTGGGTCAGAGCTGCAGCGTATCTTTGTGCCGGAGCACACCGGCAGGTTGCACACAACATACAAACTTCAAATGAGACGGATTGGGGATTAAATAGCTGAACTTCAAATTCGCTCCAATATGTGGTGACGGTTCTGAATCCGTTATCATTATCAGTCACTTTGATGCTCAAAATTCAATTTCAGGGCAGGTTTCTAATAGTAGATGAGCCAATCTGAGTTCAGGCTGCGGGTTTTACCATTATCATTCATTAACACATTTCTGTGCAGGTAAACAACTCTGCCAGTTCAAAGGCACATCAACTCAACATTTTAGCAAGTTAGACGTTACTGTGGTGAGAAAACTGTTGCCGCCATATTTCGTGAGTTTTTTTCCACTTCCCTCTCACATCAAACGCTGCGAACTGTGTCGGAAAGGAGAGAGCTAAGCGCCGTTTAATAATGCCCAGCATGTCTCTCCAAGTACACGTCTGTGGAGGACAGCTCAGACCAAGATGACATCAGAGTTGTGATGCAAAAACCACTTGACATAATTGCTGGTCGGATGCGGTTGTGAACCAGAACGGAGCCTCTGCCTCTGACATATAGTCTTTGTTCAAGGTCTCTGATCTCAGCTCTGGACACATGTGAGGGGATAATAACATGAAAAATGTATGCTAAAAATCCATGGAGCAAGCTTTGCTGAAAGGGTCAGTTATGTTAGGTTCCATTCATTTTTCTGTGTCTCGATGTCAAATTTGAAGACGATTATGAAGCCTGTTCAGATGAACAGGGTACATATTTTAACTAATAGATATCACCATGAAATGTCCCGAGTTGATTAATTACATTAGGACAATTATCTTTTGTACTACAAGTTTTCTAAAATTGTATGTTTAAATATGTAAATGATGCATTATCTAATGCTAACTTCTGTTTCAGAGAAATCTACAGACAAAGTGTAGCAATAATGTAGCAAAATAAACAATTGAAATAATCATTAGTTGCAGCTCGAATAAATTTGATACAGTGATAAACAAAAGTTGACGCAATTCCTCTGTTGACTTAATTTACAATTTTATGTTAACGTATTTTGTTTTCTGTGCTTAATTGTCATTTGACTTGATGCACAGGTAATTTAGAAGACGTCTGGTTAATTATCTTATGTAGAAAAAAAAATTAACTTATCAAGATGCTTATTGACATGCGTAATTACTAAAACATTCACTTTCCATGAAATGTTTACCTTATTTTCTACCCCAATACAGTATGTAAAGCCTTACTCCACTGGCAATATTTAGCTTTCTTTTCTCAGTGTGGCCTGAATAGATTGGCTTTGTTAGCATAATGTGTAAAAACTAAAGTCAAATTAGCCAGTCATGTGGCTTCACTGTACCGTATTTTCCGCACTATAAGGCGCACTTAAAAGCCTTTAATTTTCTCAAAAAACGACAGTGCGCCTTATAATCCGGAGCGCCTTATATATGGATTAATTCTGGTTGTGTTTACTGACCTCGAAGCAGTATGGTTTTGTGTGGTACACGGCGCTCTGTCAAAATGTTTTAGTACGACTTTGGTAAACTACAAAGCCGCACCGCTTGCAGCATTACGGCTACCGTAGTCAGGAGTCTCACCGGTAGTTCTGGACGAGGTGTAAGCATAAGCATGCATAAGTATCATAGCTCGCTGTGTGAGTCACGCAGACTCCACTAACTGTGTGTTTACATGTCTGTAATCATAAAGCTACAGCTGTCTCAGAACGCTGCCGTTAGCAGACGTGCTAACTAACGAGCTAACAAGCTAGGGGTAATCTGCCTCTATCTCTCAAGACACCTGCCCAGCTGTTCACTTGTTCTCACAACACAACTCAGTTTCTCACTGATGGCCATTATTTATTCTGTGTGTTTACATGTCTGTAATCATAAAGCTACAGCTGTCTCAGAACGCTGCCGTTAGCAGACGTGCTAACTAACGAGCTAACAAGCTACACTACACGATGTAAACAGTCCGTCCCCCAGATCGTCACATGATGAACTGTAAACTCGTCATAAGCTCGTCATATGCATCACATCTCGCTGTGTGAGTCTCGTACTATCTCGTGAGAATACGGACACGGAAGTGGAGAATCTACAGATTTCTTCAGAGCGCCCGCGCCTTATAGTCTGGTGCGCTTTATATATGAAAAAAGATCGAAAATAGACCATTCATTGACAGTGCGCCTTATAATCCAGTGCGCCCTATAGTGCGGAAAATACGGTACTTACAATTCCCAGTAATGAGGGCGGTATCAGTTTTTGCACTAAAGGGTGTGTTTATATTGGTAAGTAGAGGATATTTGTTATCCTGCTAGTGTATTCTGGTGGCTAAAAGAGCAAAGGTGAAGAATGTGGAGCAGTGATGCTGTTCCCAACAGGTGCTGCGATGCTTATAATGAGAATTGTCTGTTATTCACACCGCGATTCTGAATGCTTTGCATCAGTCTGAGAAGAAAGCAAGAGGTAATCAAAAAGCTTAAAGAGGAATCCTCACAGCGCTGCAGACTTGTGTGGAATTCACCAGAGACATTTATAAGAGCATTAAGTGTTTGACATTGGACCTCAGTGAGGCGTTGGCTCTGGTGAGTTTGGTGTCAGTAACAAATCCTCAAACAGGAACTAGCAGCTAATGTAATGTAATATGACAAACTGACTCTTTACCCGCCTTAAGACAGGCTTGAGCACAAAGCAGGCATTGAGCCTGATAACACTGTGGTGGTGGTTGTCTGGTTGTCACACACACATAAAGACACTCTTTTTGTACATCTGCAGATGTACAAAAACTAATTTCACAATGTTCTTATAAACTTATTCCTACAGAACGATGGAGTCTCTTCAGGGTGTTTCACAATGAGCCTTTTCTTACGAAGAGTCGTTTATCACGAGCTTCGGTTGATTCAACGCCCTTTATGATGTAGCCACTTGAATTACTTCAACTCCTGTCTGACATGCACACTCCGAACACGTTTTAAGAAACTCTCGGAATTATGTACATTCCTCCCTTTGTGGTATACTGTATATTGGTAGCATGTACAGTCAAGCTACTCCCTCTGCAAGCATATCGGATTTATAGTGCGTAGGTTCAAACGTAGCTCTTCTCATTAGCTTTTACACTGTCAATACACCACTGAACTTCATGTGCTTAAGCAAAACGTGTGCTTCTCTTTCTTTGCTATCATTCATAGAAATAACCCTGAAGAACCTTTTTCTGTATTTCTATTTTTAATGGAAACAAATGGCCACATTTGAACTAAAAAAGAAATGCTTCCATACTTTCTGGTGACACGGAGCCAGTCAATCCAACAGGAAAGTCTTGATCTCTCATTGTAACAGTGACGTGCACACAGTGTGCACCGTCACTCCCATCCGTGCACGGCGTGCTCTGCATGTTAAGGAGAAGCACCCGGGAGAATAGGCAATATTTCATCACCACAGGAGCGCCCGCACTAACTATTGATGCAAATTTATACAGAGCACGGCAGATTCTTTCTTTCTGCTTCCTGCATCACAGTGCTGTAGTGCAGTAAGGGATGAGAAGTGGGATGTCTGATGGAATAAGGTAGTATGTATTTACTGTCACACTGAGCTGTATAACAAAGATTTATCATTTTTCAGCTCAGTTTTGCAGATTAGACTTTGAAATTTAATTTTCTATTAATGTAAATTCTTTGTAAGCTTTCAATTTGTGTTGACTGTTATCTTGTCCCAAACCTCTGTCTCCTCCTCGCTCTCTCTCTTTCTCTGTCTGTTCTGTGGTGTATTGTAGAAGATGAACACTGGTGTTTGGGGAAACAGCTCAACATGTGTTTGCAGATGGCTGAACAGTGTAACTAAAGGCGGGCACGGAGGGAAAAATGAGGCCAGCAGTACTGGGCACAGAGAGGCAGGTATGCGGAGTCAGCAAACACTCAGGTACGACGGTTCAATGATGCAGAAAACGCGGCGGGGATGTTAACGGCACACTGGTGTGTGATTTTGATTAACAACATCTTTCATCGGGGCAGCTAGAGTGTCGACCTTATTGAGATAAGAAAATGTGTTTTTACACCGGTAGGAAAGTTGAACATTCACTCAAACTTACTTCATTTACACAAACCCCACAGATACACATTCGTAATCATACAGACGCCAGGACGAGCAGGATTAGCCCCCCCTCCCTGTGAAAACTGCTGTTGTTCATATCTTTAAAACTCTCCCAGCAGCTCAGTAGTGTACACAACAGATCGAGCAGGGACGAATCTAGCTGCTTTAAAGTGGTGGAGATGAGTGACTATTAAATCTGGGAGATGTGTTCGCTGAGCGCACAGTATTCAGCTTATGTGCATCGACTTAAAATGTTGCAATAACCTCACTTTTCTATGAGTGTGTGTGTGTGTGTCAGAGAGAGATAGAGAAAGAAAGAGAGGGAGATCAGGAGAAAAGGGAGGCACAACAGTTCAAAGTGTGAGAAATTACTACAATCCTTGAAATGTCTTTAATAACTTTGTCTTCAATAAATCCAGGAGCTATAAAACACTTTGTGTTTGGTGGTGTGCTGCAGTAACAAATTGGCTTTTGTGGAGCAGGGAGGGATGCGGCAACTAAAATTTGTTTTGCAAAAGAAAGTGAAGCATTGTATTCAGAAATATAACACATAAATAAATACAGTGAGACTGAGAGTTCATTCCTCTTCGTCTTGGAAGCAGTAGTTGAAACCAGAAAACAGCAAGTATTCCCTGTGCATTGATATAGATGAATGCCAGCCTACACGTTATTAAGGGCGCATCATTAATTTTACTACATTTTTATGATTAAAGAAAAAAAGGGAATGGTCATTGCATGTGATTCATAATGTAGAATGAACCTTTGTCCTAATATGGCAATGTCGGTCCAGACTGAAACATCTCAACTACTACTGGATGGATTGACATGAAATTCTGTACAAACAAAAAACCTGCCAAACTAATGTGATTCCCATCAGCCTCAGCTGTACTTTGTGTTTAGAGCTAAGTGTTAGCATGCTAACACTTTAGAGTAAGATGGTGAAGATAGGTAAATACCATACCTGCTAAACATCAGCATGTTAGGATTGACATTGAAAGCATGTTAGCATGCTGACGTTAGCATTGAACTCAAAGCACCACTGTGTTAAGCCTCACAGAGTTGCTGGCATGGCTTGAGAACAATGGCTTCTTGACGTCTCCTGTCGCACCGGTTTCACATTTATCATCGTTTTTTAATGATGTGTGTGTGGGTGCAAAACTATAAATTAGGTGCGTCCCCATGGCCTTGTGGTCATGATGAAATCCCAACGTCCCTGCTTTGATTGCAGATAAGGATGACCTTCTGTGTCTTGTTTATTCCTACTGGCTGATTTAATACCAAAATTGAGCAACTAATTATAAAATGCGAGAATACAAAACATGTATTATTAACAACGTCCATTCTCTGGAGTCTTCCCTTCACACTGTGTTGGATTTTTCCCATACAGAACACCCATGCTGTATCATACTACTCTAGCTGAGTACCTGTCTTGTCATGCTCTACAGTCAGTGAGGAGACTAGTGTCACTCAAGGAGAAGATGTTGATCTCCAGTCAAAGAGCAGGTACGTCGATTCTGAGAGAAAACACCGAACTAATGCAGTCAGTGAACTCCCATCGGTTTATTGATCACCCCAAGGCAAAGTCTGCTAATGAAGATACATGTGGTCCCCTGCCATGAAGAACTAGAGGAGCAAATGCACCTAAATGCATGTAATTATAACTCAATCAAATGTAACACACTGCTGTACATTGACTTCACCAAAACATAATTTCCCTTTAACTGAATGTACAGTATATATTTACAGCAGCTTATGTAGATTTATGGAATATGTCTAACTGGCCTGAGGCTGTCGCTGTGAGTCATGATGTACTGACTGACAGACGAACGAGGTCTGCCACCGTCAGCTCGACCTGGGTTCTTAAATCCAATATGGGGATTAGAAGAGAGAAGTAGATCTAAATTAGGCCTGCATCTACTCTGATGGAGTGATTTTCAGTGCTGCTGGGGATACCCAGGGACCATAGGATCAATAATTTAAGTAAGCATAAACCATTGTGAGGGACGTATTAGACATATTCAGCACTGGTCACAGATATTATTTGTATATTTGATATATCTGATTGGGCTTTTCCCAAGAGAAGTAAAGTTCTTTATGTCTGGCAAAAAATATGTTAGCTGTTCTGGGATTAGACTCAGTACACACCTGCACTGAAAATGACTCAATTAAAGAAGCCATTTAAAGAGTCTCTCTCTCTCTCTCTCTCTCTCTGAATTATATTCCTATTGGGTTCCATGGCCGGCAGCCCGGGAGTCTAACAGGGACGAGAACGTTGGCCATAAGCCAGCACCTTGACCTCCCTGAGCAGAGACATGAGGATGGCTCTACAGCAGAGTGAGAATGAAGATATTCAGAGTTATAGGCCTCTGTGGACCTCCTGGACTACACTGCGGACAAACTCACACTGCGCCGATCCTCGGATCACTTTGGTTCAGTGGAGCAGAAAGGTGACTGTCAGGGCACGGTCATTTGGGGGCAAGAAGGAGCCGAGCCTGAGCGTGCAGGGATTTGTGCACACGCAGTGATGGTGCACATGAGGCTTTTTTTTCCTTGTAGCTGTTAACCATTAAGAACATGTTGTTCTTAATGGAACAAGAGAAGGGCAAGAAGAAGGACAAAGTGTTGGTAACTAACAGCAGAGACAAAGAGGAGTGAATTCAACCAGCGATGAGGAGGCAACACAAAGAAAGTCAAGATGTAGTGAATAATGCATGTTGTTCTCAGAAACAGCATTCTCACTTGCCGTTTGCCCGGGGCAAAATTATAGTAGTGGTAAAGAAGCACAAATGAAAAGATTCTGTTTGGACAAGAGGACACTCTTGCTATTGTTTTGCTTAATATATGTTGTATATGTAAGCATTAGTCTAAGCACTTATACTTCTCTGCACAGAGTGAGGACGTTTTATCTCTGAATGGCTGCAAATTCTGGAACGCATCTATACTTGCATCAGCGTTTGTGTACCAACAGCTCTTGTTCTTCTTATCATAACTTCACTTTCTCACAAAGATTGCTATTTGTTGTGCAAAAAAAGACGTCAGTCACATAAAACCCAATTCCAGCTCAATACGTCAACATACATCAATACACCCAACAGCAGCCTAACTGGAACTGTGATTTGCATATCTGTTAGATTTGTCCCTCCTGCTTGTGAATTCATTCTGACAACTAACCCGGTAATTGTGGCCCAATCAAACAGAATTCGCACGAGGCAGATTGCGTATTCACATCACATCTCACTTTCATGTGGCCTTTCATGATAAAATAGACAACAGATACGGAATTTTGAGAAATCCATTGTGTGTTTTGCGTGTGTTAAAAGGAGTAACTGGGTTTTACTTCATCAGTAAACATCTGTGTGTACCCAACCTGGGGATTGCTAGATACATCTGAGGGGGTCGTGAGAGGATTAATAAGCACAACACATCTTTAAAACAGCTTAAACAAAAACTGAACATTATAACTCTCATGAAGGGAGGATTTATTGCAGGACTTTTGTATGAGATGGTAGTTTTAGCTATAGGTGTCCCTTATAAACTGGCAACTGAGTGGAAACTGTATTTTACAGTTGTAGTCGCTCTTTAGGCTGCTCATAATCTAATTATTCCCCTGTGTACTCACATTTTCACATTTCTAAAACTTTTACGCTTTTATTTTGAAGGGTTCTCTGGCTCCGCTGTCACAGCCATAATGCGATGTGATACGAATCTTCATCACTGCCACACCCTCTTCTTGTTTTACCTCCCTTTTATACTGTGGTGCCCTCCAGATAAACCGACCCGACTCACACATACTGCACAGTGCTGTGAAAAAGGCATGCATGGCATTTAACATAGGCCCATCATATGTGAAAAATGCAGCATGCGTTTAAACCCTTACGGCGTGCATTATATGTTTGACTTTTCCAGTGTTTGTGTACATATTATTTGCACAGAAATCCTTAAAGGGTCTCTCTGCTCGCCATAAAAACATCAAACCAGAGTGACAGCCAGCAGATCAACACCACTCCAAAACCCCTCAGTTAGTACAGATGTTTCCAGTATTCCGACTGTATGAAGCAGAATATTCATCAGGCCCGTAACCCTGTAACAGTAATATGCCCTTATCAACACAGTATTAAGCCCATAGATACATTCAAACAAAGTGTATTTATAAAACGGGTTCTCTTGTGCAAATAGGGGGCGAACAACATCAGCAAAGACAACAATCCACTGCACCAGATTGTCATGTTTATCCTCTCAAACACCTCCACATATCAAACTGGCAAAATAAATCCCAGCAGATGAAATCCTGCGACACAGGCTATTAAGAAACACGTGTTAAGGAGCATAAATTTTCCAGCTGCTGTGTTTCCATTATTAGCTCCACAAAGTGCTGTCTTAGCTGCGTTGTTGTTAATGACACTCGCTGTGAAACTCCACTCAGACACTTTTATCTCTCCAGGTGGTGGTGGAAGGAAACACGTGAATGTAAAACTGATGTGTCAATGTATGAGATGCGGCTCTAAAGGCAGTTTTATTTTGATGTCTGCCCTGGGCTCTCCTCATTAACCATCATAACACTACGTGAAGAATCCCTTTACATTAATGGCCGAGTGGAGGCATCAAAGGCACTGACTAAGTTCTCACAGCACGACTCCATAAGGAGAGATACCAGGCCAGATGAGGGAGGATGCAGCAGACACTTTCATTCAGGAGGCAAGTCAATCTCCGCTCTTTCTTCTTCCCAAGGGAAATATGTATTCTGACCATGTGAATTACATAATAAGAGATCACTCGAAGTATGCATTATTTACAGCGCTCCAAGGTTGTGTTCAATGTTCCTTTGCTCATGAAAATGTTGATAGATTCAGTTGTCAATAATTCAGCTATCAGTCTGAGCTCTGAGAGCATCTGTGATCGGGGCTCAGCCTGTCAGACTCCACCTCACTAATACTGTGCACCTACATTATAAATACATTTCATTTTATTGGTTTTACACCTAACAGGAAGACATATCTAGATCGGCTGCTGTGACACGCAGACATTTTATTTTTTAACTACCTGCTCTGTTAACAAAACACTAACTAATCCACAAAACAGCCTATTTCTGATTGATCTTTCTGTGTTCAAATCCCCATAAAGCGCCCCTTTTGTCAAAATGCGACCCCCAGCACAGCTGAGCAAAAGTCCCGAGTTCAACCTGTATATTGTCTGAAAAATACAGGCTTTTGTAGCTCCATCCTACACAAGATAATGTATCCAACCTGCCTAACGGCAACTTGCTGAGCTAAGAGAAACATAAACCGCAATCTAAATGGTTATTTCTTCTTGCCCTTTACATAAGCACGCACATCTCTGACATCCGTCCCCAAAATAACCCAGTTTTTCTTTTTTCGCCACAAAAAAACTCCATGCTCTGTTACAGCAGCAGCCCACGAAGATTGAAGCCACGATGCTGTCATCTTTTGTACCTTAAACCTCTTAAGCATCAGCTAAATTGAAATAGCAATAAGATTGAGGATGGGATCGGGAAGAAATGCAGATGGTGGAGATCAGTTACGCTGACATGCGGGACATGCAGCTGGCTAATGATTTGTCAGAAGGTGTAAATTGTGGCTACTCACTGGCTTGCATGAGCTGTCCCTGGCGTCCAAACACCTGGGAGAAGGTGGCATGGCTGCAGGTGAGGGTGTCCTCCATGGCTCTCCCACTGGCACAAGCTGAGGAGAAAGAGAAGAGGAGGGGGATGAGGGAAGGTCAGCAACACTGCGTCACATCAAGACAGAAAAGAGCAGAGAGGTAAGAAGAGAAAAAAGAAGAGGGAGAAAAAGGCGTGTAGGGGGGGGGGGGGGGGGTGTCCTTGCCTTCAGGTGTAGAAGCTGGTGTGTGATCTCTGGTGATGACTGCTCGCCTCTGGACTCGTCCTGCTACTGTTGCTGCTGCTGAGGAGCGAAGTACAGCCCCTCGCCGCTCACACCAATATGAGCAGAATTGCTCGCCGCACAGATAATGGAAGGGGGTGTGCCTGCCTGCCTGCCTGCCTGCCTGCCTGCCTGCCTGCCTGCCTGCCTGCCTGCCTGCCTGCTTGTCAGCATGTGTGTGCGAGAGAGAAAGTTCTCTGAATGTGTGCCTGTGAGAGCATTTTGCTGCGCGTGTGTGTGAGAGCAGGTAGCAGAGCTGTAGGCACAGTTGCTCTGCCAGCACTCTGATCTTGTGCTTCGTCTGTACAGGCTGACAGTCCTCTGCGGCTCCAGACAGGCTGGGTTGAAGGGAAGAGCAAAAAAAGGAGGGGAGGCACGGGGTGAGCGCTGCGTCTATGTCAGGTAGAAGTCAATCCTCCCTCGTCACGAGTGTGAGGAGACAGCAGCGGTTGTCCTCTGGGCACAGGACGGGACTGTTGTTGTCTGATCTGTGTGACTATGCCCCCTTTACTCTCCTCCCTCTCTCCTCCTCCCCTCCTTTCTCCAGCCCTCATTTGCTGTGCCTCAGCAGTAACATCTCTCTCTCTCTCTCTCTCTCGCTCACACATCTCTTACTCTCTCCACCCCACCCCATGCAAATCCCCTCGATCCATCTTAAAGCTCGGGCCGCTGCTGGGAAACAGATTCGAGCAAACTCGAGTGCTTCATCTTCCCCCAGTGCTGAGGGGAAAAAAAAGAGGATGAGAAAGTGGAGGGGTTGAATAAAAAGTGAAAAGTAGGGCTGGTACAGCTGGTGGTTTCCAGAGGCTTCATCTTGAAAAGGAATTGTAGAAAACTGCTGAGTATAAAAATAAAATTAGCTCATACTCAACTGAAAAATAACTCCTATAAACTCCTACTTGCCTCGCTATGTAGCGCAACAGACACAGTGAAGCAGTGAAATGTGAGATGTACTGGCATGTGTGAAAATACCCTTTACACACTGCAGCTAAAAGGTACATGAAGGTGTAGTGGTAAAACAATTAACAGTTATGAGATCAAATGAGCACACATTACAAGGTCTTAAAATACCTTCTCAGGCCTTGGAGGCACAGATATTGTACCCACTGTGCACTGTCTAAACCTTTCTGCAGCGTGTAAACCTGCGTTAAACAGCCGATTTCCTCCCGAGCAAAAAAAAAAAAAAAAAAAACTTTGCCAGGAAGCCCATTGTCATGGAGCCATCCCTCACAACCACTGCTCTGCAAGGCGAGCACACCGGGGACCTGACCGCAGCACTCACATCCCCGCATCACATCCTCCTGTTTTGAAAGGAAATGGCAGGACCCTCAACGGGCCACCGTGGCAGCTCAGAGGAAGGCTCTGATGGTGGGCTGTCTTAAAGCAGGTGGTTCTGCAGGTGAGAGAAAAAAAACAGCAAGACATGAAAACCAAATAACTGTGAAATGAATGCGTTTGCTTAAGAGCAGGTTAAGTCGTGATTGAATCCAAATCACAAAGGCAGAAGCAGTAACATGTGGTAGCATATACACACAGCTAAAATCTGCAGAATGCGGAGGTCAACCTGAATGCAGACATTTTACAAACACAACTTCACTTTCAAGTGTCAGAGACTAACGCCCAGCAGAATGAATCTCCTCTCCGTCTTCATCAGCTTTAATGCCATTCTCTTTGAACAGGAAGTAGAGAGGCAGAGTGGGGGTTTTTGTTTTTGGAGGCTGTATATTGTCATGTATGAGCAGCTGTCATTCCCTCCCACTCTGTCTCCCCATCACTGGCGGGCTATCATTCTCTCAAAGACAAATAACAGTATGGTTTAAAACCAGCGATCCAGTCTGATCCAGATTATTTCTATTCAATCAGATCTTTTGTTGTCAGAAAAGGAAAACACAAGCTCACTTTTTAAAAGCTACAAAGATGCTATTCACACTCAAGCTGAATCAACCGCAGATTCAAAGATAAAGAAAATAATGAATTACAAATCATAATATTGTACCAAGGCTTAATATCCTGTGGGATACCCGCCCAATGTAATCAAATGACATACAAATGAATACGATAAACATTATATTAACATCAGTGCGTTAGCACTGGTTTTGAATGCTTTATCTAGCTTAAAGAGAAACTTAACTCCGCCTGACAATCCTTTTCACCTTGCTGCCGTGCAGGATAGGTGCACTTCAAGACCTGGTGACATCACTATTGGGTGTGGTTACTGGTTCAACAGAGCACATGGCTGAATGAACCTCACCACACCTAACAGTGATGCTGGGTGTGTTCAGAGGTGAAACCGACACTTGAAGCGTTCAAACAGAGAGGAAAACAAACACTGCTCTCCAAACTGCGGTTAGGTCACTCTTTAAGAGTTGGATGAATTTTCTCAACGTGTAGTTTCCCGTTATATAATCCCGTTTATCTAAGAGATGAATAAGGTTTTCACTGATCAACGGCATCTTGTTGTAATACAAATCCCCAATACACTACATTACTGATATCAAGTTATGTGATGCAATATTAGCGCATACCAGCCCTACTCTGAGTCTATTTACACAAAGAGATGCTTGTCCTGAACCTTCTGAACGTGATAATTGATCACAGAGGCCCTGAAGCAGCCTCCGTGCTCTTCTACGCCTTAAAGCTGCCTCTCTGGGGGCATCGCAGTATATTTCGTCAAGCCAGTCACAGAGCTGCATGGAATTACATTTTTATGAATAGGGCTGAAGCACCGTACACAACAATCAAGAGAGAGTGTCGTGATATTTCACCCTGACAGCATGAGTACGGTGCAGCAGTCTTCCAAATGCCCACCCCTCCACACTCACACAGCTGAACAGTCATAAACCAAATCCAGCCATAAACTATACCATCATGGCACTGGGGCGAATAAACGCGTCTCCCCATCCCTCTGAATAAAGAAAAATCCAGCCTGTGGATCACATCCAACATACAGATTGCATTTAATTCATAACCCCATCCATCAACACGGTAACCTCATGTGACGATCACGTCACAAGACATCCCACAGCTCTCCCGAGTTTGTTCCCAAAGCCAGAGGCACGTTTCTGCTCCACGCCGTCCATCCGGTGGGCTTCATAGCTCATTAATGTACGTGAGCGTGATGGATGGGGTCTGGACAAAAATAATCTCAGCAGATGCACATTATGCCAGATGAGACCTTGAAAGATGTTCATAGTGACGAATGTGCCATCGGTGGTTCTGCGATGCTTTGGTATCCTATCCAGGTTAATACACCACTATTCTTTACACTGGGCGATGCTCTAGAAACAAACAGTTATATTAACGTTATTATTATGTGTGAGGGAAAGAGTTTATTTCTAAAGCTGCTAGGGTGCATCTCATAAATATGAATCAATTCAGAAGGATTCTCATGTGTTACTTTATTTGGATTTATTTCAAACATGAATTATACTAAAACATCTCTTGAACGTTGGAGGAAGTTCACTGCGACTGAGAAGTGTGGACTGTATTTTTAATACCTTTGCTGCAAACACTTCTGGTTTTCTACATAATCATGTAATTACTTTGTAGCTGAGGATTAGGGTCTGGTATTTTGTTTATTTCCAGTTTATTTCTCATGTTGTGAGACCCAAATGAGCTTTATAGGTTTGATTATATTTAATTATATAGTATATTCATCTTTTTATGCGATTATTAACAGTTGTGTTGTGCTTTGTCTCTTAATGAAAAAACATGAACTGTTCTACTGCCATAGAGCTTTAAAAAAAGGGGGCAATGATACATTAGCGATAATTGATGATTGTGTGCACAACACAGCACATTAGTGCTGCTGTGATTTATGGCGGTGGCCAATAAGAAACTAATAATGAAGTAATAAGACACGTACGTTACAATATGGTGCTTAAGCAATAAATGCTAAGAAGGGAAAAAGCCAGGCTCAAATCTACAGAATATTTTTACATTAAGTTGTTCAATTTAATTCAATTCAAACCAATTCAATAAAACTGCCCCTTTTAATGTGATATCCTTATAAAACCCTGAAAGCAAATATCTGTGGGTAACAAACTACTCTTGCACAGCGTGCTCCCTATATCCTCTACAGAGTGAAGCCACACAGCAGAGGTAAGAATTTAAGGTACTGTAGGACTCACATATCAACCTCTCTGACAAGTGCACTGCTCCCAAAATAGAAAACAGATCTCGCAGCAACTAGCAAGCCGACGATGGCCATGGCCCTCCAGTAGCAGCTCGCTGACCTGCGGAGTAGAGGCAGCAACTTAAAATCTGATTTATGTGAAGCACCGCCATCTATCGAATTCAAATAAAACGGAAAATAAAATACCTTCTTCATAATCCTACAGATCCCCGACAGGCTGAGTGGAGAAGGCAATCAGCAAATGTAATTTGGAAAACTTTATTACAGCCGAAACAGCAGGGACATCTATTATATTAACATAAAGAAATAAAATGAGAAACGGTCTCGGTGAATAAAATAGCCTTAAAGGAGTCAGAGCCAGCTAAAAGTGCAGTTAATCTCTTTCTCTACTTCCACAAAGTAATTGATTTTTAAATAACCAGTAAACTAACGTAGAAATACATTACATATTACAGCAGGAACTTGAAAACTCCCTTTCTATACTGTACGTTTCTATAAAGTATGAAATTGAATGAGTGTAAATGGACCTGGACCATTGTCAGAAGACCATTTCCATCCGTTCAACTTCTTTTTCCACTCCCGTCTAGCTGGGGTTGTATCATCGGAAACCACGTCAGCAAAGACAACATACGCTTAAACACAATTTGAAAAACTTTTTTTATTATTATGTCAATTACAGCAATGTTTTACTTGAGGTCATTCGGGATTTTTGTCTTTGTTCATCCTTAAATACATAATCTTGATTTTGCTGAAAGGCAAAACATGAAGATTTCACGTGGAAATTAAATTAGTTCCAAATCATATTGTTCAATTTACTTTCCCATAACATGCTACAAGCGTTTAAGCACTGCCTCTGGTACAACTGGATATGGTCACGAGTGAGAAAGTGGGATGAGCACTGGAAAATATGAACTCAAAATAAGAAGCTTTCCATTGGTACAAACTTGACAGATATATCAACGCACAGAAACAAAAGATGACTTTGTCCTCAGAAGAAAAGTCGTTCAGTTACTATGGTATGGCTCCTGAAAGAAAATGGACACATGAAACATCTTTGCACACATCCACTTATAACGGACAAAAACAAAAACACTTCTGCATTCAACGGATTTGAGGATTTGAGTTATTATCATGCATTTTGGCATATAAAAAGGTGGTTCATGTGTCATTTTCCTGTTGTCAAATTGCTTAACGGAAACAACCAATTCAGCTGTCTGTCGGCTGTAAAAGCAGGATTTGAGATTCGATGAATACTTTGCACCAATTTGGTGCAAATGACCAGTGTGTACAAAGTGTCTGAATACATTCCATTATTCACCGTTCAATTAAGCCAATCTCACCGATCCAGCGAGACAGTTTGGCAGTTTGTTTTAAAGTGCTGTAAGAAACACTGGGCTGAATGAGTGTTACTAAAAATTCTTTTCAAGACATTATTTTAGGAGACTACAACATAGTTTCTATCATTTTACTACTCAAATTAACTGCCAACGTCGGATAAACAAGAATATGAGGAAACCAAGTAAAAACATGACATACTTGAGATGTATCCAAAAGGAATAGCTGTCAGGCCACACACCCAACCAGAACCATACACATCCTTACCACACAGATATACAGTGTTCCTGAGGACCAATTGTTGCAGTAAACTGCCATTTTCATTTTTGTTTCCCAAACAAAAATATACCAGTTAGATATATTCTACAATATATAATGACTACAGAAATTTAAATCAAAACATACATACTTTGCAAATCATGTATAAACTGAAGTAGGTGCCCGTTGGGAGAGACATGGAAATTGGCTTCATCTAGTTGATGCTCTATTCTGCACATGCATTAAGAGACTCTGGAAACATCCACAAATCTAAACAACCAAACTGGGAAAAATATAGAACGAAAGAATAAACTATTTTCCCCAACCCTCACTGATACATGATTGCCATTTGCAATATATCAGCTTTCCAACATAACGGAGCCCTAATGTTACTGTTTTGGGTCAAGTAATGACTCGTATTGTATATATTAACTCATTGTCATTTACGGTTTCTTTTTATTTTATTTTTTGCAAGCTGGCTAAAATCGAGGCTCAGTTCAGTTCATAAGATCGACGGAAGATAAAGAGAGTTCCCTCCTTAAATCCAGCAAAGGCAGTTGAGAGACTTAATAATAGTCCCACCACAAAAAGGTTGACCTCAGTGCCGTCAGTGCCTTGATTAGTCCAGAGCATTGCCTGAGAGGTGAGAACCGGATGCCCAGAGGAGCTCAACAGTGTCCACATGGCTCACTTCATCAGCACTTCCTGTAACACACAAGACATACAAAGTTCACCAACAAAGAACTGTGTCGAGACGCAGCGATAAGTCAAGACGGACATGAGCACCTGGGCTTTAAATTCATTCGTTCTTGAATTCAAAATTCAAGTGTCCAACAGTACTTTGATGAAACAGGATGTTAACATTGACATTTTGTCAGTGTTTCACCAACTCTTCCCTCCCCCCCCCCCCCCCCCCCCCAGGGATCAATACAGTATTTCTGATTTTGCTTCATTACATATGTAAAGGCAACACTTAATAAACTGCCTCAAACATATCTTTGACAATCATGTGCTGCAAATTCTTGCTACCCATCAGCTGGCATGTACAGTGACACCAACATATCTGCAATAAGCTAATATTTGCCTGGCCAGTTAATGCGTCTAGCCCCTAATACAGACAAAAACAAGAGAGTCAAAGAAACAAACACAATGCATCGTCTCACCTGAGTCTCTTTTGGCTCTTGAATTGGTGCTTCTTCTGTTTTCACGTCAACAGAAGGAGCGGCGTTGACCATTTGTAAGCTCCTGGTGACTGGACCGCCTACTCTCTCCCTCATTCGAAGGGAGAACCGCTCCTCTTTCTTCAGCTGTTGTTGTTGCGGTGGTGGTGGTGGTGGTGGTGGTGGCGATTTGGCCTCGGCTAACCTCTTGGGTGCTGCCTCTTTGCCCATACGCTGCATTCTCATGGCTGGTCGTGGTTGTGCAGTGTCACTGGGAGTGTCGGGGGCTGACGGGGTGGGAGGTAGAGACTGAACTTGGCCCTTCTTGGTTTTCTTGCTTGCAGAAACCGGTGCTGGGAAGGAGGCAGGCCTCTTTAGTCTGCCCAGCGTAGCGGCGGGTTTTCCTTTGTTTGCCTGGGAGGGTTCAGGGTCTGCTGCTCCAGAGCTGCGAGCTCTGGTCTTTCCGAGGGGTTTAGGCCCCGGCTCCGACTGTGATATTTCACCGTCCGAGGCTTTCTTTCTAAGCTTTGTGTTTTTATCTGCCACCTCTTTTTTCACCTCTGCTAGACCCTTTCTGCCCCTTTTAACAACAGGCTTCATGGGACAGCTGACCGCCATGTGTTTACCGAGACTTGCAGGATAAGTGAACTCCCGACTGCAGTGAGGGCAAACGTTAGAGACCTGCTCTTCTTCAACTTTAACAGTAGCCTTCTTGGCAGTAGTGGCAGCTTTATTCTTCTGTGAAATTGCCTTCTGGACTAGCTGGTTTTTCTTCTTACTGAGGGAACTCATTTTTGTTTTACCATTCGTGTCTTGATTAAAGTTAAGTCTTTTTGGCTGACCCATTCTACGGAAAGGACTCTGGCCTGCAGCGGCTGCCGAGGGCGACACGACTCCGTTCGGACTCTTCACTATTTGCTTGAGGGGGATGGGGTTTTTCTTGGGAGTGTAGCGCTTCTTATCGCTGGCACTGGCACAGGCCAAAATGTGCTTGTGCAGTTCAGGCATGTTGTCAAAGCTGTTGCCACACTTGGTGCAGCGTATGGCAGTGCTGAAAGTCTGTGGTATGTTGTGGGTGGTGAAGTTAGTAGCCGAGGCCACCGAGCCAGCATGGGAACGGCTGTGATAAGGAAAAGGGGGCGGTTTGTAACTGGGGTAGTGTTGGTTAATGCCAAGGCGAACATCCGGGGCTTTAGGCTTCCCTCCTTCTGAGGCCATGATCTTTATTGTAGTGTACAGCTCCTCGTTGGGGTCCTCCGTCCCGTCCTCTGTGTGGTTACCGTTAACATCGGGCTCTTCTTTTGCTACGTCGATGTCACTGTGCGGAGCGGCTTCATCAGTCGTCTCTGGTGCTGGTGTCGAAGGACTGCTTTCCTCTTTGGCTCTGGATGGATCCGTGTAGTTCTGTGGCCTAAGCTTGCCACTTTCTACAGTGGTATGTGAACATGTCTCGTTTGGATGCAAATCCTTTTGGTGCTGCTGGAGGTTACAGAGAAATGCAAACTCCTTGGAACACACGGAGCACACAAAAATCCTGCCCACTCCGTGTAGCGCTGTCCGGTGAGCCAGCAGGGCTGGAGCGTCGCCAAACAGCTGCACACAGAATTCACATTTGAAGGGCCAATCGGCAGCATGCTCGGTGATGTGTCCACTGAGCTCTTTGATGGAGTCGAACGGCTCCTCGCAGACATTACACACAAAGGTCTTGCAGTATGTCGAGTCGGCGTCCTCTGCCTCGGAGGTTTTATCGGACGGTTTATCAGGAGCAGCAGGCTGAGGTGAAGAGTCAACCCCATCCGGAGGGGCGTGATTCATAACGGGCAGCTCATCTACGCAGGGCTGAGGCTCTTCTTTTATCTTAATCTGAGGGAAGGATTGTAAAAGCAGTGTCGGAGATGGATCGTGAGATGCAGGAGGAGGAGATGATGAGGAAGATGAGGATTTGGGCTGGGGTGAGAGGGCAGCAAGAGTTCCCTCTGTTACCGAGTCAATGTTTTGGTTCATTTTGCCATTTGCCAATGCGACGGAAGACGCAGTCAGGGAAACATCTTCTTCCATAGCGGCCAGATCGACCGATGTCGGCTCAGGACGGCTTAATGACGCAGAGCGGTTATCGGGATCTTTAAGTGGAGTGTTCGGGAAGTCCTGTGGCTCAGAGATATGCTCCCCTTCCTCGTCTTCTTCACCAAACAAATTGTCCTCAGAGTCCGACAGAGGATTGTGTTCAACTGATCTTGGAGACATTTTTGGCGAGAGGACAGGAAGAGGTCTTTGGGCAGAGAAGTCCGACGGCTGAGAAAGAGGAGAGCTAGGCATAGCTGGCGGAGACGGTATCGTAGGTAGTAGAGGGGGTGGTGGGGTCGGGGATGTCGCGCTGGAGTTATCGGGGGAAGGGGGGTTCATGGTGACGGGGGTCAAAGAGGGTGGAGAGGGGTGGGCAGACTCCGTCGCAGTGCTTGGAGAGCGAGAATGGAAACAACTCAAATTTGCTACGGCAGAGGGGCCCTCCTCTCCTGGCAAAGGTAGACCTAAATAATCATTCATCAGCACCTTTTCAAGCATGCTAGTGTTCGGCTTTCTCTTTTTTATCAGCGGCTGTGGGGCTGGACCGCCCTTTAACTCCGGCTCGACGTTGCTCTTCCGATGGAAGCTTAAATCAAGAGCCGAATCCCCGAGCACCTTGTTCGAGCTCTCCCTCCACCTGCTGACAGAGTTTGACAGATCCAAGGGCTGCTGATTACAGGAATTTCCACCGCTATTAGATGAGGTTTGGCCGTGCATATTATTGTCAGAAAGGTTCAAGCTGTCTCCATCTTCTTTGTCCAGTAGGCTCCCAGGAGGTGACGCACTGAGGCTTTCCAGCTTTGGCACCTTTAGGGCGAATGAGCTCACCCCCTCGGATTTACAGCTCTCCCCTTTACATGCAGGACTGAGTTGTGGAGATGACGGGGGAGAGGATGTTCTTCTTTTAAACCGGCCCGAGGCCCCTGGCAGCTGCGTGACTGACAGAGGCGAGGCCAATCTGTGACTTTCTGTTATCAGGGCAAGGGTTGATTTCTGAATGTCTTGTGTCTGAAGGAGCTGTTTGAGCTTAGGCGAGAGATAAACCGTTTTCTCTCGTTGAAATGCTGATGAATCGGCAGCTTGTTGGAACAGCCCACCCACTAACAAGTTAGACGAGGAAGACGTAGAGGATGATGAAGACGACGAAGAGGCTGTGAGAGATGCCGACTCCGTCTCGACTTTAAGGCTGGGAACAAACGGAGGCGTGGATGTTCTTCTTTTTGCTGCCGGCTGGCCAATGTTGGACATTTGCTTCGCCGCACCGGTTCGAGCGTCCACCTTCAGCGCCTGACTGATCTGATTTGGACTGAGGATGACCGTGTCCAGACCGAACAGAGCCGCAGATCTGGAGTCCACCTCTATCACATCGCAGCTGCTCACTGAACTGGTGGACACAATCTTGCCGTCAATGTAGAAGCTCAAATTCTCAGAGATGTTTTTGGATATGTCAACTGCGTAATCATCCCGGTCTACCTCGTCTTCTGTGTCCGCACTGGGCACGTAGACGGTCGGAGGGCTGGTGCTCGGTGACTCATTGGGCTGCTGCTGCTTCTTTTGCACCGATGCCTCTTGCAGCAGCATGCCTTTCCTGCGAACCCCCTTTGGTAATAAGTGCCGTTCATGTATTCTACGTTGGTGTCGGCGCATGTTTGTGTGTGTGCCAAACGCTTTATTACAGTACTTGCAGGGATGGAGTTCCTTTGACTCCCCATTTTCATCCAATATAAAAGGACGGTCAGCATAAGGCCCCAACTCCTTCCTCTGCATCTCAGAGTTGTGCAGAGGTACTCCAGTAACCTGGGACCCTATGGCTATATAGTGACTCGTCGGGCTGGTGCAGTCGGGACTCGAAGCATCGGTGTGCATCACAGGACTGATTAGAGTGGCAGTGCCTGCCAGAGAGCCGGGTCTTTTCTTAAGCCCACTCTCGTGCCGTCTCTCATGCCGCCGCCGCCCCACCTGCGAGCCAAAGGATTTACTGCAGTACCGGCACTTGAACAGTTGCGTTTGCTGGTTGGTGATGGCATGAATGTGTATGTGACGTTCCAGACCCTGTCTGGTGGAGAAGTGGCGCTCGCAGTGTTGACAGGGATACGACTCTCCATGGGGATCGCCCTCAAGGTCACCATCGGGGTCTGGGTCAAGATCGGGATCAGGATCAACCTGTGGTTCTTGCCCCGCAAGTGAGGAAGACTCAGCCTTTCCCTGTGGATCCTTATGGCTTTCTTCACCGCAGGTCAGCAATGGGCCCGGCTGCTTATTTTGCATGGAATCAGCGGCAGGTAAACGCGGAGAAGTTTGCTGCTGTGCTTCACTCGAATCCTCAGCATCCTCCTCCTCCTCTTCTTCCTCTTCCTCCTCCCCATTTCCCCTGTGAGTCATCACTGTTGACATGTCCTCCACACCGCTACGGTCGGTGCTTCTCATGGGATGGGTTTCCTGGAGTTCCTGTGCGGGCCCTAAGGTTGACGGCCCCTCGTCCTCCTCCTTCAGACCTGTAAACAATTTAGCAGGAGTGTCAAGTATTGCTTTTTCTTCAAACTATTTCAGGAGTATCTGTAAACAGTTCTAACTACTTTTTATTTTAAATAGGCTAAGTAAGTACCTGAGACATGTTCATAAATAAGTGGGTGAAAAATAAGCCAATCATCCCCAACAATAAGACAGCTTACCTTCTTCTCCATCCCACATCTCCTTGACAGTAGGTTTGGTTACACTTGCTTTCTTGAATCCACCCAAACCAGCCTGTCTGGCTCTCTCCAGCAGCTTTCTTTTGGCTGCAAACACACACACACACACACACACACACACACACACATCTCTGTGTTAGACTTGATCAAAAGCAAACACAAGTTTAAGATGAAGAGTGTAAAAAAAACTAAAAGTATTAGTATATCAAGACATTTTTATCCAGTGCTAGTTTTTTCCCACAAATATTACATGAGCAGACTTTTCCTCAAAAGATGCACGTATAAAAATGACATTTTATAAGAACAATTGTTATAACATGTTAAGAATATGGTAAATGTGCATTTGAGCATTATTATTTCTAAATAAGCACACACATTTCTGGCTAAATAGCAGGCTTTGGTTATTTATTGCAAACACAATTCTAGTAGTAGGAGGGATGCCAAGACTTTAATGTGACTTAAAAAGAGACCAACAGGTGTAAGATATCATTATTAGACCCATGAAACCTAAGTCAGTAAGACTTGAAAATATATTGGAAAACTAGAAGAAAAAAAAGCATAAAACAGCCTTGTAATACACTCAAAATGATGGGCTTGCATGCATCAGTAATTTAAAGGTCTAACCACTGTCTGACTCAAGAGGCTTCTCTGGGACCTCCTCATCATAAAGAGTGTGTCAACAAGGTCACCTGACCTGCACTACAAAGCCTTATTTATACCAGAGAAACACATGCTGCAGGTCAGTCATCTGACCAGCATGGTTACAGGTATTCTGCTAAATCTACCGCAGCAACACAACTACACAAGCGTTTTTATAAGTTCACTAGTATTTGGGGGGCCTATAGTCTTTTCTGTCACAGATGAAGCTAGCAGGATAGGTAAGCTAACTTCACCACGGTTGACTTTGCAGTACAGTACAGTACAGGGCTGCTAAAAAGCCACAACACTGCAGCATAACGAGATGATGTGCTCAACGCTATTTCCTGTAGGGCACGTGAGAAAGTTCACAAAACTCACTGTAAAGTTAAAACAAAAACGTAGGACCCTTACATTTTGTTTTCTACCTTATTCCACAGACATGTTTAGGGGTACCAGAGACTGATTTCACCTTCTACATGTTGCCTGTATATTCAATTGCATTTGCATGAAAAGTCAGTCTCTGAATAACATTTGCAAACATTTAACTGGTGCTTTATGGACACAGAGCTGTTGCATTCTAGTGGTGGCTTGTAATACTTCTGCAGGGTGTCTTTATCATACATTACAACACACTTCACAAGGCCCCCTATCCCGCATGCCAATGATTTACGGTGAATAGGTGAAACAAGAAGTGTCAAAAACAGACGAGATCAGGCAGCAGATTCTAAATGTGTCTCTCTTTTTTTAACTAACCCTCTTCCTCATGGTCCCGCTTTAACTACCCACAATATTCATAAGATGGAAAGACTATGTCCAAAGTTCATACTAGGAAAACATGTAATTGTGACATAAAGCAGCCATGTTGGTTGTATTTCTAACAATAAGTTGATATGTTGTAAGTTTTCCAGCTTTCATTAATTTGTTGAATACAAAATGCAACGTTATTAAAAAGGTTGACGAAATGACGTTTCCGTGGCGTTATGTTCAGGTTGTGTTTGAATGTCTGAAGTCACGAAATGTTACTGATATCAAACCGGACTATAACACCAACTACAGCGACACGTTACAAAGAGTGCCACTGCGTTAACAGTCTTCTCATCACATCGAGAGAATATGTTTTTAATAACAACTTACTGCACACTGTTCGCCATCTGTTCCTGTACTCTGTTTCCGTGCTCTCAGACCTTAGCCGTTTAGCTTCATGCTAGCATGCAACACTCAAGTCTGACAACTCGATGAACCGGTTATTGTGGCCCCAAAACCAAGTGAACGACCGTTCTAGACACTCTCCGTGACATGCAATAGCTATATGGTAGGTTGTTATCCAATACCTACGCTCCAATTAGCCTGCAGTTGGGTAAGCAAGCGGGCTAACTAGCCAAGCTGCTAGGCCATCACCAAGTAGAGGCTCGCCGATGGATGGCTTTCATGCTTTAGGAACTCAAGGAAGGTCACATCCCCGACACCGTCAGGACCCAGAGGAGGAGGAAAAGCAGCGAAAAGTTGCCCAGCTGCTCGTGTAACAGCTAAACGAGGGATTAAACGGGGCCGAGTTGGCCGATCGGTCGTTATTTGGAGCTAAATCTGCTCGCAGCGACGAGTTTCAGATCGGGTATGAAAGTGGAGAAAAGCTCCACACATCGCAACGGTTAACGTTAGCTACCACTAGCCTTCCTTCGTTTGTAGCTAGCTAGCGTTAGCTCCCCTGTTACAACTTCGACCGAGCAGTGAAGAAATCCATTTGTGGCTCAGTTGGTGCGGCGTGTGTGCAGCACACACGTCAGAGATCAAACCCGGAGTACAAATGGCATCTCGGTTAATGTAAGTAAGGCCTCACCTCGCTTCGCCCTGGGTGAGTTTTTCCTGCTCAGACTGCTGGCTCTTTCTTCCTCCAGTGCAGCTGTTATCTCCGGGTTGTCTTCCACAGTGTACCACACCAGCAGCTCTTCTCCCGGCCCGATAGGCTGCAACAATGAGAGATGAGGTCGGCCACCAATCACAGCTCGGCTTGCTGGGAGGCAAGGGGGATATTTGGGCCACTGTGCATCTTATCTTGTTTTAAGGGGGGTGGAATTTGACAGTGTTTTCACCATAGTCTGCAGTATATTCACCAATATGGATGAATGTTTATTGTGGGATATAGTTACCATAACTGCATTTAACCACTTTTTAGATTTGCATGAATCTTAATGGGCATTAAGCTTCAATATATCACAGGTAGTGATTTCAAACAGATGCATTTGTGCTTTATATTACAGTATATGTCAGTTTTATCCGGTGGTTGAAGAGGATCAAATTCTAGCCAACCTTTACAATAATAATCAGTTTTGATTGAAACTGTTAGAAAAGTATTACTTTCACTGTATGTTTATTATTGGGGTTGTAGTTTGCAGTGGTGTTGAACTGGACAGCATTATAATGAGAGGTGTTTTTAACATTCATATTGCTGTTTGTATGACCTATAGACTGCATGAATGTGTTTGACCTACCCTTAAAACTTTGTAGTAAATGGCTTTGTTGATCTCCAGGGGGAAAAGATTCTGCTCTTCACCGGAGCGTGCCCAGTTCACGTATCGGAGCCAGTTCCCCTTCATTGGGTCTGTGGCGTCAACACACATCCAGCCCCGCGCTGGGAAGTAAACCTATAGGACACACGTACAATTATGTTTTATTATGTAGCTCTAGAGGAACTGGGCAGAAGCACTAAATGGGGTCACCTTTACCCAAGTGGGAACTAAAACATAATCAGCAGCATTTGTCATAGCAATGTAACAAAGGTTGTTTTTTTATTTCCTCCAAAACAGCAGTTGTGCCTTGAGATGTTTGAGTTAATATATCATACAACTCTTACAGGTGACAACAGATTATGTTGTGAAACTGTGGGAAGTAGTTGGACTTGTTTTAGCTATGCAGAGAAGAGAAAAGGTGCAGGGGAGTATTTTAGGGAACAACGCTAAAAGAACAGCCTGTAACGTACCTCCCACATGTACACGTTACTGGTCACCTGGGACCTTTTTTTCTTCTCTCCAACAAATGGGCCGAACCTCCGGCCTTTAGGGATGAACTGAGTGGCCCAGACACCTGGAAATAAGAATAGGTAAAACATCTTATACCCATTACATTTGAGATGTTTTTGTATGATTTTAAATACATTTAGAGAGTTGTTTCACTTAAACAATGGTGAACCTTGAACTTAACCTTACACTCAAGGAAGTGGATCTTCAGGATTGGCATAATGAGGCTGACAGTTTTTCAAAAAAGTTTTTTTTTTTGCTTAGCCTTATGTACAGAACAAGTCCGTCTACGGCAGGCGTGGAAGCCCTAATCTGCCAGTTTCAAAGAAGAGGTACTGACATGATGACATAACTAGCATTTAAATTCACTTTTGTTGACATTATTTGATCATCCTCAAACGCGTTAAAAGTTCTTCATTTTCCAACACAGTCTAGTCTCACTGTCATTTGCTGCTGGAAGGCATTTTCAAAGTTGTACATCAGTGAAATGCAAATTGAAATCAACATGTTAATAGAGAGGTTAAGTCCCTCCCCCATGGGACCTTATTTCGTAAAAAAAGTTGTCTGGTTGTCAACTGCGAGAGACAAATATTTTTTTGGATTGTGCCATGAATTACAGATACGTTTGTCAATTTAAGAGATAATTTTGCAAGTCAAGAAATTCACTCTTTGTCGTAGGTTTGCCATAGTACCATATAGTTTTGGTTGAAACTTGTCACGCACAATAAACAACAACACCACAAACATGGCTGAAGTGGCTCGCTAGCTAGCTAGGTAATTTAGCTACATATGTTCCAGGCACAAATGTAACATTATCTGACCTGATGTGTTTCTTTCAGCAACTTATTTATCAGCTGGGAAGCAAAAGTACGAGTAAGACCCGTTGTTAGCGTGAACACAGCTTCAGTGAGAGACAACACTTATGCAACTTTTGGGTGTATATGAACATCATACGTGTAATTTATAGCACAATTAAAATTGGATGAAAAAAATGATTTGTCTCTCATTCCTGACTACCGTACATATTTTTTCCATAATAAGGTCTCATGGTGTGGCACCAGAAGGGGCAGCACTCCGCCTCCCTATGGTCTTAAAAGTTGTTAAAGGTTCTCCAAATGAAATTGAGAGCATATCTATTGCCTCCACACGGCTCTCAACATGACAGCTGAGCCAGCGGCTTAAAGCTAACGGTGCTATCAGCGCTAACAGTGCAAACAATGGCAACAGCACTGAAAGCACTAACGGTGGGAACCGGAGGTTGGGCGCTACGCTTCTGCATAGATACCGTGGGTCAGGGCGGTGTTATCAGACATAATCGCTGTCTGAGCGCAGTATAAAGCAGTGGCCATGAGCTAGCCAGTGGGGCACACCAGTGAAACACACATGCACTAAAATGCATGAGCGGCTTGCCTAGCTATGTTAATGAAGCACAGAGAAACTCAGATTACAATACACACAGAGGGAGATTGACTTCATTATCTGCTCAGGTAGCCACTATATCTTTAAAATAGCAAATAGGGGTTTTCTGCTATATTAATGCTCTGAATACTGTATATAGAACCTTTAAAGTTGCAGTTATCTAAACAGAATAGACACTCTTTTGTACTCACCGACGCGGCTTTGATTTGTAGCGGACGGTCCAAGACTCAAACAGTCGGGCAAACCCTTCCACACATGACCTGGAATTTCATCTAGGGTTTCCACTGTCCCTCCAATGATAGCCATGATCTGCAATACATGAAATGTTTTGTTATCAAAACGCATCAAAAGCCCTGCAAAAATGTCAAATATAATTATGCACGACATGTTGAACATCAATAGGTAATACACTCATTTTATAGATTGCAAGAAGTAGATATTTGTGTTCAGGTAGGTTACCAAAAGACAGCGGGCACCAAGTCTTAATGGAGCGTTATCACATGAGACTCTGATTAAAGTGAGTGATTAAAAGTAGCAGAACACTTCCTATTCATTACAAAGAATCATGACTGCATCTCGGTGAGGGAAACACACCAACTGTCTAATACAACTTTCCCTTGAAAGTTTTCTGCATAGCACTGAAACGTTGAACCAGATTAAAACTAAATCTACTGTGACTTATCTTTTAGAGTGGACCCACTAAAGTTCATGACAAGAGAAAGCTGAGCCTATTGGCTTCATGAAGGTTGTGATATGCAATTTGAATTTACAGGTAGACAGCATATTGAAGATACTTTTCTCTGCCTTTCACAAATACAGCAAATAAGAAGTGTAGCCTACACATGTGTTATTTAGGGCTCCAACTAATAAGTACTTTCATTGTGAATTAGTTTGCAGGTCATTTTAAGATAAATTGTCAGGAAACCCCAAAGATAAGATGAGCACAGCGCCAAGAAAGGCTAAATGTGCTAAAATCAGCAGATAGTTATCATTTCTGCCTAAATGCATGTTGTGTAATTTACAGCAAGAGATGTGACATTTCAGATGAAATGTCTTTACAACGAATGCCAAATGATCCAGTGGTTAATGTATTCATTCAAGTTTTTATGTGATAGATGAAATAGTCAATGTACACCAGAATAAAAAGAAAAAACCTGACATTTGAGAAGCTTAAACTACTGAATGTTACTAAGAAAATGATTAAAATGACTCAGAAAAGTCAAGCACATGTTCTCTTGATAAACTGATCAATTAAATTAACTTTCTTGCCTTAACAGAAAAACTGATTTTTCCATTACACTGCTATGCTTTAATACCTTGCTTTTTTTTTTTTTTTTAAAGCTGACTGACCCATGTGCTGTGGGGTTTGGGCTCACACGTCACACTGAATAATTACTTAAAACAATATTCCACATACCTCAACATCGGATCTTTTGACCATAACGACTCTTACTTGACTTACTGGTGAGGTATTATCTCAAAGGCAAGAATAAGGCTGACAAAGCTCAGACAATAAACCTCATTGTTAAAGGTTCGTGGAGCTCAAGCTTACATAGGCTATTCAACATCCTCTTTAAATAAAGGATCAAATGCATGAACTTCTTACCGGGCAGTTCATTTAGGTTCATTTGATTTTTTTTTCCCTCTCACTATAATCCACTGGTGCTGGAATTGTGATCAGACATTTTTTTAAATCCCCTCCAGTTCAAGCAACAAATGGGAGAGATTTCAACGTGGGTGTGTGCGTAAAAGCGGATTGTAAAGCCGTATGCCTCCATGCATCAAAAAAAGTTGGAAAAAAATAAATAAATAGACCGGGTATGTAAACCGTACAGCGCCTGAAGGATGCAGTTTATTGTTACCCTCGTAGGAACACCGTCTGCTCTCCTTAATCTTCCCGATGCCGGCTGGAGCACGGTGGCTTTTCCTTCCTCAATGTTGCCTGTCGGAGGGCGGTTTTGGGGGGTTTAGGCTACTCACACTCGCACTTACCTGCTTCATGTGACCGGGGACTTGTGATTTGTGTGCTCTACCTGCTTTCAATCTGCTGAAAATGGCGGATGGAGGATTGAGTCGAAAGCCTCCTCTGTAACTCGGATCGTGGTGTGTTGTATTTGGGGAGAGGCAGCCTGTCAGACCCGCACACTCTCACAGCGATGGAGCAGTAATGTCTTTTTAGTGTGTGTGTAGACGACGAGGCTCCCTGGTGTCCTCTCCTGCAGGCAGTGGCTCCAGTCCTGTCCACAATGCAGCCTCACATGAAACCATGCCAATTAAGTACCTTGCTTAGATTCGTCTGTGAGCATAATGGGCCTGTAGGCTGGTGCCATCTGTGCATGCATGAATAGCTAAGGAGAACTCAATAAAAGCAGGCAAATGCAGGTTTAAAGGTGCTACTTAGTTCTCGACTTTATTTTTTATTTAAATGTATTAAATGTTTCACCCGTTGCGAGTTGTTTATTTAATAATACTCTTATTCTAAAACACCTACCAACTGATTAAAAGTGAGTAATTTACAAGTTCAAAACAAATGAGGGGAATGTCTGAAAAATGCTGCATAAGCACAGTTTTGGTACGACTGAATTAAATTCAATTAACTCTTTATTTCACCTGGATAGTTTTAGTATCTTACTCCTGCTTTCAAGGGAGTCCTACACATATTAGAAACAAACAAGACAGTGAAAACGCATCAAACTGTCTGTTAATCGAAGTGTCCAGATTCCAGTTTATGGATTCAGTCCCTGAAACACAAAAAGCAAAGATGGCCCGCACTATTTTCAAAGCAAATGATTTTATGACTCACAATTTCAACAGTGGGTTAACACGCAGCATGCAGTTATTTTCACGTCAGTTGCAATGATGCTAAAGTTTCAAGGTTAATTTAAAAAAAATACTATATTCACTCAGGAGCCAGTTTATTAGGTACACCTAGCTAAAACTGATGTAGTCTGATACAAACGTCCTGCAATAGATCCTCCCTTCTTAAAGGTTATAACGTTCAGTTTATGATAAAACTGTTTTAGTGTTGATTGCACTACATGGTCCTTTTGTAGAATGTAGTTTGTGGTGCTGTTGAACTGTTTTGCATTATACAGAGAGGTGTTTCTGTTATTTAGCCTACTCTCATTTATAAATATGATGGACACAATGTGTCAGTATAATGCAGTTGTTTTAGTGTGGTGTACTTAATAAACTGGCAAGTCACTGTATATGTCATTTTGGAGCAAAAGTCTTCAAATGGACATGAAGATCAGCAAAAACTGTGCAATGTTTCAGCATTATGGGAACAAGGCCTCTAAATCCTCTATCACAGTGGAAAAACATATATATTACACTATCAATACATACATCTTGTTACAGTAGTCTACAATTGTTATGAAGACCTGTTGATTGGTAAAACAACCAGACAGGAATGGCTGTTTTGGTCATTTACCTGACACATTAAAGTCCCGCAGAGATGTTAAAGGGCTGCTGTAGCTGCCAGGTAAGAAACAGTAAAAGTAGGAAAATATTTGATGGAGACAAATTCCAAATCTGCTCACGGTATATATTATCATATTGTCCAACATAGCCTCAATAGGGGAAAAACTAGAAAACATTCTAATTGTTTTTATGAGATGGACAATAACAACAGCTCAGACAAAACAAAAGTCCATCTCTGTACAGCGTGTGTCCTCTGTCCTCTGCAGGTTGCAGGTGTTGATACCTGAATTAGCCTCAGTAGGATTCACTTCCTGTTTGGATCATTTGTTACTTCAGTTCCAACATGTCACGTTGTCTCTCAAAGGCCATGCGAGGTAACCATGACCGTCATCACCATGTCTGTGGCCACTAGAGGCTGCTGTGCTACCATAAACAGGTTGTGTGCTCGTCAGGTTGAAGTCTGTGCTAGGAGGTTTGAGCGCTAGTTAGAACAGGACCGATACACTAATAATGTATCTGTCAGAGCAGCACTACGACTGGCTGGCTGGCTGAGTTGTAACAAATGTGAGTGGATGTGTGGTCCACGGGTTTGAGTGTTCCTCTTTCTGTGGCAAACTTAAAAGCTTCTCTGCATGGCGAGCAGGAGCAATCATGCAACATGTCTCTGCATCTATTTTAGTTCTTTCTTACATAAACCTTACAGGAACAAAATGTTCAATTCCTTCTGTTCATAAGTATGAAAGGATCTGTGTTACAACATCTCAAGGCGTGACCTCATGCCACATTAGGACACATAGTTCTTACTCTGAAAGTGTAGCAATCGGCACACCGGAGGGTACTCAGGGTTCTTATATCAATCGCATCTCCTGTTTTGAGTTTCCATTCGTATTTATTTCAAAATGTACTTGTTCTTGAAAAATCATATTGTGGAGCTTTCATGTACCTCAACTGCTTCTTTAGAGTCTGTAACCTCAGCGCTTTGCATCTCTTAACCAGATGTGCTGATTCATGACCACCTTTTCACAAGCTTTCACCCTTACTTCTCAAGCGGTGCCACATTCCTCTACCCTTGCTCCACCCTGATGACCTTACCATGTCCACCAGGCTGACAGCTGCCACAGGTCCTCCTGCCTTTTATGACTCCTGGTCTCCCATATGAGGGTGTCCATCAACTAGTGTTCTTCAACAAATCATGACGGATTCTTAAAGGATACAATACTTTAAAAAAGTCAGGCACCCGTATGACCTGGTCATCCATTTAGCTTTTTTCAATGTAAGTAAATCTCCAGTCCTCATTTTGTGCAAAGTTCACCTGAATCCAATATGATGCTTCAGCAGTCTGAGTTAGACAGACTAAGTGGATCTCTTCCAAAGTTCTTCCAAACCATCCATCTAAGAGGGAGTTTTGTAAGGAAAAGAAGATATCCACTCAGACTGCTGAAGCAACATAATAGCTTCAGACAAACTTTGGAATGTCGTTTTGCACAAAATGAGGGTTGTAGGTTTTGTCCCCCATAACTTATTTTGAAAGCACATCCCTCTTTGTGTTTCCTCGCTAAGCTGCAGTAAAAGCAATGACAAAAAGAGGGAGTGAACAAAAAGACTAACTTTGGAAAATATCCACTTGACTTGGCAGACTCGGATGGCACAGGGCTCATAGGAGCTTCACGTAAACCTTCAATACATTTTAATACATACAAATAACTGAAAAAGTCTTCATTTATGTAGCGCCACTAGGAGATATAATCATTACTGTAAAATAACTGACTGAATGAATGAATGTGGATACACTTGATCTCTTCTATCAGTTTATGGACACAGATTATTACAGGTACATCAAATTTCACATGAATATTAAAAACACGAAACGTAAATTAAGTTTATGGGTGGTGCTAAAAAAAAACTAAAAAATAATCTGGCATTCATGACAAAAATATTAAATTCAGATTTTCACAGTGAATGATGCATCCAAAGTCAGTCTTTTTTATACACAGAAGATCCAATGTTAATATTTAGTACACATCCTAGATGTAGTGAATGTTAAATATAAAATGCACTTCTTATATAAAGTTCTACTCGCTAATATTTTGATATTTGTAATTGTGCGTGTGTGATGACTGCTTTGTTTGACTGACTTGTCTTGCAGAGATGTTGTATGTAATTTGTTCTCTCTGATACCTCCTGAATAAATCAGCTACAGTATGTAGAGGCTGTAGTAACAACTATAAATTCATAAAAGTTTCAAACATTATTCTGTTCCAGTCTTTACTCCCAAGTTTTGTAAATCTCTATTTGTTTCATAGCTCTTTAAAAAACGAAAGTGCAACCATTACAATATGTTTACTATATGCGGGTGCAGTTTTGACACCGAACACAGTTCAAAGCTTTCACTTGGTACACCATGTCCCCCTCACCATCCTAAAAATATTTACTGTATGCAGGCTGAGCCGTGGACATGTAGCTGGTGCTGCAGCATGCCAAAGTGTGATTGATAGGAGGGCTCTCCGTCTCATGCTGCATGACAGAACAGGAAAAGTGATAGGCCTACTCGGCTCTTAAACAGTATGTAGGAGGCGTGTGCTTTTTTATACGTGCATTCATGCAACTGTACTGTATGTATGCCAATGGAAATGTACATACTGGATGTAAAGAACATTTTGTGATTAAAGGCTGGACAATGTTTGATTGAGCAACCCCAAGAAAGAAAACATGTACTATATCCTTAATGACCTTTTCCTTAATAACACACGATCAAAAAATCTCCACAAGTAAAGTTACAAGTGCATCAAAGTTTTCATCATTAATGAATTTTCAAAATCAAAACATGATCACTCAGACATTCATAAATGTTTACACATCATGTTATCTCCATCTCAAGTAGCTAATAATCTACTTATAACAGCCATTCAACAGTTTACACCAACTCAAGACACAGCTTTATGATCAGAGGTGGAAAATACGTACTTATACTTCACTTGAGTATTTCTATTCAACTTAGTCGCCAGAACAAATGTTGACATTATACGCTTTAAACCACGGGTCACGTTGAATGTAGACGTTTCTAAACAAAAGAAAGGTTAAATACGTATCATAACAGCCTAATATCACTTTTGCAGAAATGCACAACGGCACATGGTTAAAGGCAACATAACTACTTGGTAAAAAAGACAGTGATTTGTGTTGAAATAGTAACATTACAACTTTCTTACTCAACATTACTTAACAAGCGTAAGGTTAATAATTTCTTTTGGGTTAGTCCTGTGTTTGTTTAACCCATTCAAGAGAACACACAATGTATTTTGGTGAGACACATCGAATGTTAATAAAACATTTGTTTGTTTACAATTTGTTACATTTGTGCACAGGATGCCTTTAATCTACCTAAAAGTAAAGCCCCAGTCCCACCGAAAGCCGGATATACTACGGATGTCCCCGGATACACTACGGATCAGATCCGGGGTCATCCGGGAGTGGAACCGTAGTGAAACCGTAGTCAGTCCGGGACGATCCGGGGGGGTCCGTGATGAACCGTAGTAAAACCGTGGCCATCCGTGGTGTATCCGGGAAGACGAGCGGATCGCCGGACGTACAACTAACATCCGGGGTGATCCGGGAATGGAGAGGGGGGCGGCGTTGATCGTAGCGCATCCGGGAAGAACCGTAGTAGGACCGGGATGAACCGTAGCGTAACTGTAGTATAACCGTGTTGATCCGAGATGAAACGGGAGCTAGTTGATACCCCGGATCACCCCGGACCTCACCTCTTTTTATCCGGGGTGATACGGGGACATCCGTAGTATATCCGGCTTTCGGTGGGACTGGGGCTTAAAGCAATGATCCAATGCAGAAAAACTTGTTCTTCTCGGTACTTCAGTTCATCCACAAGTCATCAAACAGCTATTTCATTTGTTGATTAAATCTTTCCTCCAGTGTCCTAAAACAGGAGAAATAATTCTAAGTGTAAGTTTATACATACAGTTTATTTTAAGCCATTTAATCATTAATTATGGATTCAAACGAATTTAACTTTGTCACAATTGTTGTACTCACTTGCATTCAGCGCAGTTTGTTGTATACAGTATTCCCGACAAACCCGATGATGATAAAGGACATCAGTGTGAAGAATGCTGCACCGAGCACTGCCCCTCTTTTCATCAGAGCTGGAAGACCAGAACCGCCATTAGTGAAATCAACTTTCTCACAGTGAGCTTTCAAGCAAACATGAACCTCACAACACTGGTTTTCCCCCCGGGGGATTAGTTAAGGCCTTTTCACAAGTTACATTTAAATAAAATTGTTAATAATTACATCCTGGAATTTTTTTGCAAAAATACACATTTACATCATAGTGAAGTATTGATTAAAACAGTTTTACATATAGCTCAGTATTGGATTCTTACCAACAGGTTCTTCTTCCATCAATATAGCTGCAGCTTTAAAATGTCTGCTGTTTGTCTTCTTGCTGATGCCATTACCACCTTCCAGAGGAACAGGAACAATTTTTGCCTCTAAGACAGCGGGGGCAGAAGGAGCTTTGAAAGCTTCAATCGGGGATTCAGTTAAGATCTCTGTTGCAGCATGAGCCTCGGTTGCAGCTTCTGGGACTTCCACTCCTGGATCCATTGCCGTTTCTATGGTGTCATTCTCAGATGGGGTCTCAGTGACAGATGTGAGCAGTATATCTGCATCACTGTCACCTGCTGTGGCCTCTTCCAGGGCAGTTTCCTGCGTATCTGATGGGACAACATCTTCTTCTGTGTTGTCCTCTGGAGCATCCTCTTCTGTATCTTCCAGGGGGATGATGAGGATTGGGTCTTCTGGAGCTGGTTCTTCGCTGGTAGGTTCCACAAGAACAATGACAGCAGGTTCTTCCGGGGCTGGTGCTGTTTCCTCTGCAGCCGGTTCCACTTGACCTTCCTCTTCTGTGTCAATGACAACAGATTCCTCTTCTTTTGGTGCACCAGGGAGAGGTTCTTCAAACGTAGCAGGGTCTTCTTCTGGGACTATTGGGATAGGCACCCCTGCAGCTTCTTCTTCTGCATATTCCTCTGTAGCTCCATCTTCTGGTGCTTCTGGGGAAACTTTGGGGATTGATTCTTCTATAACTTGTTCGCTCAGTTCCGTCTCCTCTTCAGCTGGATCCAAAGAGACAACGACAACCGGAACTTCTGGGGCTGACTCTTGTGATGCTATTGGTTCTACAGCAGGCTCAACTTGATCTCCCTTTTCGGTCTCAGGCTCTACAGGAATAAGGGCAACAGATTCCTCTTCTTCCAACATACTGGGAAGAGCATTTTCATCCAGGACTACTGGGGCAGCTGCTTCTTCTTTGTTTGCATGCTCGTCTGGAGCTTCCTCCTTTGTTTCTGAAGAAATGATCAAGACTGTTTCCTCTTGTTCTGGCTCCTGTTCACCAGGTTCCACAGGAACAGAAACAGCGGGTTCCTCTGGGGCTGACTCCTCTTGTGTTTCTGAGGAAATTATCAAGACCGTTTCCTCTTGTTCCTCTTGCTTCAGCTCCTGTTCAGAAGGTTCTACAGGAACAGAAACAGCAGGTTCCTCTGGGGCTGACTCCTCTTGTGTTTCTGAAGAAATGATCAAGACTGTTTCCTCTTGTTCCTCTTGCTTCAGCTCCTGTTCAGAAGGTTCTACAGGAACAGAAACAGCAGGTTCCTCTGGGGCTGACTCCTCTTGTGTTTCTGAAGAAATTATCAAGACTGTTTCCTCTTGTTCCTCATGATTCGGCTCCTGTTCTGCAGGTTCCACAGGAACAAAAGCAGCGGGTTCCTCTGGGGCTGACTCCTCTTGTGTTTCTGAGGAAATGATCAAGACTGTTTCCTCTTGTTCCTCATGATTCGGCTCCTGTTCTGCAGGTTCCACAGGAACTAAAGCAGCGGGTTCCTCTGGGGCTGACTCCTCTTGTGTTTCCGAGGAAATGATCAAGACCGTTTCCTCTTGTTCCTCATGATTCGGCTCCTGTTCAGCAGGTTCCACAGGAACAAAAGCAGCGGGTTGCTCTGGGGCTAACTCCTCTTGTGTTTCTGAAGAAATGATCAAGACTGTTTCCTCTTGTTCCTCTTGCTTCAGCTCCTGTTCAGAAGGTTCTACAGGAACAGAAACAGCAGGTTCCTCTGGGGCTGACTCCTCTTGCTTCAGCTCCTGTTCAGAAGGTTCTACAGGAACAGAAACAGCGGGTTCCTCTGGGGCTGACTCCTCTTGTGTTTCTGAAGAAATGATCAAGACTGTTTCCTCTTGTTCCTCATGATTCGGCTCCTGTTCTGCAGGTTCCACAGGAACAAAAACAGCGGGTTCCTCTGGGGCTGACTCCTCTTGTGTTTCTGAAGAAATGATCAAGACTGTTTCCTCTTGTTCCTCTTGCTTCAGCTCCTGTTCAGAAGGTTCCACAGGAACAGAAACAGCAGGTTCCTCTGGGGCTGACTCCTCTTGTGTTTCTGAAGAAATGATCAAGACTGTTTCCTCTTGTTCCTCATGATTCGGCTCCTGTTCTGCAGGTTCCACAGGAACAAAAACAGCGGGTTCCTCTGGGGCTGACTCCTCTTGTGTTTCTGAAGAAATGATCAAGACTGTTTCCTCTTGTTCCTCTTGCTTCAGCTCCTGTTCAGAAGGTTCTACAGGAACAGAAACAGCAGGTTCCTCTGGGGCTGACTCCTCTTGTGTTTCTGAAGAAATTATCAAGACTGTTTCCTCTTGTTCCTCATGATTCGGCTCCTGTTCTGCAGGTTCCACAGGAACAAAAGCAGCGGGTTCCTCTGGGGCTGACTCCTCTTGTGTTTCTGAGGAAATGATCAAGACTGTTTCCTCTTGTTCCTCATGATTCGGCTCCTGTTCTGCAGGTTCCACAGGAACTAAAGCAGCGGGTTCCTCTGGGGCTGACTCCTCTTGTGTTTCTGAGGAAATGATCAAGACTGTTTCCTCTTGTTCCTCATGATTCGGCTCCTGTTCAGCAGGTTCCACAGGAACAAAAACAGCGGGTTCCTCTGGGGCTGACTCCTCTGCAGCAGGTTCCCATTGACCTGCCTCTTCTGTCTCAAGTTCTGCAGGAACTAGGACAACAGATTCCTCTTCTTCTGGCATTTTAGGAAGAGCAGCAGGTTCTACTTCAGTTTTGTCATCAGGGACAATAAGTAAAGGTTCTTCTGAAACTTCATCTTCTGAAGCCACCACAGGAATGGCTGGAACTGTATCCTCTGGGGATTCATTTTCCACAGCAACAGCAGTTTCTTCTGCTGCATTGTCCTCTGGAATGACCACAATCAGTGATTCTGGAGCTCCATCCTCCACAGAATGCTGTTCACTCTCAACAGCAACAGCCGGGACAATGTCGTCTGTAGTTTCATCTGGAGATGACTCTGCAAAGGCAGCTTCTTCAGAGACAGTTTCACCCTCTGAAGATTCTTGGGGAGCTCCAGCCAAAGGCTCACCAACATCATCAGTGGCATCAGAGACCTGATCTTCACTGGAAATTGGTTCTGGTTCTTTTGCAATGATCGAAATGTCTTCTTCAGCAGGTGCTTCCTCAGGAGCTGGAGGGAGTTTCTCAGGAACTGGTTCTTTTTCCTCTATCAAGTGACTGTTGTCTTCAGTTACTGGTGCAGGTTCCTCTGGTCCTGGTTGAGGCGCCTGAACAACTTTGGCAGCTGCAATAGAGGTTAGAGCCACAGAAAGAGCTTAAGCTGGTTCTCCAGTGGTTTAACAGTACAGCCATTTGGTATGTTCTAGTAGGACAACAAAGGAACCCTCATTTACCTAAAACATATTTGAATAAGTATCTTTTACATTTGATTAAGTTAATTGATATATATTTCTATTCTCAAATTTTACATTCTTTTATCATTCCTATAAATATTCAGTAATATTAACTAAAGTTACCCATTAAAGCTTACTTTTGTTTTGCTAAAATGGCCCAAACATGAGCTCAATTTAATACCTCGCAGTTTGGACACTGGAATTCTGAAAAGGTCTGAGGTTAAGCAAAAGTGTAGCAGTTTCCCATAAAGTAAACCCCCCAGCACACTATAGCTCTGAATGATGGCTGATTATGTTACAATCAATCTGCAGTGACCTGATACAAACGGGGTGTGAAGGGATCCAAATTTAGTTCAAATGTCTCACAGGGGAGCAAGTGAGTCATTGAACAGGCAATGAAAGCATTTCAAGAAGTTTGGTTGTTAATCACATCTATGAATACAATCGGGCATGGGAGTTTTATACTTGATTTACGAGGGGGACTGAGGTCATTTTCTAAACTGAATGCGTGTTTTTTTTATTCCCCACAGCTAGAAAATATTCTGTCTTAGATTCTGTTGACTCATCGTCTACCTTTTATGTAACATCAAATATGGGTTTACCTTTTTAAACATCATATTTACGTACTTCTGTAACACATTTCTGAATTAAGTTAGCACATTCAGTGTATTCTGACATTCATTTAAATTAACAAATATTCATCAACTGTAATTTCGGCAATCTAATAATTACAACTGAGAAACTGTATGAATAAGAATTCAATTGACAAGTTAGATTTACTCAGACTGCAATAATATGTAACATTGAGATACTATTATATTAGTGTTTTAAATGTATGTAGCCTAATGTATGATTTTGAAGTGCAATATATAAAAATAAAAATATTTTAACAGCCTATAGTATTTTATGAAGCCTACATTATATTCCAGAGAGGTAGCTGTGCAATGATTTAAATTGATCTAGAACCTTTTCATTTCTAATAATTGTGATCATGCCAAAAGAAGTTCAGAGGAAATGCAAGGCTTACGTATCGGCGCTGATGAGCATAGCTGTACATTTAGGACCAGGGTCAGCAGTACCAGAGAGGACACTTTGAACATGATGTCCGTCCAGTCAGAGTCTTTTCAATAGAGTCAAACAAATTCCAATAACTCCAACACAGCAGTCAGACCGGTGCCTCCACTGTGAGGGAATATCCCAGAGGGGGTGAAGCATGTGAAGTGTCAGCGTGGACGCATGTTGTGAGAAGACACACCATATGGAAATACTGCGAGGGTAAAATAAGAAACGTACTGTGAGATGCGATCACATGGACTTCACCAGCTGTTCCTTATCCTTAATGGAAGGCCCGACTGTTTGAATACTTTAACACACCTAAAGAGGTAGCCTATAAACACAAGTATATGAATATATACATTGTACTCTACTGACTTTCCAAACACTACATGCTTTAGAGTATTTACAGTTTTGTTCATGTTTATAAAGCTAATCATTTGGGCACAACCCTTATGTTATAACCTCGGCAGTGACCTTTTATTTTAATGACTGATCTGTGTGTTACTATTTGAGTTTTTTATGAAGTTATTCAGAGGAGTTGCTGTTATGGTGACAGATATTTAAGTGAAACGAAAGATAAGCCACCTCCATGCTCTGGTGTTGGACAACCACCACATATGCTGAGACTGAAACATCATCCTGCTATGTCATATTGATGGAAGTCTTCAGGAACAAAGCTCAAACAGCACATTATTCCACAGTGAAGTTACCATATTTTATTTCTTTAAGTGCCATTCATGCATATTGGGGAAGGGGGCGGGGTGGGCGGTGGTATCGACAATTCTAATAACACTTGAGAGTTATTTTACAGCACTAAACGAATACAAAGAGTAGCTGTGTCACCTCATTGGACAACAAAAGTAATAAACCGTGCAATAAACAAAAAGGACAAATAGGAGAAATAAAATACAAGAAATGACAAAGACGAAATCAAACAAAACAGAAAAATAAAACACAAACCAAATATATATTATCAACACTGAAACACTGAATGTAGAACCATAGTACAGGTAAAAGGTAGTGTCACACAAAAAGCAAACGCATTTTCATCACATATATACAATATAGATATATACATACTGTCACCCTCTGATTGGACAATAACAAAATACTCTATTCTTTTTGCTCCTGTCTTTTGTGAATAAGACCCACCCCCAGCCTTGATACCCCACCCCCAAGAGGAAAAAAGGGATGATTGAAAAGACATATATGTACAAGCACAACAACACACCAGCACTGAATAAAATAGGCCCCAATCAGCAGTACTTGTTGGCAGTTCTCTCCCATATCGTAACAAGGCTTTTTTTCTTTTCTTTTTTTTGTAAATCTTTTCATCTTTTTTTCCCCCAATGATAGTAATCTCTCTGGCAGGTACATGTCCAACGGTATTTAAAAACTTAAATTGTTTTTTGAAAAATAACTCACACAAGCACACACACACACACACACACACGCACACACACACGCATACTAAAAAATTGTGATTGTGATCCAGTCATTGTCTTCACCTTTTTCCCTTTTAGTCACATCTATTTGTTTTCCCAATGGGCTGCTGTGCTCAAATAGTAGCTTGTGTGTTCACGAGCTTCACCTGGAAGAACTGAAACACTTTCACACCAACCAAGGACTCACAGGACGCTCTCTGTCGTAGGTCAATTAGAGTCCTAATGAAAGCCCACTGAAGCTTTTTCACTGCTGCCTTCAGCCGCAGTCCTTTGGCCCACGCTCACCTAAAAGAGTCATGATTTGTGTCACTTAACGGACTAAGAATTCGGTCTGAGCACTAATTCAGAATTTATGGCAGTTGAACAAAACTTTTAAAAGTCAGAGTTGAAATCCACAGGCGAGGAAATCCTCCCCATGCAGCGGACGCTTGATATACAAAGACAGACAAAACGGAGCAGAAAGAAGCGGGTGTGGACAGGTATGATTGGCAGGAAAATATAAAAAACGAATGGCAGTATAATCAGTTGAAAGAAGAGAACTTGACTTCATCTGCACAGTGCAGCTGTGGACGGTTTAACAGAATCACTGCAGTATAAAACGGGGCAGGTTTTTAGTTTCAAAGAACCATGTGAGACTTGAACGGGCCTTTTTTTAACAATAACGAAAGACCATGAGTCCATGATTGTCATACAAATATGAAATCAAAACTACGGTGACCACTGGAGTCCATGGCTGCTAAACTATCCTAAAGGGGTAGTTTGACATAGAGCGAAACACAGAGGCAGATAATCGATACCACTCATGTCTGTATGGTAAATGTGAAGCTACAGCCAGAACACCTTTAGCTTAGCACAAAGACGGGAAACAGGAGGGAACAGTTCCAGCACATTAGCATGTTCTATCTTAAGTGAGCGACTCCACCTGGCCAAGTCACATAACCTTAACACTAAGGTTTCTGTACGGATAAAAAATGTTGATGTTGATTAGTGAGCTTTAGAGGCGCTTGCAGGCAGAATTTGACACCTTTTGATGCTAACGGACACCTTGCTATAGCTGCATATTCACACACAGGTGTGGTATCAATCCTCTCATCTACAGTAACTCTTGGCATGGAAGCAAATAAGCGTATTTTTCCCAAAATGTTGAACTATCCCTTTAAACAAGGACACAAGTGTTACAGATGCAAAGCACCATACACAGTTTAGCAGTATTGAAGAGGGGAGAAGTGATTGAATAAAGGAAATGAGTGAGCATGTGAGCGTTTGAGATCGAGGAGGTGCTTTGCATCTTAAAAAACGGTTAAGATCAACAGAAGAGTGCAAAGGGCTTTTTTTTTTTCTCCCAACATAGTGTCTCTAAAGTTCAGCACCTGTCTGACTGAGGAGCCACTCGTTACAGGTTTCCAGAACCGCTGATCTCCCTGTTCTGTGCTTCGGAAACAAACAAAAAAAAGTCTCAAATCTAGTCTTTGATCACTGTGTGCATCTGCTTTTGTGCTCATAGATAGCATAGAGCATGCAGCAATCAATCAGAGCCCTACAATTACAATAAAACCAGAACACACACACACACGCGCTCCATTTGTTCAAAACGCACACACAATCACACATTGTATGAGTCACATTTCTCATTCTGTTATGATTGTATAATAGCAAAATCTGACGCTATCCAACTATCACAACAAAACATTGGGCAGTTAAAAAAAAAAAAAAAAGAATCATATCTTTGTAATTTAAAAGTCAGAAGTGACAATAAACACTGAGTGTAGCATCGAAAACTCACTTTGATGTACAACAGGCGGAAAAAGGCAGAAATTCGGGTGTAACTAATTTGACAGATCAAAGACTTGTACAGTAAAACTGGTGCTTTTTTCCCCCGTTTCAAATGGAAACAACATCTGATGCATATCCTATTGATCATTAATCAAAGTATTGGGACATTAAGAAGCTTAAACTTCTATTGGTTTTGTTATTTTAATATAATTTAACATAATTAGTCTACTAGCAATGTTTGAAGTCAGTGAGGTGGAAACCATAACTGTAAAAATTGCATACAGGCTGTTGATGTTTTACTTTTTACTATCACAAGTATTAGTCATTATAACATGTTTGCATACAATTTAAAGTCAAATTGTTTAAGGAGCGATGAGTTTGCTTCTGAGCTTTCGTGCGTAGACGATCAACACACTCTCACGTGTGGAACATCTGTCAGCCTAAAAGCAGCTCTAACGCTCACTGATGAACACATTACGTCTGCAGGAAGTCAATGCAACCAGCACAGAACTCCTGTTCAACACAAGTTTAACGTGTTGATCGGAGAGCTGTAGAGGGTTACCTTCGGACGGGAGAAAGGCAGTTTCATATTTACCATACAATCTTCTCAACTCCCAAAATGTCAGACCTACACCTTCAATGGCACCAAAACCTGCTGACTTGGAGCATAAATTTGAACAAAAACCCGTTTGCAAACTAGAGCCCTTCGGATACCGGATTGTTGAGGCAAATAACGATATTTGAAAGTTTAAAAAGATCAGATGACGATCTATCGGCCAATATTTGTTTAGCATTGAAGTTTCTCTAAAGTTGTGACACTGATACGTGCTGAGCACCACTTGACAATCTGTGTAATAGAAACACAGTTGATCTCAAACACATCTTTGACATTTGACAGTTTATTGTTCCTCATTAGCCGACACGTGCAGATATATTGGTGATATGCTGATCAGCCGGTAACACTAACCAGGCTCTATTACAAATGATTTCATTGGCTCTAAAGGATGGGGCTTGTTTAATGATCAATAGGCTACTCACCGAAAATGTACGACGCCATTACAACTAGCTTTGTTTAGTACTTCACGTTCTAACAGCTTCTGATTGGTGAAGCAATTATTAACCTCCATGATGCACACAGAGGACCGACACCTCGGGTTACTTTGGGCTGAATGAATTTTAAAAAAGACAAGAAATGCTTGACATCCCTGCGTTCACCTTCCTCTCACACTCATCATATTCACTTGGCTTGAAGTGCTCGAGACAGAGAACTAAGAACAGAAGAAAAGGTTGCTGTACTCCCAGAACGAGTCTGTTGCAGTGAGCCTGATCACATTGGTTGGCTATGAAAACAGATTACGATACTTTCCGTGATCTCTCCCTCTCACTTTCTCTCTTGGTTTGTTTAATATCAAGCCTGCTTAAACATTTAACACCCTGTTCAAAGTCATTGTAAACCTTACTTCACCTACCAATCCAGCCACAGTGGGGCCCACTTTCTCCCAAAAGTGACCAACGAGCACCATCACATTACTCACAGAGACGGCCTGTGTTTCTTTAAAAACAAAAAAATAAAAATAAAATATTTTTTCTTTTCTTTTTTTTCTTTTTTAAAGAGAGATAAACTCATCCAAGAGGCAGCTGAGGCCAATGTCAACACGAGAAGAATTACAAGCTGAACACGTCGCTCAAATCACATAACAGTTACGGAGCAGGGGGTCGGGGGGGTGTGGGGGGGGGAGGGAGGGGGTCGGACTTTGGAAGGCTGCTGGCTGGGGACGGGCAGAGGGCTGGCTGAGGAGCTGAGGAGCCGAGGAGCATGTGGTTTGGACGAGAATGTGTTCTACTTGTCTCTCGACAAGTACATAAGCAATCGCTTTAACATGTCCGACTAAATATGATTGTCTTCAAAGTAACATTTTCTAGTTATGTTTTGTAAAAATGTCAGGACTCTGAAGTCTGTCTTTCTCCAAAGCTTGTCAAATGTCCTTCTGCATTCCACCCACAGTGGCTTCCTCCTCCTCCTCCTCCTCCTCCTCCTCCTCCTGCAGCCTTTCAGCTCAGCCTGGCTTCCTCTGGCTTCCACCTCCTCTCCTCGCTCCCTTTCGCTTTGCAAAAGGAGGTCTAGGGGCTAGACAATGGAGTCCCAATCAAAGTCATCCTGGATGTCATCAGCTGGCATGCGATGCATCTGGAAGTTTCTGGTAGGTATCATGTGCTGCTGGTTCATCTGTGCATGGTGTCCTGGAGAGAGAACAGAGAGAGTCAGATCCACCCAGCTGTTAGCTTTGCTAAGGCAAAGAGCTGGATTTAGTGGGTTTATAATAAAAAAACATTAATATAAGTTTTCATAATGTGCTGCAAGTAATGATGTTAATCATGTCTTTCTCTGTGTCTTCTTGTCACCTGTCATCGTGGGTCCTGTGCTGCTCATGGGGGGCATGTGTGGATATCCAGGAGGACCCATCATGGACATGTTCTGTCTGGTGTCCATGTAGAGATTTCCTGAAGACAGAATCGGAACAAGACGATATTTTAAGCCTCAGTTAAACCAGGAAATGCACCTCTTGAATTCAAGTAATAGATCTGAACAAAAAAGGTTTTGAGGGGAAGAATCTGAAGTGTAATTTAGTCATTTTACAGTAGGATCTCTGAATTATCTAAAATTATAGTTGCTACCCACAGGTGAAACATCATGGTCTATACTATTACTTACATGGCTGGATACTTGCCTGTCTGCCAAAAATCTTTTTTTGTCTTTCAGCTACACTATATTTATTACCTGTGGCTCCCCTCACACAGAAACAAGAGTGAGTAACTCACAGGGTTTGTAGAGCCGGAAAAAAAAAAGTTAAACTCTGCTAAACAAAATTGTGTTTATTTTTTCAGACATTACTCTTATCTTTTGTTTTTTTCCTGATGAATTACAGAATATTTTTATCTCTTCAGGCCTCTAAAAAAATGATTGAGTAAAATAAATCATTATGTGGTTGAACTGGTTGAACTGGTTGAACTGGTAGACGTGTGCAGCCTGTAACGGGGGGTTTCAAGTAGACATTGTTTAATTTGAAGGGGTCACAAGCCTAAAAGGTTGGGAATCACTGGCATGAACGGCAAGCAGAGGTCATCGTGTGCAAAAAGACAGTTAAAAAGGCACTTAGAGAGGGAACTGTAGGTGAGATCAATTCATCAGACAATGGACTAATGTATTAATTTTTTCAACCTTTTTTTGTAGTTGTTTTGAAGTTCTATATACTGTAAAATAGTATTTTCCTAGGAAAGAAAACCAGGTACAATGCCTACATCTTTCCAGAAACATTGGTTATTTAGAGGAAGAGAAACAGCTGCTATCCTAATGATGACGAACTACACACATTCAATCAAACCGTGGCACACATGAGGTGGTAGGGTTAAGGAGGGGGAGTTTAACCTGCGTTGAGGTGCTGGCTGGGTTTGTTGGGGTGCATGGAGCCATGACAAACAGTAGGCGGCACTGCCCCTTGTGGCTGGATTACACCGGTGCGGGCAAAGAACTGGTTGATGGACGAGCAGAGGTCGGCGATCTGGGTGGGTTCCAGGGTCCAATTGTTCAACTCCGCTTGTCTCATACTCTCTCTCAATCCTAAGGGCCACAAAACACAGATTTGTAGACCGAACAAGCAGAGTTACCATCAGAGCTAGTGACTTTGTGACAATGAAATGTATGAAACTGCACCAGCCGACTGTTCAAAGAATATAAATTTAGTAAATGAGAAACTAATTAACAAACACAAGGATAAACTTTGGTTGCAATATATATTCATTATGTCAGTAACCTTCAGTGGGTGATATTTAAAAAACATCCTACCTTGCAATCCTAGACTGTAATTGGATAAACTGACCTGCTGAGCTCAGTGTTTTGGTAATTAAACTTGAAGGCAGTGTTATTTAATTGAAGAGCTCAGTTTAATTAAACTCGTAATCAACTCCACAGTGTCAACACTTCAGCACTCAATCAAAAGATGGGGCAGTACTGAGCCATCAGCTCCTGGCTGTAAATCTTTTGTTTCCTCTGTAATCTCGAAAAATCTTAATCTGGAGAACAAATAAATCAGATACATTTCATTACTATTATTTGTTTGATATTTGTGTCCAAACCGCACCTTGGAAAGGTGAAAGGTCGACATCAGCCCAGTTATAGCTGCTAGCAATACGACAGCTTTCTTTCAGTGCATCCAGATTTGGGTACCAGTCAGACAGTAAACCTGCAACACACACACACAGCACACTATCTGTAACATTTCAAGATAAGAGACTTGAAGGATAAAGAGAATTTTGCTCTCGACACCAAGATCACTCTTGGGGACAAATACAGATTTACTCCCAATTACATAATTTACGGACAACTGCACAATAATTGCTGCTGTAATTGTTACAAACTGTGGTTCAGGTAATAAGGCCAGATGATGCATTTTCATTGTCGTCACATTTTCGTAGCTGTGCAGGCAGTTGTATCGCCGAATGAATGAGCAGGCAGCACCAAACAGAACAGGTGATCAGGCTCTTGAACAGTTAAGCTCTGTGTTGTGACCACTAGGAGGAGCCAGTCCACTCTGGAACAGCTGCTGGAGTCACTGGATGCAGCATTGCTTTGTTCTCACAACAGCACAGATAATAAATCAGATGATGATTTACTGTTCGGCACCTTTACATTTCCATAGCACATAACAATTTCTAAACGCTTTACGACTAAAAATGATAATGATACAAAAAAAACCATATGCAGCTGTTGTCTCTGCTGACATGTGTCTGAGTGATGAGGATGATGAGGACAGAACAACACGGCGAAGACAATGACAGACAGAGGCTCTTACCTGTGTTGCAGGCCATCTGTTGCTGGGTAGGATGGGGCTGGAGGGAGAGGCTCTGATGCGGCTGTCCGTGTTGCTGCGGGTGCTGGCTGTGCTGCGTGTGTTGGGAGGGGTGCGCCGTGTGTTGCTGGCCGTGGGACGGGTGCTGCGATGGGTGCTGCCCGTGCTGGGAGTGCGCAGCGTGTTGCGGGTGCTGACTGTGTTGGCTGTGCTGGGCGTGTTGGCTGTGTTGGTTGTGGGGGCCGCCGTGCTGCGGGAGGTGCTGTGCGTGGGGGGAGCCGTGGCCAGGGTGGGCTTGGGCCGGATGGGACAGGGGCACCTGGCCACTGTTGGTGGAGTGGCTGTTGGGGTGGCTGTTGGGTTGGTTGTTTGACAGGCTGTTCTGAGTGCTAATGGTGCCACTGGGGGAGTGCTGATAGGAGCAGGAGGTGTGGGACTGCTGGGAGGAATCTGACGGTATGCCCATCAGGCCTGGGAAACATAAACACACCAACACAAAGCTCTTAATGGTGCGGTAACAGATAGTCGGGAACAGATATGTCGATCGACAGACAATTATGATTATCAACAGTTTTGATTATTGATAGTGCTGCAACTGACATTTTAATGTTAATTAAATTGGCAATTATTTTTGTAATTTCTCAATAAGTCGATTTGTCTAATAAACAGTTTTCCCGTCTTTAAACATCTTTTTTTGTATTGATATAAAATCAGCTAAAAATCTGCAAATTCTTACACTGAACAAGCGAACGGCCTCAAATGATTATTCAATCATAAAATTGTCGCAGATTGTTTTTCTGGAAAAAAGACTCTTGTTTGCAACACTTCTCAATTTTGAGAATTTGCTACTTTTCTCCGTTTCTTCTCATTGTAAATGGAAGATATTCGGGTTTTGGATTACAGAAAAAGCTATTTGCAGACGTCACCTCAGAATCACTGAATCTAAAAGTTATTGACAAATTAATTGATAATGAAAATATCTTTAGTTGAAACCATAGCTGGTGAAATGAGACTCAATAGTACTCAAATATGAGTCACATAGTTTCCAGAATGAGGTGCGTTGGTATAATGCGCTTCAGGACACGAAGAGTCAGGATCGTCAAATATAAAAACAGCTACTTCCATATTACAATAATGGGATGACCGTCTCGCATGATTGAAGGAATACTTCACCCCCCAAAGGGCCATTCGTATATCAATGACTCACATGGTGTTGAATTTGTGAGGAAAATTTTGTCTCAATGGTGAACGAAGACTCAAAAAACTGAGAAAATTCCTGATGAATTGAAGTAAATGTCGGTCGCGTTGACAACAACAAACTATATAAAAACATCAGTTTAAAAACTCACGACTCGTGTCGTATAATCCAAGTCTCACTATTGATATAGTTTTTTGTCGTCATTTACTTTAATTCATCAAGAATTTCCTCAGTTCTTAAGAGTCTTCATTCCCCGTGGAGGCATGCGAGAAAAAATAAATATTGATAATCGATGTAAAAATGGTCGTTTTGGGGGCGAAGAATTCCTTGAAGTAGTTGCACAACTTGAGACGGACCAGCTGCCATTTTGTTGTATCTGGGAATGACTCAGCATCAGTTGTGTCTCCAGCTACACAGCTCTGGATGGTCTTTGACCGATTCATTGTGCCGCTGCACGGCTCTTAAAACAGACATGACGGGAACACGGACATCTGCACACCCAACTGCAATCATCGGAGTGGCAGGGAGTGGTCTTAAGAGGCCCTGTCCTTCACAGCTTTGGCACAGTAAACCTATTTCACTGGAGTGCTTTTAGAGCTGACTCCAGGCCTGCACCTCCACAATCGGCACGTAACACTCACTGCAGGGGTGACAAAGGTGCATCTCTTATCGGCACAGAAAGCCCATTGTCCAACCAGGGAAATACAGAAAGCAATTAACGCGGCACCAGAATAATAATGCGAGCTCATTACCTATTATCAAAGCCAGTGAATTAGCTCACTGTCTACAGCGGCAGAGTGTGAAATCCTCTAGCTCGATTATTTACGCTTTTTAATTGCTAAAGCTTGTCTGACTAAGAGATTTCACTTTTATGCGCATAAAAAAAAAGGTAACAACTTTGAACTAATGAAACATAGATGATAGATTAAAGGAGAGGAACTCTTTGAAAACATTAGCATGAAATGCATTTGATTTGTGAAAGTAGGTTATACACAGAAAGCTCAGTCTACTTTGCTCATAACCTGCTTGTCAAGTGCTCTTTGTTTATCAGTCAATCAGATTACAAGCAAAAAAATAAAAAAATGCATTTTGTTCTGCGGGGACTTTTGGAAAGCTGCGCTCTATTCGCTACTATGTATTATATCCTGCAAATTCCGCATCATTATGACAAATGAACCTCAAATCCAGCAGATTTGACCTCCTTCACTCTGATGAAACGCAGCCTCCATGAGAAAACATCTCAAACGGGACAACAAGACGCAGACAACTTTCATGTAATTTGAGAAATATAACGCAAGAAGGCTGGCGTATCAAATCTGAATGAACCATTAAATGAATGCAGCAACATCTCGTTTTTACATCCTCTAATGAAATATTTAAGACGTGAACTCTCAGACTCGGCTTTTGAATATGAGACGGGGCCTTTTCCACATTACTCTGGCAAAAGACCATGAAAATACAGTAAATCTAATTAGTACCTAAAGATTCTACAGCCCCAGCTGTTAAGAACAAACCCAACATCAGGAATTAGCTCCGAGAGTCATCGCATTCCTCGATAAATAAAGCTTCGGCTCTTTATTAGATTTCCACTTGATGCTCCCGTGAGGCCACTCACCTTGTTGGCTGAAGGACTGCTCAAAAACAGACTTGTAAAGGCTGCGGAAGGAGGCACTGAGATCTTCAAATTCAGAGAACAGGAGCTGCTTGTCCCTGTCCGGCATGTTGTACTGGGACTGGGGGGGCTGCTGGAGGCTCATAGACTGGGACACGGGCTCTGGGTGACTGCTCACCTGGAGAGACGAGGAGATACAGAACGCTACAGATTAACAAAAGTAAACGTGTGTTTAGTTAATCACAGTATGTTTCATGTTTAATTAGATTTCATGGCGAAAGTACACTGGCTACAGTTTTGCTACATCTGCACCACAGACTACAGGTACAAGTGATGCTAAGAGGAGCGCAGTATAATGTTAAAACCTATCAATAACATACATATTCAAAAGAGCCGCCATGCTCATCTGGTCATGGAGCCACAAAAACAAAAAAAAACAGAAAACCTCTGGAATATTAAATGCAAAGTTTGTGATTTATGTGAATGCTCGCAGCAAACGCACACACGTCCAATACGAGGATGGTTCGAGTCCTCTGAGGAGCCACTTTAACAAGGTTTCTGTCCGACACTCAGCATGTAAAGAACAATAACACAGATCACAATGATCTCGGTCAGAGCTTAGTTACCGCCTTGGCTCACATACCATTAAAAGACCAACTCGAATGGACACAAACCCAATACTCTGGTGGCTTAGCAAAATGTATTTAAAACAAAATCAATAGCAATACCTTGTACAAATAAGCAGCCATTTTATCCATGTATTTGTGTGGGCAGTCAATGTTATGCACTGCCCCGAGGTGTGAGACGGCAAGCAGCGTTCCCCTCCAGCAAACGGGTTTGTCTACAAGATTCGTAGCAGCGATGGAAAAACCATCGCTATTTCACAAAGCAGGACCTGACCTGTGTCAACTGTGGGCCTAGCGTTACAAGAGAGGTCACGTCCAATTTTTGATCAGAACATCTTCCTCTCCCAAGATGTGGCCACGCTGCTGAAGTTCACGGCTCGCAGTCTGGCTTGGGTAAGAGTGAAGAGGTGAAAATGAAGCCAGAGTGTTTACTGTGAGCTTGCTGCTTTGGCTGCGAGAGAGAGAGAGAGAGCACATCCATCAGGCTGAGCCGATCGATGCTCAGCGCCTCGAGCAGGGAGCACTCTAGGATGCAGGAGGACCACACCAAAGAGGGGGCATCTCTGGTGGGAGGACATCAGAGGAAGCGCTTTCCTTTGTCTGGCTTCCAGGAGCGTGCACATCTTTCTCTGTTTCCCTTAACCCCCTTCCTGATGTTGTACTCTAGCGCATGTCCACCCTGAACCTCCGTCTATTGCTGTCTACGGCTGGCTCCTCTGAAGAAAGCCTCCTGGGGGCTTTCCGCTCAGATGAAATATGGGATACAGTACACTTTCTAAGTCTGCCGGTGTTTCATTTTCATTCATTTAGTGACTGTGGCTCTCCCACAGCTTGGAAAATGTGGATGAAATGAGAATTCATCATTTGGCCTTAGTGCTAAACAAATAATCAGCTACATCACATTTATATGAATATCTTGTTACAAATATCCAACTCGGAGACATTCATGAGCTGCAACATGGAGAATTACCAGCATCCTTTAAGGACCAGCAGGGCAACAGTATACTGGTACACTGCCACAGCAGGACCTTATTCGTTCTGTCTTTGTACCACTGCAACATGTAGATTGATGGTCTTACCGGCGTGTAGCTGTGCACACTGCCCACACTGTTGAGATTGACGGAGGCCAGACTCTGATCAGACAGGCTGTTGTTAAGGCTGCTTCTTGGACTATCGCTCCCTTCCTGGTCTGTGTTGTACAACGCCACCTGAAACACACACACACGTACAGTAGCTTGTTATCTCAGATACACACACACACACTCACTAATGTTATTATAATGGTTGTAACGATACATCGATCTGGATCTGTATACCGATTCAACGATCTAAAAACATCAATACACATCATCTTTAAGCTGCACTTCATTTTCTAATTCCTATTTACACAGTAAAAAAAAAAGATCAAATAACATTTTAATTGCTTTTTGTGAGTTTATATAAATGTAACCGATTGTGTTAAATCAACATTGGCAGGCGTTGTGGTATCAGCAGATATTGATTTGTTGTCCAAAGAATCGTCGTATGGATATCGCATCGGGATGAAACGTGTGATTTACATCATTAGTTACTAATTGTTATCACCAATCTTGCTGCCGGTAGAGCACGTCAGCATTCCTCTGAGATAATGCTGGTCGACAGTTAAACAATGTAATTTAGAATGGGAATGGAAATGTAAAGCCTGAGCATGCGTGTGTGTGTGTGTGTGTGTGTGTGTGCTGCATGCAATGACATGTCATAATAGCAGAGTGCTTGATTTTCCCTTCACTGAGGGTGTGTGTGTGTGTGTGTGTGTGTGTGTGTGTGTGTGTGTGTGTGTGTGTAGGAGACACAGGGTGCTGCTGAACACCCACCACAGTCACTAAGGGGTTCAAGCTCAGCGTGTGAAGGGGTCTGGAGACAGCTGAGGCATTCCTATCACTAAAGGTCACACTACTGGCGATGTCAGCCACATCTGCTCACCGAGCGCAAATACGTTTGGGACAACTAACAAAGGATTTCAGTGCAGCCGAAGACACTGACCTTTCAATAGAGCAGCGAAACTAGCCGAAGCACTTCAGGACGACAATCTTAATTATCGTCTAACAAGGTTTCAGCTCTCCCGCCCTTCCCAAATAAAGTGCGCCGTCAGACAACCAAGACAACAGTAAGAGCGAACCAGATAATGAATATAATGATACCCGCAGAGAATAGTCCATGTGTTGAGTTTTGTATTGTGAGAAAGGAATGGCAGTAATGCACCGATGCCGTTGCGGTGGAAGAGGGCCTGGCATTCGAAGATCGGTGTTTGTGTGTGTCTGTCCATGACCGACTGCAGCATGGTGGATTCTGCTCATCGCTGTGAGTGGAACAGAGTGGGCTCTGTGCTCAGCACAATGAGACAGCAGTGGCAGCAGCCTTCAGGCAGGCAGATTGGCCCGGCCCTGCCCAGCATCCTGCCTCTCAGCGGCAGCGGTGGACTGAAGCCTCTTGTCTTTCTGCTGAGGCACAGTGAGCTACCGCAGAGGCCACGAGGACGCGAGGAAACCCAGGCAGCCTTGACTGCCTTCTCTGCTCCGACTGATTGGCCTGCTGACTAACACGCTGGTACGACTCCAGGACGCACACATGCAGAGCGAGCGCGTACGATCATATTAAGCTTTTAATATGGAGCCTGAGCCGGTAGAATGAGAGTACTGCAATTAAAAAGAAAAACTGATGAATCCAGGCAACAGTGTACGAGGCTGAGGGAGAGGAGAATAGGGGGGGTAGTAAGAGAAGCTCATTAAGCAACTCTAGCCTTCCTCCACTCAGTGTGGGCTTGGCTCCAGTGTTCATTAGCGTGAAGGGGAACTCAATGAACAGCTAAGACTGAAAGGCTTAAGCACGTCTACAATATCAGCCCTGCAATGCTAATCAAAAGCAGCGTGCCACAGAAATATAAATGTTATGTGTAATGAAGTCATAAAACAGGCTTTTAGCCTTAAGTCTCTCACCGCAATCTATTTTTACTCCACTCACCCATAAAGTGTGATGATTTCAAAACCTCACTGCTCTGTGGTTTACGCAGACCCCAGAGTCCCCCGAGTGAAGACACCCACTCGAGCATGCTCCGTCACAGACGAACACCCAGTCGCATCTCGCACACTTGCGTAGAAGCATGCACAAACATATGACACACACTCTACAGCTACAGATGTGCACAACGGCAGGATAACACACACAAACAAAAACACACAGGCAGAGGCAGGCGTGCTCATACAGGCAGGAGCGGCTCCACAGTAAATACTGTGTACAGTGTTAGCTAGCAGGCGAGCGAGTCAGAGTTCTATTCTTAGCAGTGAATTAAGTAAAAAGCCAGAGGTGTCTTTTACATGGGGGCCTAATCTGGAGCATGAGACATGGATTATGAAATCAAAGCATTGGCCCAGGTGTCTCCAACAATGCCAGCTAGTGTTCAGCACAATCCCTGCATGCAGGATTGAACAGACAGGGAGAGAGGGAGAGAGAAGAGGGGGGGGTGGGGGGGGGCAGACTATTCATCAGCAAACACACTTCACAACAATCCCCTCTTTCCCTTCATCATCACACTTCAGTGCCAGAGTTTCATCACATTCAAGCCAATGTTTAGGGCCGGCTCTCCCCCCCCACCCTGAGAAACGTCTGAGTCTATGTGAGAAAGGCACACGAAAAAAAAAAGAGAGAGGGGGGACAATTTTGTGTGGAATGTCCGACAGAAGAGAGAAAAAGAAAAGAGATTCCTGCTGGTTCAGTGTTCGCCCTGCCAGCGTCTCCCATTGGTCTATCTGAGAAGGCGGGAGAATGAGGGAGAGAGACTGGAATAGAAAAGGGAGAGAGAGAGGGAGAGAGAGGGAGAGAGAGAGAGAGAGAGAGAGAGAGAGAGAGAGAGAAAACCAGAGAGGGAATTCCTGTGGCTTGGCACACTGCACCGAAAGAGGCGTGGCCTGCCGTGTGTTTACAGTGTAAGACAGTGAGAAACAAGCTCTCTCCGAGGAGTGCTATTTAACTTTGTCTTCCGTTCACTTCGCCACCTTAACAGTTTTTGTCGCAATCAAGTGAACAAAAAACGAGACGAATCAAAACTTCTTTCCATCAGCTCTTGCAATCACACAGTAGTCATCATGTCTTGTGCGGTTTTAATGTTTTCTGCTTGTTGCTCATGTGAGTTATTTGACTAGAGGTATTTGATGGCAGGAGGCCAAAGTCTAAGCTGTCAGCTCTCTACATTAGGGCCTCATTATGCAGTAACCGCTGGTAGAGACTGGTGCTGTGGCAAGTGCTTGTTTGTAGCAAAAAGGGTCATCTTTCCACACACATGGGCCCATGAATCTGTCTGCTAGAGCAACATGAAAAACGGCATGTTCTCTATAGAAACAGCCCCAAGCTAATAGTGACTGACATACTTGTCAAAACAAGCTGTAACATACTGTACATACATGTACACACAAGTTAAATCACACACCGACATATGCTCAGACTTTTGAGTCCCCGTCACACACGCACAATAACTCCTCTTTCCTAAGAACAGTCCTGATCACATTTTTTTTTTTTGTAATGCAAATGAATAAGCGACTCTTGTAGGCTTTTTTAAAAGTGCACTTGAGAGCTGCCCCCACTGGGCCCAGAGGATGAGAGCTTAAGGTTAAAAAGCCTATTTAAATTTCAGAGAGAGCGGCACACTCACAGCTAACAGCTAGCAGTCCCTGCAGCTTTGCTCTGTGATGTACAAGTGGCTCCAAGCTTTTACACATATTGAAAAATAAAATGAAGAGAGCGAGAGGAACCAGCAGCAGGGGCGGTGATCACCTGTAGTGTGGCGGCGTAATGTGTTCACAGAATGAGAAACGCGACTCTGGGCGTCAACCTCCACTACAGGTGTGAGTACAGAAACCCCACGCCGCGTGTGGTGTATCCTATTGCAGGTCTGCACGGGACTGTGTAAGGTCTACCGGGTTGCAAAGTGCTAAGTATCAGTGTGAGCATCATATTTCCGTGCTGAAGATAACAAGAGCCTGCTGCCTGTTGTTGTTGTTGTAGTAGAGGAAAAAAGGTGCTGCACTGCAGATAGTTGTGTATTTTGGTGTGGGTTGCATTGCAGAGAAGCTTTAGGCATATGAGCGTGTGTGTGTGTGTGTGTGTGTGTGTGTGTGTGTGTGTGTGTGTGTGTGTGTGTGTGTGTGTGTGTGTGTGTATCTCCCCTCCACTAGAGTGCTCCTCGCTCTGTGGGGAATATTGCAGTAGGTGGTTGGAGAAGTGGGTGGGGTCAGGGTGCAGCAGTGTAGCCAGGTGTGTGTTGGAGCTGGAGGCTGGATGGCTGGCTCTAGTACCTTGTTAGTCACAGTGTTGATTGCCAGTGTTGGAGAGGCACTTCCAGAGATCATACACTCCATCCCCAAAGACTCCGACTCCAGGCTGTACGGCGTGGATGCCTGTGGGGGTTGGGGGCGGGGTGTGGAGGCAGACAAAAAAATAATAATAATAAAAATTCAGCACCATCTAATTATCGAACACATGAGATCCCACTGCAGGTTGCAAAGGAAAGAACTGTATTATTTGTGTAGTTTGTGAAAAATATCCTTCTGCACGATACAAAAAAACAAACCAGATCTATTGTCATTTGGCAGAGCAACACCTTTATTTAGGTCACATTTGAACTGTGCTTTCTGAGACGGTGGAGACAGCCCCCCCCCCCTAACCCAACCCTCACCTCCCACCCACACACACACACACACACACACACACACACACACACACACACACACACACACACACACACACACACACACACACACACACACACACACGCACGCCCTCGTCTTGGTGTATAGGCGCACTGTTGTGAGAGATAACTCTGCCATGCCTGTCTCACAAAACTGCTTACTGTAAGAGGATTGGCTGCCAACAATACCATTTTTAATTCATGATTAACATAAATGAGATTTCCCAAACTCTCAATTTCAATGTCTGACTCTTAATGGAATGCCTTGTAGGCAGACAGCGTCTAGGGGAGAGGGATGGGGGGGTGAACACGGCGCATGTGTCCTCCAGAAAACACACTCTTCACTTGCTGCGTTCTTTTGTGTCATGCTCAAATCAGCAGAGCGGCATCAGGAGAGCTTTAGCTCAAACTGTTGGCAGAGCGGTGTATTAAAAACAATGTGCTCTTCCTTTACAGTCGTCGTACACAAACTCTCACACAAGTGACGCAGTTTGTTTGAATGAATGTGATAGTATTTCGATGCCGTAGGGCGACTACACGAACGGCATTATACTTCTTTTGTGTGCGTGTGAGACAATGGGAGTGCGTTAGCGTGTGTGCGCGCATGAGTTTGCCTCGCCAGCCTAACAGGATGATCCTCCCTTCCTCGTTGCCTCTGGTCAGCCACATTGTGGGTAAAGGAGGAGACGAGAGCTCGCTGTGTCGGGATGCCCCAGGGCCAGGTCAATCTGAGCCGCTCACTAAAACCTGTACAGCTGTACGTAACGCTGGGCGAAGCTCATCCATAATTAAAGACAAAAGCTCCCGCTCAGAGTAGCCGGGGCGCACAGCTCTGCATTAATTTATGTTTGTTAAAAAAATAAAAAAAGTGAGTGCAGAATATAATGTATGTAATGGCTGCCTCGGGCATAGTTTATTATTAAGGACCCCACTTCATGACAGGCTAGCGAAGCAGCATGGAGAGGCAGTTACATAAAGTCTGGATACAAACTCCTACTGAGTCTGTGTGTGTGTGTGTGTGTGTGTGTGTGCGCGCGTGTGTGTGTGTGTGTGTGTGTGTGTGTTTATGCATGTGTGTCTGCATGTGGTGGAGAAAGAGTGGGAGAGAAAGGAGGGCAAAAGGAAAGGAAAACTGAGGCAGAAGTAGAGACACAGAAGCACAGATGAATATTGAACCATGTGTAGAAGGAGGCAGAGGATTGAGCAGAGGAACAGCATATGTAGAGGGGTTTATGTTGGGAATATGCAGCGTTTCTGTCATCAGACTCACCCGCTCTCCAGACCGCGGCCTCTTCTTTGGCCGTGTCGGCAAGGCGTCCTCTTTTGGGTTGGTGTCGATGGCCCAGTAAGAGCCCTGCGGACGGAAGAAAGACCTGTGAGCTGATAAAACATTACATATTGCTCTTTCACATGACACCCCTATGATGTTTGCACACAAGCTTCACATCTCTCTCTCTCTCTCTTTGGCACACCGTTATTTAAAAATCAGAGGCCTCATCTGCTCTGCTAATGCCCGTCCTATCAGCCCGAGTCTTTAGTTGAGTCGATAGCTGTGAGTTTGTGCAGCGTGTGGGTGGGCTTTGTTAGTAAGAAAAGGCTTTTCCTCCTCTGCGGCTGCTTCTCAATGAGAGGCTGGTGAGGGCAGCTGCTGGTGGTGAAAATGCTAAGCCTTTCCTGAAGCTGTACTTCCTCAGCCTCAGGTACTGAATCAGAATGCTGTTGCCAAGGATGAAGGCTCCGCAGTCTCAGCCCAGGAGTCGAGGCAGCGCTCGCCCTGCCGTGTTGCTTTCTTGTTAAGGTCTGAGCAAGGCTAATCAAGAAGAGAGCAGTTGGGCTGGCTCTGGGGCTGCAGCTAGCAATCCCACATCCAAGCTGCATTATTTATCTTTGCATTCGGCCCCATTTAATTTATTTTCCAATGGTTTTCTTCCTCGAAGCCAACAGGAACGCCGCACACAGTACAGACTTTTTTACCCGAGGGCCCTGCAAGTTCAGAATTTATTTTTAATATTTCATATGACCCTCGATAAAATCTCAATTGTCCAGAGGAAGTGAGCTCAGGACCTTTAAAATTACTTCCTTAGCAGAGAGAATAATTGTTATTTCCAGGAGAGGCCGTAGAACAAGCTGTATCTCAAGTATCTGTACAATAACCGCGACATAATGGCCTGCTCTCGTTATTTTCACAGCTCGCATGCACCACTGCTGCGATTGTTAAAATGAAAAAGCCGTGGTTGGTCTATATTTGTCAGGGGTTTAAAATTATAAGTATAAATATGCGAGAGGCTTTGGGGTCAATTAACATTCTCCTCAGAGGGAAGAATAATTCACAGCACAATCAACCAAAGATGAAGAAACATCTCGTAGTGATGTAGGCTACAGTAAAACGCAGCAGACGCCTCATTACCCCGGCTCATGTTTTTACAAGAAGCTTCACTGAAGAATGTATGTAAAGGTGAGAAAAGATGTCTCTACATGTGTCTCTCCTGTGTTGAGGTGCAGGGGCTAAATGCAGGGGCACTGATGCAGATGTTTCAAAATTAGGGGTCACAAAGACAAAGCCACGCTTGGTGACGTTTCGTTTAATTAGGGGGGTGGGGGGGGGGGAGGAAAAACATTTCCCGCATGGGAGGGGAGTTTCTGCATTTCCCTATACCCACCCCAAGAGAGTTGGCGGAGAAAAAAAAAAAAAAAAAAAGAGAAACATATAAAGAGTCATTAAATTATTCACAAATACACTGCAACATACTGTAGCAATGCCAAGAGAAGTGTGCCCGTGGAGTCTGGGGCGAAGCCACAATACAAAACAAAGGCTGCTGGAGAGATTGCGTTTTAAAACAAAAAAACAGATCCTGGTAACAGATGTACTCTACCTGCTCTCTACCCGTAAATGGCGCAGCTCATTTTCATACATCAACATGCATTTTGTCATCTAGTTCCCCTTTTTTTTTTTTGTGTAAATATAGGAAGGACAAACACAACAAGTACACTGGTTATCCTGGCAACTCCAGACGGAGATATAAGAGCAATTAAAATACGGATTATTAACGGTAGCCTTCACAGGCTGCGTTTCTACCTCCGAGGTAGACAGGGTGTGTGTATGTACAATACCAACTGTCATCTCTTACACCATCTCAGAGAGAGAGAGAGTCAGACAGAGAGCGACATGGCTCTCCTATCTCACCCAACCAGCAGTTCTCATATTCCTGCCACATTACAATATTGATGCAACATATCAAGAGCGGCTAGCGCCTCTTTGAAGTTGTCTTCGGGGGGGAAGGGAGTGAGGAAAATTCCAAATTAAACATTAAGGATGCGAGCATGTTGGCCATGCATTTGGAATGGGATCCATACAGCAATAGATTATTTTGTATTTAGTGGAGCAGCTCCCAGGAGTGTCAATATCAGAGGATTACAGCAAAACATGAAATTAGCATTCAGTCCCCATCCTCTCCACAGCTAGGCGTAGCTCTTCATGCATGTGTCGGTGTGTACGTGTGTGTGTGTGTGTGTTTGTGTGTAATTATTTGTGCGGTTCCCTAAGCATATGTAGCGTATGCTCTGACAGTGCTGGGATGAAATCTGGGTTAGGCTACATATGGTTAGACCTATGCATGCATCAGACTAAATATAGGCCCATAGGCTCCTTCTTCATGGACTACTCAGCGGACCAGGGGACACTACTTATCGAAGCAGATCGTGAAGTCAATCGGGCCGATAAAAGCAACTGTGGGTGGTACTGAGACTTGAAAGTCAAATGAACATGTTGGACTAAACATCCTCTGACAGAGTAGAAAAATGGAGGCTGAGTAGAGAGCAAAATGAAGTCAGATGTTTGTCCTGAATAGGTTCCGGTTCACCTTGAGTAAATACTTTTAAAGATTCTCGAACTGACCTGAGGTCTCATTCATAACGCACAAAACGGGGCCTGAGTTATGAAATCTATAGAAACAAACGTGATGGGAGTGTAACTGGTTGAATGTGGGCGTGTAGAGGGCGGGACACGAGGCTGGTTAAAACATTTCCAGGTGGACTGAGATGTATAAACATTTCCTGCAGGCGTGCGTACGCACGGTTTGATAAGTCTGTGATGTTTTTTGCTGAACACCGTTTTCCTCTTGTTGTGCACACTTGCGATGGGACGACACTGGAATTTATTGCGATATAAACACATTTAGTTGGTCGTGGTGAAATTCCATTATCGTGGTAATAGTGAATATACCCTCACGAGTGACTCGGGAAAGACGTTTAGCTCGCTATCAAGGTAGAGAAGTGAGAAATAGAGCCCGATTTAAAAAATAATAAAAATACAGGAATCATGTAAAAGAACAGATTCACACAATGTTATTTTTAAATGTGATTATTCTTTTTTTTTATGCAGGGGAACCTTATGATTCATGGTTAACATATTCAAGATTGACTGTTTTTCACTTAAAACAATGTTCACTAAAAGAAAACGTGTCCCATATGTAATAAATATGTGATGTAATAAAATATTGTATGTTTTAGTGCCATTTTAACAGTTCTAAGCATATTTTGAAGATTATCAGGATAATATGAATTATTTTGGCCGGGATGATCGTGACATGAAATGTTCATCCCATGCGTAGTGCGCACATACAACCGAGCATGGATTCCTCGCACTGTTTTAAAAATGAGACCCCTGACTTCTACCCTGCTACGGCCAAATCTCCTCCAGTCTTTTACTTTTTTTCCCCTCCATCAGCCACATCTGCTGTCTGTGCTTGTCCAACAAACTGGTCTCTCCTTACATTTGAAATGCAATTCTGTGGGGGTGGGAGGTTCATAATAGATTACGAGCATGCCATGAATTTCCAGACTGTCAGAGCCCTGGCAGCCATTCAAAGGTAACATTTTTCTACCAGAGACAGCACGATACACACCACAGAAATGTAACGGTGAATTCAGACAGTTGTGAAACTAAACTAGACATTTTCGTCTATTTGTATTTTTTTTCAAAGTCTCACCTTTCCAGGGTCATCTTTGGAGCGAGGCACTTTGAGAAAACACTTGTTCAATGACAGATTGTGCCGTATCGAGTTCTGTAGGAGAAAACAGACAGAGAGAGAGAGAAAGGTGACAGGTGAGTGAACACATAAAAAAAATAAAAAATTATACAAACAAGTCTGCAGTACTTGAGTGTGGAGAACATCACTGCCAACAGCAACAAGGGCATACAACTTGTTGGCATGTATCATGTAGGTTTAGTCACAGCTCCCGTCATCGAGGTCAGCTTGTTTCAGTGGCGTGAGATCTGGCCTGCAACTGTGTCCAGATTTTACTCCACACACACACACACACACACACACACACACACACACACACACACACACACACACACACACACACACACACACACACACACACACACACACACACACACACACACACACACACACACACACACACACACACACACACACACACACACACACACACACACACACACACACACACACACACACACACACACACACACACACACACACACACACACACACACACACACACACACACACACACACACACACACACACACACACACACACACACACACACACACACACACACACACACACACACACACACACACACACACACACACACACACACACACACACACACACACACACACACACACACACACACACACACACACACACACACACGTATACACGGGCTCAATCTGTGTACAAAGCCACCAGGAGGCAATAGCTTTCATGAATGTCCAACAAACTGCATTCTGGTTGCACAACATATCAAATTCCTCGTGTGCCAAAAATAGGAGCCAGAAGGAATCCCACACTGGGATGGTTGCTGATACCAGGGCCTGATATTAATTAATGCTTCAGCAAAGCTCCTGTGGGGGGAAATAAATTATGTAGATCATTCTGAAAGTTAACTCATTACAGTGTTACAAGCTACTCAACAGCAGTGAAGAGGGAGGTTTCATCCAGCTGACTGATTGGTGAGGCGAGGTGGGCTGAAGTAGCCACGAGGGCTGGAGAACGATGCTCCAGTCCTGGGTTAACCAGCTCCACCAAGGCCCCTCAGAAACCAGCTGGAGGCACGCCAGCTCAGGGCTTCTAATGCACACGGTTCTCCACTCCACTTTATGGAGTGGTACTGACAGATGGCCACACTAAAAAGCTGTAGGATTCTCTGACGAGTTTAACGGATGCAGAAGATGAGTAGAGAGAGACAGACAGAGTGCAAAAGATGGGAGCTGCTTATTCAACAGTATTATAGGCAATTATACCACAGGAGGGATGATAATGACGGCCTCGTTGTAATGCTGTCAATCTCTCTGGTTAAATCACTCTGCAATGCCAGTGTGAGACTGCTCTCCAACAGAAGCTATAGAGGGGCAAACTGGCTCCAGAGTCAAAACAATTCTGGTCCTCTGCCAAAAGGGCTTATTTTTCTGTGCTTACCACGCGAGCACGAGAATGGACTGCCGAAGAGTAGGTGATGCTGCAGGACATTTTGACAATTTATTTTAATCTCACTATTATTGTAATCCAATATAAGGGACACAAATTCAAGATAACCGTAGCTCCTGTTGTTTCTGAAGTACTACATTTGAACAGCCAACTTCTAAGACTGCAGGGCTGACTGTTTGATACTCAAAAGATTTCGGGTGGAGTATCGCCCATATCCCTGAAAAGTGAAAATTTAAAACCATCCAAATTCAACAGCACAACATACAATAGACGGGGTAATGAGAGCCATAGATGCTCATGTGAGAAGCAGGCACCGTACGCCTACACAAGAGATTACCAGGACTCAAAATACAATTGACACAAAACAGAAGAGTCTCACATTATAAACACGTGTGGTTCATCTCATTAGCATGATCAATAAATCTGTCACTTATTTTTTTCAATTAACAATGATAAATCGTTTAGTCTAAGAGTAAAAAAAGCCCATCACAGGCTCCGAGAGCCTGTAATGTAATCTGAACCCAAAGATGTTAAATTTTAAATGATAAAAAAACACAGAAAAGGAGCAAATATTTAAATACATTTTCATATTTGCTTTGAAACGGCAATGATTAATTGGTTGTCAATCAATTAATTTTCTGTCGATTGACTAATCAATTAATCGAAAAACAGTTTTAGCTCCGGTTGAATTTATTTGAGGAATCACACACACACACAAAACGTTATCGACCATTACAGCCTCTGTTACACACCAGAATACATTCGTGTAGATGTCTCAAAACCAAAATATATTTTGTCACACTGCTATCGGATCTTCAAAACTAGATACGGAAGCACTGAGGCTTGCACTGCGATCAGAACTCTATGTGGACTGAATGTAATCCAGCCACAAGATAGCCACCTCAAGGTGCAGTGCTTTGATGTAAGAAAACGTAAATCAGATCTAACAAGACACATAAAACACAGACTGGTAAATGAATCTGGAGGAGTAGTGATTGTGATTGACACACAAACGGGACAACAGATCCCGCCCACCCTGAGGCTCATAGCTGCTCCTCCATTAAACAGGCCTCGTCCTTTTAGCCACACTCTGTCCCCTTTGCCTCGTCACAGTTTCACTTTGGTTCGGATGAATAAAACAATGTGAATGCAGAATGCGATCATGTATAGTGGATGGTTACAAACAGATATGAGGCTCTCAATTTAACCAGCTACCATGCTCCTTTAAAACCCCCTGAGACATGTCCAACAAGGGGGTGTCTGAGCGGGAGGGTGTGTGATGCAAGCTGTAATGTCATACACACTTAAGTACCCCTTCCCCAGCCCTCTGAGTGTGTATGCCACTTGATGCAAGGCGGACAGAAGCAGCAGAACTTGCACAGAGTGGTGGCTCTATCCATTAAGGTCCTTCTTCTGGGCCTAAATCATTGATACAGTCAAGCAGCCGAGGCCTGACGCTACATTAGAAGTTTACTTTTTAATGAACTCTGCCTGCCCGCTCTCCTCTTCTCCCGACAGGCGCCTACGACATCCCATATTGTGTCAGGCAAACTCTTTCCACTGCTGAGGACACATGTGAGGAGTGAAGCTAACAGGCCGTGGGTCATTTTTAGGTGAAGAAGACGAACCAGAAGACAAAAGGGACTTTGAAATATTACAATGGCAGCGGGGAAAGAAAAGGAACGAAAACACGATGACAGCGACAGTCGCTTCGTTTGATAGATCGCGGTGTATTTGCTGAGTAGGAGGGAATGGGGAGAGCAAGACAACGAACGATAGGCTGATGAAAAATTAAGGCCAATTACCGCTGCACATGTAAACAATATGTCAGCGTTTGAGCAGTAGCTGTGAGTCCGTGTGAGTACAGAGTGTTTGGTTTAAGACAGTAGGCTATAGGTTGTGTATTCGGGTAGAAGTGGATCCACAGTACAGAAGGACAGGAAGTAGGTGGAGGAGGTCAGAAGGTGTGAACAGCGATACATAAAGTGAGTCAGACAAAGCTCTCTGCAGGGGTCCTGCCCAAGTGCTGCCCAGCATCTACCTGCAACCCCCACAGAGCACTTCATATCCAACCTCAGCACAAACCTGTGTGTGTGTGTGTGTGTGTGTGTGGGATGCCTCCCACATGCCTAAAAACACACACACACACACACACACACACACACACACACACACACACACACACACACACACTGGTACGTGTCTCCTAACAAATGGCGGTGATTTAACACACCAGGACAGCAGTGAAGGCGTAAGCAGCTCTGCCCTCGTTGCGCCCCCCCGCCCCCCCTGCTGAGGAGCGCTGCAGCTCAGCAGAAGGACCGCCAGGGGAAAGTAGGTCAGGCTGACCTCTGCGCTCGGCGTGTCAAACGTTCAGAGTGAGCTAAAGGGACAGGCCATGTCAGAGCCCCGCTCCTCACAGCTGGGGAGGAGGAGGTAGGGACCCCCGTGCACACGGTCAGGGACCCAAGGGACTGAACTCGGCATGCTGGGACAGACACGCGTACGCACACATACCGGTTATGACATAGGGATGAACACCAGCATCCCAGGAAGAGTCACACTGTGGTCCAACGGGAATATATCAATGCCCCCGTAGGTTCCTGGCCTTCCCACATTCACACCATCTTCCTGCAACTTTATTCCCCCTAGACAATGCTAAAAAAATTAAATAAGGAAAAATAAAGTGCGCGAGGGATCTAACCAACCAACACACACCAAGCCCACTCTTATATTTCCCACAACTGCACAAATGCAGTTGTGAGTTTACTTGAAACATTCCTGAGTGAGAGTCTGAGATGACCTGGAGGTGCTCTTAAGATGTTAAGTGGAGGGGAACTTCGATGCTGCTGAATTTGCCGTCTTTGCGATCAAAGTGTTCTCCCACCGCACTGCAGTTTGTGGGAAAATAGGCCGTGTTAAAGGCTGTCAGGAACCAGCAGTTCAACATTACAATGACCTCCGCTGCAGGAGCTGCTCATCCAGGCAAATAGTCCAACTAAAAATGATTCAATTAAAATGTTCCAATAAAGAGCAGGTCTGGGGAGAATAAGGAAAAAGATGCACAGTTTGAAAAATGCAAGAGTTGAGTTAGTTTAGGTGACACTGTGTACCCAATCACAGTCTTGTCACATTGACAATGAAATAGAAGACACGGTGCACCGCGGGGCTTTTAGAGTGACAAAAGCAGCCATGTAAAAGAATATTGTACAGGCCTGTGCCACATCTAATATGCTGTATGGCGTGTCTGTAGAGGAGTGAAGAATGAAGAATCAGAAGAAGCCAACATTGCTGGTGCCACAGCTTGGAGGATAGGACCTCAACCTCTAATTGACCTGTCAGCAGGTCTGAATGATGGAGGGATAGAAACGAACTGAGCCACTGCCGAGATAGATGATTCAGAGCCGTTTGAAAAAATACAGAAATGAGATCTGTTGGATGGATGAATGGTGAGACGGAGAGAAAGAACTGATCTTTGAGTGGGTGAGTTGAGCGAGTGAATGAACGAGTGAAGCAACAGCCAAACAAATGGAAAGAAAGACGGACCAACACAAAGAGCTACGAGCCGGTCGTGTGTGAACACAGAGCACAGGTATCTCTATCCATCTCTAAGCAGTGAAATTTCATCAATGTGTGAAAATGATTTCATGCGAGGGAGGAAGGCTGTCCAGCATGACAAAGCCTTCCCTGCTGCATGCTAGAAGAATGCAGCATTTCATCTTTAAATAACATTAGATTTGTATTGTTCTCAAAACATTCTTTGGTTTCAGCTTCTCAGATGTGGGGATTTGTTAATAGCCTCGTATGTATGTATGTATGATAGTATGTATGTATGTATGTATGTATGTATGTATGTATGATAGTATGATAGTATGTATGTATGTATGTATGTATGTATGTATGTATGTATGTATGTATGTATGTATGTATGTATGTATGTATGTATGATAGTACTCCGAATATGTTTGGAAATTATATTTTTTTAAATAAAAAAAAGACAACTCAAAAAAATAATTCGTAGATTAATTAATAATGAAAATCATTTTTGCAGCCCTACAAAACAAACATGTTTCAATATCTCCAATACAATAATGGAAATAATAAATCATATAGTCTTATTGTTTTACCTCGACAGAATTGCACGCTTTTAAAAGATTTTAGTGTAAATTAAGTATTCAATCTGCAGCGACGGATTTTGTAAATACTAAACGTATCACTATTCCGACTTCAGTACTGACAACCACAGCATCTCCTCCACATATCTGCAGTAGAGCGCTGCAGGGATGAGGAGTGTTTGTAGGCCAACCTCGGAAGTTTGCATCGGACTGGTTCCCTCGACAAAAAGCCAACGGGATTTTTGTAGAAAATAAGCTCTGTGGCGAACACAATTGTTTGATACTTACACGTTTTGTTCAGCAAGATAATCTTCACAAATGAACACTACTTTTAGGGTAAATACAATCGCCAAAAGTAAAACGCTAACGGCTGTAAATAAACCACCACAGTATCAAGTTTTGTATTCTCATTTAGCCATTTGTAAGCAACCACCTTCTTAAAGACACGTAAAAGCTTAAAAGAAACGTATTTTAAGCCGTAGAACAAAACATTAAAACCTCTTGAGCTTGTGATAACCACAGACCGTATTTCAGGAATCCAACCAAAAACCCATTCAAAAAAACCCATCGACTTCAAGACAAGGGAGCCGGAAGTTCAAGAATGCCTACTCATTTCCAGGTTTTAGGACTCTTCCTGCAGCAGTCTGTGAACAATTTTACGAACAGTTAATATTTCTAACAAGCTTAACCAGGAGACGGACTGAAGAACCAAAAGGAAAAGGTGACAGTGAGGAGCGTTAAGAACCAAGTGCAGCGAGCCAACCCACGATAAAAGAAACGAGAAGTGAATCAGTGGAGATACAGTAACACACACGCACAGGTATATTACTGTATTTTTAGGCCTTTGTTATTTCGTATGGACCCTGTGACATGCCCACCAACACAGAACATACTCCTCAGCCTCGGGGATCTGCACCGAGGCCACGGAATGTAGCACCTTCGCTGTCTATTTGTAGTGGGTGTGGGAAGGCATGTGGGATACACAGCTTTCGCTCCGCAAGGCACAGCATTTAAAAAAAAATAATGTTTTATTGGACACGCATTCACACAGGTAGAGAAAGGTAAGTTCGTCCAGGTGCAATCACCAGATGATTTAATCCTGTTAGCTGTGAGCAGAGCGGCGACCCTGAGGCCATTAGCACGAGGCTCTTCTGACTGAGGGGATGAAAACCTGCTGTATGATGACAAAGGAGTACCAGGATGCTGAAAGCTTCACTTTATGAATACTTATAATCACGTCCACTTCCTGTTTAACAGCACGCATTCAAAACATGTACATGGAAATCATGAAGAAGAGGGGGGGGAAGCAAAGTGGGTTTTCCTGGGCTTCAATGACAAAATAATTACATATTGCACCTGTTAAAGACATTTTTAGCGTTATTGACTACAGTGACCCCCCCCCCCCCCCACACACACACACACACACACCATACTGTCAGACTCAAGAAGTCTGCCAACACACACCGCAAAGCTCTCTCTCATCTAGCAAAGCTACCAAGAGACCCAAAGCCAACACTCAAATACAAATGAAGTCAACTATAACGATTTTCAACTTCATTTTTTTTTCTACCATCTTCAAAAGGTATTTGATCTGCCTCCCTCGGCATCTAGTAGTCGTATGTTGGCATGCTAGGTTTTAAAGCCCGTAGTCTCTGATCTTTACTGACTTGTATGTAGTTTTAATAAAACATGAACAGTTTTCTTGCCTGCCGCGGAAAAATACATGCGAAGGTGAGATCTGTCATAAATATAATAACCTGTTATTCCGTGTCTACGTCCATAAAGACTAAAGAAAATGAGCAATCAAGACCAATCTAAACGATCGCTAACTTTGGTTCTAGACGTAGGTCATCTGGTGTAGCACTTTGAGGTATTATACTAATTAGAACTCAACAGCCACTTCTGCAGAAGGAGATGACACTATGGGGAAATTGTGTCCCCCCCCCCCCCCCCCCAGTGAGCATTTGGCTAAATTAAACCCATTTTTCACTAGCAGAGGCCAATACATGCAAGAAAGTAATTAGCTTGATAAGCTATTACATGTTGTGTGGACTCAAAAAGAACATGTTATCAGGAGAAGTCAGAACACCGACATCACAAACAAACAACCTTTCAGAACATTTACAATACTGACATGCCTGCCTTATTATTAAGGAGTTTTAAAGAGCTGTAATTAATGAAAAATAAATGCAAAAAACCCACAGAGCTGTCAAGCTTCGCCTGCCACTGCAGGGAAGCCCATTGAGAGGACAACTGAGGTCAGTGGTTTGCATCAGCCTCCACAGGTGTACGGCTTTCCAGAGGCCGGCGGCATTCATTCAAACCGCAGGAACGGCAAACGCCTAGTCTGATACCAAGACAGCAAAGCAATCCAACTCCATCCGCCAGGTGATTTTTCAGAGGGTAATTCGGGGATAGTGCATCCTATAGAGCTCAGACAATAGACGGAGCCAAAACAAAACCTCACGGTTTCTCCAGTGGCATGAAAGAAGTTTACGAATGCTACACCAAAGAAGTTCCCCTTTTCAACAGAAGCGTGAGGTTAGAGACCAAAAGATCCAATATAAATGTTCTGAATTCAATCTCACTCAGGCACAGGCATTCACATTCCCTTCCCTGCCTTCTTTGTTGCTGTAAGACCAGCCTTGGACTGGACCTGTAGAAATTCAAGGGAAAAAACCAACTACTTCTGCATTATTTTGTACATGCACTCGAGGTTATAGCCCCGGCTTGAATGCTACGTATGAAATTCAAACATTCCCATTATAAATTGGGAGGCGGTCACTGCACATTTGAAAAGCTGTGTGTGTGTGGGGGGGGGGGGTATTCACTTAATGCAACACTGAATGGCAGGTCACACTACAACAAAAGCCCCGAGCCACTCATACGAGGCCTATTTGATCACAGTCCTTCAGAGAGCTATCCGTCTTTGTCTCTCTCTCTCTTTTGCCGATATCTGTGCCTCCGCCTCTCCGTCCCACCCTCTCGCTCAGAGCCAGACCGCACTCAGTCAAACCGCTCGTTCCTGCACTACTGCACGGTGCAGCGTGCAGGAGTGCAGCATTATTCTATTAAGTGGATTATTTCAGAACGTCTGACCTTCGACAGGATTGTCATTGGTGATGAACCGAGACGAAATGAGGAGCAGTGATGATGGGCACGGACCCTCTATGTGTAGTTGGCGGGATTGAGTGACAGATGACAGTAAACCAGTAGATACAACACAGTAGCTCAGGCTGGAACAAGAAGGTTGAGACACGGCAGGAATAAAATACAAGTCAGGAGAACTAAATAAAAGTGTGCAGCATCCACGGGAGAGCATCAAGAATGAGCCAGGATCAGTGCTTTTCTAGGGGCTCATTGGTGCTAAATAATATCAAAAAGGACAAGACAACTGATGAACATATCACACTAGATGAATAACTTTGTTTGTTTGGTTTTCAATTAAACTAATGAGAATTCTTTTTTTTCAGCATATGGATGAAAAATAGGGCGATCAAGAAAGTATTGTTCCACCAATGTTAAACTGTGCCACTGACAAATATTTCACCAGTATTTTTTGCTTGAAATTAACTTTAAAAATGTATCTGTATTTAGAAAACCAGATCAAATTACTGCAACAACACAGTTTTTACATTATTGCAAATCGTAAAGTGACCTTTTCTACGACGTTTAATACATTCACATGTGGAATTAGATTTAATGGTAACTGCTTTGTAGTTCTTTACTTCGAGTAACTGCTGAGAATAATTTCATCTCAGTGATCCTGTTAGCAGCTGCTCAGCCCTCACTTCAGTTGCTGATGAACTAACGTTAGCTAACGAACCATCTTTGGCCAAGCATCACCAATTTGCAATGAACAATTCTAGGTAACAGACAACAGATTTCTGTTACAGTTTGGCAAACGCACACACAATAAATGTTGAAAAGAGAGGAGCCTGCAAACAGCGTCCACACTGATCCGGCCCTGGATGTTATGAGGATGATTGGGAACAGGGAGGTTGTAGTGACGGGACATTTTAGGTTTTAAGGGGGTTATAGTCACAATAGCGCTCTCTGGATCAAACTCTGTAAGCCTATCTCTTCTCCTGCACTCAGCAGCTCAGGTCATCACAAGTTATATCAGCCTTGAGGAAACAAAAGTAATTGACAGATACTCAAATGGGAAAAAAAAAAAAAGATGTAGCACGTACTGTGTGCTTGGTCACTCGAGACTAACTGGGAAACTGGTTCGGCACAGACTGACAATATCAGCAAAGAGAAGCGTCTTGCACAGCGCTGTTACATTGAGTCTGGTTCTTCTTCTCTCCCTTCCTCCTCCACTGCAGAGGCAGCACAAGGCCACGAAAGATTGGAGGCAAAGTGACGTCCTCCGGTTTATCCTCCCTGAAAGCCTTCGCGTGCTCTCAGTTCCACATGAGGGATCTGATGAAAGCCGTTTGTCAGTACGCCACTTAATTATCAGCCAGAAGAAGAGCCTCTGATGCTATCCTCCGACAATGGCACAGAGCAGCCTGCTGACTACAGCGCCCACTAACAATGAAGAACCGACTGCAGCTACTAATGGTGACGGGGTGGTGCCAACTGTCCACTTAGGAGTTAGACAAATTAAGTAACAGCAAAGAAAGCTTTTTGTGTGCTGCTTCAACGTATACTCTTTTCACTGTCGGCTTTAAGTGGCATATGGAGCACATTTCACATCCTCGTACCAAAAATGTAAAATGGTTTGGAAGACAAACTGAAAAACAGTCCGACTGAAAACACATGATATATATATAGAGGAAACACCGAGACATTCTGACCTTTTATTTCTCCTGCATGTCGACACAAACATTATGGAGCTTAATGCTGCTTCTCAATATGCACGTTACCACCAGACTGCAAATAAATAAAACAGTCACATGCATTCCTTAACCTTCTATCTCTGCATGGTCATATTCTTGTGACTGCTCAGTGCGGACTGTTGAGAAACAAATAGTGACCACGGCTACATACCCCTGTTATTTCTGTGCAAAAAAATAAACAAATAAATAATTCTATTGAAGTTGATATAGTTAAAGAAACTCCAGCTTTAGAATCAAATACGACATTTGAATAGTGCACGGAGGGAAATGTTGAACACCACTCATGACTAAAATGTCCTTGTGCCGCGTACAGTTAAGTGTATTTCCAATATGACTTGAAAAAGGTTGGAAAAGTGAAGATCAGCTCGAGAAAGGCTTCGTTTTCTTTGTCATGCAACTCACTCTGACACTTCCTACAGTCATCCTCGTGCTCTTCAATACACTGGGCTACTACACAAGCAGAGGGGGAAAGTAAAGCCGTTGCATTTACCACCATCTGTATTAATCTGATCCAATGCGTAGCTTTTCATTAGCAGAGTACATCACAGTACACGTCCATGACAGACACAGGGTGATGACTCAGTGGAACCTCGGATTCCCACGCTAACTCTGCTCTCACTAACAAACTCTGAACAAGAGAAGCTCCCCCCCCCCCCCCCGTAATATGTCTCACATTCGACGTCCTTCTGAAAGGAAATCACGGACCAGACCTACAGTCCATTAGACAAGTTAATGCAGAGCTGCCAGACTTGCTGACCCATTAATAATACATTGCAGTGGTCAAAAGAGGCCAGACACCTCGGTGCACCCCTTCATCCCTCTACACGGCCACATTAATGGACTAATTCAGATGCAATTAACTGGTGGGGAGAGGCTGTGGCCTTTGGGCTGGTGGAGCACAGGCTGAAGGGCTTACAGCCAGGGCTTGGATTATAAGCACACACACACACAAAACACACACAAAACTATTTACATACTACAAGAAAGGAGCCAATACATTCAGTGCGACAGCGTTTAGCTTTCACCAACGGATACCAGAAGCAAAAAGAAAATGAATGAATGCATTTACACTAAATCATCATATTTATTCGTGGAAATGCAGTTTGTAAGTGTCTCTTTGCTACATAATCGGTTTCAGACGATTGTTTTCGCTAAAATACTGTCCTAAAAGAAACACGGGAACCAGACATATTACCACCTTTGAGGTTGATATGGCAAACAGTCGCCTGCGTACACATCCAGCAGATGCCAAGTAACATTAGCTTTCACGTGGAGTCGTGTTTGTGACCACCCAATGAAGTCCAACATTTTCTTTAAGCTCAGTTTTGGTTTCCACCAACTCCTGAGAAAAACGCTTACGAATTACGATTTCATTTCATCGGATTCTTTTTTTTTAACGTTTGTCCATTACAGCGAGTTTTATTCAATAACGTGGCTGCAGAAATCTGCTCTTTTGAGAATGTGACGTTGACAAATGAGCAATTACAGGAGCGAATTCACGCATCACATCTGTGGCCGGCATGACCCGCGATTAGCCCTACTGATGCTGAATGTGAGATGCTAGAGCCGAGCCTGTCAACACAGGCGCCTGGGAAGGCAGCGCAGCCCGCTCTGGCATGTCATCCATCACCGGTTCCACTCGGCTGCCACAGCTGTGTCACTGTCCCCCCCCCCACCTCTCACAGACTGCTGACCCCACTGAGGACGCACCAGCAGCATGATCAAATATCTCGCTGGGATAAGAGACAGCCTGCTTCACTGACAAGGCAGAGGATAAAAAAAAAAAAATATCTTTCCCTACATATCCTCTGCCATGGTGACATCTTTATCAATAAGCAGCATTTAATGGCAGCGTCGTGTAGAGCCACATGGCTGCTCGCCTTTTGTTCCAAACTGGAATTATTGCGTCATGCTGCAGTTTACATCCATGTCTGTCCGAAATGTTACCACTTCTTCATTTTATCACTATGGGCATTTGTGTGAAATTGTCAGAATTTGCATAAGAATTCTTGAGTTGTGGCCAAAAATGTGTGGGAGGTCAGTTCAACTTGGAGCGCAAGTGGATTATTTGTGCCAAATTTGAAGAAATTCCCTCAAGGGCTCCTGAGCTATCGCGTTCATAAGGACGGGACGGAGGTGAGGTCACACTGACCTCAACCGTTGGCCAACAAAATCTTATCAGTTCATCCTTGAGTCAGCTTTAAGCAATTCTCTACAGGCCTTTGTGAGATAGCTCGTTCATGAGAATGGACCAGAGCGATGGATAGAAGGACGGACAGCACTAAAACATAATGCCTCTGGCCTTGGCTGTAGCCGGCGCGGAGGCATAAAAAAAAAAAGCAGCGAAGAGCAGAGTGAAGCCATTAGCTGACGCAGAAGGTGACGCGGGTTAAGTAATTACCAGAGAAGAGAGAAGGTGTTTTAAAACAACACCGGCAAGACGCATTTCCAAGATGATTACTCGCCATGCAGATGTTATCAACATGGCGATCATCAGGGCTAACGGTCCTATCAGATGCGAGTGACCTGCAGTGTGGATGTAAGGCAGCATGGCTCCGAGTGGATGTTCAGTGGAGGGTTTACCTCAGTCAAGCTACAGACCTTTGACCCAAGTTGCCGTATACTTTTTTTCAAAGATCCTTCCTCTAGACTCCGCTAATTAGTGCTGCAGCCTCGTTTCCTTTCATTTCCAAAAAGGAAACGCTGTGTGCGCGCTGCAGTACTGGCAGATAAATGAGCTGCATGCATCACAGGAGGCAACCGTTCTTTAGGGAGAGCCGGCTACCTTAATTATGAATATTATTAATTACATTTTTAAAAGACCAGGAGAAGTAAAAAAAAAAAAAAAAAAAAAGATATTTATTAAAATTTAATCAAACGTTGTTTACTTTTCTAGAATGAACTTGATATATGGACGGAGTCGGCAGCAGTAGCCAGTCTAACCCACCGTAGATTCATTTAACGGGGCAGATTCCAAGGACTGTGATCTATTTATAGCACGCATAATTCATCAGCGTTCCCTCGCTTTTCTCTGCCTCTTTGTTAAGGCAGAAATCAGTGCGCACACAAGAGGCCATGTTAAAAGGCACCATCTGTGATCCCAATGTCAACAAAAAGGTAGCCCGATATTCAGAACGGTGCAAAGTAAACATTAAGGTGCAACTCCATTCTTCAGTCTGACATCGGATTATTAGCAGTTTCCTGGAGGGGAGGATTGGATTTTACCCTAACCAATCACTGAACTAATGCTTCTGGAGGCTGCGTACAGTTAGTGCGAGTTAATATTCATATTCACAGAGAACAGTAGTTGATATTGAGATACATTTGCCCCTAAAATATCACACATGGCTTTGTGTCCAGGTAGACAATGTAGCAGTGAATATTTCCACAAGATAAGAGTTCAGTGAGCGCATCGTTTTCTTCTTTCAGAGAACAGAGGGGCATTGTCACCGTTATAAAATGGACAGATGTCAAAGAAACAAAGTCTTCATTATCTTAAGACAAATAGAAGAGGCAGTTAAGATTTATGGAAGACTGTGCTTGCTCAACTTAGCTTGTGTGTAACTGCAGCTAGAGGAAGCTAGTTAGCCAACTTACAACTATGAACATGTTCACTGTGTATTCACACTGTAGTAACTTACAGTTTAATATTAAATTCAAAGAAAAAAGCAGCTTTGATTTTACAATTATATCATCAGTTGAGGAAGAAATATGTAAAACAGAAATGACCGGTTTTTATTCTTCCTCTGAACAAACACTCGGCACAGAAAGGATTGTTTTAAAGGATGAAAACGTTCCTGACTTCTTTAGAGAGGGTGGCAGTATTCACACACACATTCTCAGCAATATTAAGCTGCGACTGTACATACGCTGCATTACGCAAAGGCGACAGCAAGCCAAGTCGAAAAATGATCGAGGGCAAAAGGTCACTCGCTGGGAAAACCAAGTTAAAATACAGGGAAAGCAAAGCACTATTTTAGTCTAAATCTTTCTGGCCACAGACCGATGACTAAGGAGTTTCTGAGCAGCTCCCCGTCGCCCTTCATCTTCCCCTCTGAAGACTAAGAACTACCTAATGACTTTTCCAGTTACGAGTTGTTTTGAAATGTGCCTCAAATTCCTTGCAGTTCACAACTTTGACTGTGACACCGGGGTTGATTTTCCCGCCCAGCTGCGCTTCAGGCTACATATCTGTGACAGAGAAAGGGCTCGGCCTCCTGGAGGTGATGATCTCAGTCGCCACATAAACGGACAGCTCTGGAAAACACATAGACATACAGATCCTGGCCCTCCACGTCTACTCTATAGTTCTCATATCCAGAACTCTATGTATCTGTACCTGTAGATTAGGTATCGACTTCAACAGACGTCATTGTCACAGAGGAGGAAGTTCACTGAATCCATTGATAACCACGGTCAACAGCGTTTACAAGCGGTTATGGGTTAATGAGTGTTTAAAAAGGATAACAAAAGCTATACCATATATTCTTAGACATATATAGCAAACACTCGTTAACCCAAAAACAGCTTATAAACAGGCCATAGTCGTGACTGTCAAAAAAAAAAAAAAAAGACAGCTACAGTTTCAAGTAAAAGTAAAGCCGACTTCTCTACACAAGGCCTGCAGGCCACGAGAGGAAGCAATAGAAGCCTCGGGCCTTTTATGTTCTGCAGTGCAGTCAGCACTTCACTCGGCGGAGTGTGGGGACAGCAGCTCCGTGCCAAAACGTATCCGTGCCAAGGCCTGCCAGCCTGCTCTCCCCGCCCACTCTAAGGGCCAGAGCGTGAGCGGTGGGGCGCCGGTAGGCGGGTGCAAGGTGAGGCTGGTGGGCGGGCGGCCAGGCTGGAGCTTCCTGACACGGGAACCCGCCTCACAGCAGGATCAAACTGGCTGCCGAGTGAATCACTACCGCTCCCACTACCTGACAGAGTCGGTGCCGGGCCAGTACGCTGCCACTAATACCGTCTGTACAGTTTAAAAATGCTGCTGTATCATATGACCACTCTAAGGACTGCATCTCACCCAGCTATACGGTGTATATGACACTGGATTGTAGAGGAGACATTTGTGGACTTCACGAAAAAGAAAAAGGGATCATTTTGGATTTGGTGTGCGAGTTACAGAGCAGCTCTAAATATGCATCAGTGCTACTGAAAAATGCAGTATCCGCAAAGTGCTTAAAATTCAAATGCTTGCTTTACGGTGTAATGATGATACAAGCTAAGAAAAGTAGATGAAGGTATCAGGGAGTCAAGCACCGAAGCAATTTTACACTTTCAGATTTCAGGCCCCGCAAACCCAAGCTTGAGGTGGGAGATAGGGGCAGGAAGCACACATTCTCATACCTGACCAATCTTATTTAAATAAGCAACAGGGGCAGGGATTTTCTGAGCTGTGGCTAGTCACTAGTCAGAAGCAGGAACATTATCTCCAGAGTAAATAATGTCCTGGAGGAGCAGTAGCTACCCAAATCGCTTCTTAAAAAATAGAAAACTGCTCCAGGCCGCTATTATTAAGCCTCAGATCCAATGGGAAGTTGAACCTTTGATCTGTTTAGGGTACTGTGTATTTGCATTTTATAATGAGATCAAAGCGAGGTCCAGGGCCCCTGCAGAAGGCAGCTCTGCGCCCCCATCCCCGCACCATTTACAGACCAAAGCTATATTTCCCTGTTAACAAGATCATGTGAGCGCTATGGGCCTCAGTGAAGCTGCAACGGGAGACTCAATGTTTGTTAGGCAATCAACAGTATAGCCTACATTCTCTTCAAGCTAATTTCCTTTCCTGTACACAGGTGTGGAAGAGAAAAAAGAAAAGAAAATCATGCCAGTAGCAACAATCTCCCCAACAGTTAAAGTTCAAGAGCAAACATTTCAGGCATTTTTTAACTGGTTGAGAATTGCTCCAGATTTTCTTTGGCATTCTTCACCTGGAAGAAATGCAGAGGGGAATTTACACAGCGCCCGAAGTGAGCCTGGAAGGAGCCGGGAGAAGGTTTGAGATCAGCATGGAGGTCAACGTTTGAGAGTATATGTGGAGTCTCTACTCAATACTGTTCCTGACCACTTTTTTTTTTTTTTAAAGAAAATATACCAGAAAAGAAATTGCACACACACCGTCCCTCCTTCTTTGACAGAGGTGAGCAGAGTCTCATACTTTGTGAGGTGGAGCTGGAGAAGGACTGCGTACAGTTCAGAACATTTAGGGAGGTCTGTTAGCTTGAATTAGCGCATCCAGTGTGAAGACATTAGTGCAGAAACACCGGAGAGCTTTGATTATTTCAATACAGTGAATGTATTTGCAGATACCAATAAAGCCAATAGTTAAACGCATGGAAGAGAACTTAAAATATCTGCTCAAATGTATTTCTTGTAATACCTTAACAGTGACTGCATGATCTTAAGAGTTATTTAATAAATCACACATAACATATCAGGGGTCTTCAACGTTTTTCAGGCCAAGGACCCCCAAACTGATAGAGAGATGGAGCAGGGACCCCCGACTATATATATTGTATACAATTGTGTTTTATATTAAACTGGGCCTAGTGCCATTTATAAACATACCTCTTTATTGTGCATTCAATACTAAGCTTTTCAAATAATACACAGGTTCATATATTCATGTTTTTATTTTAAACATGTGCAAGGTACAGTGAGTAGGGCGGCCGTGCCACTGCCATTTAGAAACATACCTTGTCAGCTGATACCAATGCCAATATCAACATTGTCTGTTAAATTAATTGCATGATAATCATGCACACAAGCTATTCAAATTGATGTTTTTATTTTAAACATAAATGTGGAAACGAAAATGAGTGATGGCCTATTAGTGCCACTGCCATGCATAAACATACCCGTTATCTTGCATACAATACTAAACTATTAAAATAATGGACAGATTCATGTTGAAAAAAAAAATTAAAAAATGGTCTAATCAACCAAAGGTTTGGCGGACCCCCTGTTGAAGACCTCTGACTTTAGAGTATCATCTCGATTAAAACTCTGATTGTAAATTGCCAGAAAATAAATAACACTCAATCCTTGTCTTAAGGAGAAGTACTTTAATACTTAAGCTGTCATCTTACGATGGGTTAAAGAATCTCACCAGAGTGCACTAAAACATCTTGTAATGTAATGTTGTCAACAAAGAACACAGACTCAGGTCATTGCTCGGCATTGGTTCACTTTGGCATCAGAGACTTTAGCATCTAAAAAAAAAATAAAAAATGGGCTAGTACTAATTGGCAAAGCAACACTTGCACTAACTTCAATAAACTCTTAACCACTGCGGTCATGACGCATGCACACGGAGGTTGACGAGGGGAATATCCCCTCCCCTGCATCTTTTTCAAGTGTCTTGAAGCCACGCGTCTGCCAATCATTTCTACGGCTATTGCCCCACAAACAGTTGGATCGAAAGTGAGAGAACGCTGATTCATCATTAATGACACGCAAGACAGCATCCGTGAAGAGACGGAGCAGATCTGAGAAGTTTTGACAACAGACTTGAAGACTAAATTCAGCTCTTATTCTATCCATTTACTTACTAATCATGAAGAGTTTTAAATATTAAACCAAATTCAAACAGTTCTTATGGTATCTTAAATGCTGAAACTGATTAAAAGTCTCATCTTTGTGAGGCGCTCATGGTGGTGAAAAAAAAAAGAGCTGGTCTTCTGACCTTAAAGTGGGAGAAGACTATTCTCCTTTTAATCTCAGAACATTTCCTGTTATGGCTTTGAAATGGAAAGGACTGGGCAGCAGATATGAATTATAATCAGGAACACATAGAAACAGTACACCGACTGTAGACAAGCATCCTGAAGGAGGAACAGAGGGACACAGAAGCTACAGTATACCAGCAGAATGGTACTGAAGACTGCGTGGACTGACTTGCACAGCACGAATCAAAAGTACCTCAGAGACCTGCAGAGAGCGGTAAGAAAAGCAACCTCTAATTGCTCGCTCATAGATGCTGAACGCATATTCTGCACTCTCGAAGGCAGCGCTCACGTTCTCTGACCTTGATGAATTATCCGTTTTTTTATTGACAGCACTTATTGATATTTCTTAAAAGCGCAGGGCTAATGGGGTTCTATTGAGATTATTAAATGAGCTGCCGGTGCCCGGATTAGCCCCGGTCTCATCCCGCCGGCACAGCTCGCATTATCATACAGAGCAGACGAATGCGTGCGTGGAGTCCCAAATTCCTGCGACTGACATCTCCGGGGGGAACAGAGGAGCGATGACTACATCCGACCTACATTCACCCCACCCAGGCATCGCTCGCTGCCAACTAATTACACACACACAAACATGCATATCCTCAGTCACACTATAGGTAGACTCACAGCATAGACATGGTTACAGTGCAGGGAAACGTTACTGCTGTGTGCCTATTACAGAATGAAACTATTTCAATTAGGTTTTGCATGCTAGACGCTTCTCTGACTGTACAAGCTCCTACTGACCTCCTGCTGTTTGGGAGAGAACTTTACTTTTGGCTTTTGCACAGGCTCAGATGAAAACATAATGTAAAAAAACATTAGGAATAAACCGAAGGCTACTGGAGCTTGCTCAAATGCCCCGGGCACGGAAACAGCATATTGGATTTCATTCAAATGTCTTATGCATTGAAACGATTTTATAAACACTCTATACAGATTATTTCAGTTATTTACATTCTCAGAATAAAACCACGGCAGGGAAAACACCCCGTTAACAAGAACTGAGAGAGAGTTGTGACGCAGGCTCTAGCGTACGCGCACATCTTCAAACCGCCTTTTCATCGTTTCCTGTGTTGTACAGCATCCTGGTTAGAGTGATGTGGTTTCTGTCACTTTTAAAATGGGGGCTATTTCTACAGTTGCAGCCCACATTACGGTCAGAATGTGTTGATCTACGCAAGCCTCCCCTAAACTAGAAAGTACCTGAAGAGCGTCAATCTCACCCAACGCTGACTAATTCTATAACTCGCTCTTACACCCGAGGCGTTGTTCCAGTTACGTCAGATCTCTATTACACACAACGCTGAAAATAAATGCTTACCGTCGCCACTGTATAGAATTATGTTAGTTCATTTATGTGGTTAAAAAAAAAAAAAGACAACAATGTAAAGAAGAAATCCCATCAAATCAAAATCAATTGTTCCTTGATTCAAGGCCCATCGGTCCACCTCGTTTCATGGAATCTAAAAAAACAATACATGTTTTCAGGACTCACTAGAGAGCAGCATCTATACAGAGTGGATTCTCCTATACTAAAGTCATTTAATGCAAATAACCCTGTACAGTAATTATGTGCATTTTTCACATTTTTCTTATCTGTACTACTGTAATATTACTATGATGCAACCTTTACAACTGATGCAAGCTAAAACTTAAATCCCTACATAAAAATATGTTTTGATTTATGAAGTTATGTTGTGAATTTAAAGCTACAGTTGGCAACTTCAATGAAAATACATTTTTGTCATACATTACATTTCTACGTTTCTACATTACGTTTCTGAAAACATGCAAGACTAGAAACAGGCAACACAGCAACCTAATCTAAACCCCAGTGAACCTGATGTGTTCACTGATTATCCGTCTCGTTTACTGCGGTCCGGATATAGTGACATTCTGAGCAAATATAATATAATAGCTATTTTTATTGAAGTTACCAACCGTAGCTTTAAAAGTGAACATTTCCCATGATGCAACACTGCTTGAAACGGCATGCTTACTTCCAATTTAAAAAAATGTGCCCTGGTCAGTTAATCCCCAAGAGGATTGAACCCATTCGCTGGGTAGCTGCCAAGTACGTTTTAGACCGACACATGGATAAAAAGATAAAATAAAATGAGAAAATAACAGTTGAGCTGCTGCATTTTAGCCACACCCCAAAAGTCATATTTTAAATACAGCTCTTTTATTTTATAAACCTGTTGCCAATTAGGATTGCATGACATTTCCAAATCTTGAATGCCATTTTATTATTTGTAGGCATTCAAAACAAGGTTTCAAATGCATGTCCAATATCCCTCAGTGTTTTCTGAGCATGTGAATCATGAAATCAGCAGCTGATTTTGTGATAAAGCTACACTTAACAAAATAACCGAAGGCATATGAAGAGCCGCGCATATTAGTCAAGCGTTGATGAATTAATACCATGTAGTCCTTCCTGCTCTACAGGAGGACTGGAACTGGGTGAGAACATCTCCAACCCTGCCAGCAGCACCAGTTTGATTCCCATTGAGGATCACCCACTCTAAAATACATGAGAAGTGTCAAATAAATGTTGTGTCTTATCTACAGTTATTTTAGGTGGGCCGGTCAGTTACACCCTCCTATTTCAGAGCAACAAAGTCTGTGGATGTCCACTTCGACCCACATAAATGATGATTAACTCAGAGCTGCTTACTTTAACAGATACAGACAATGAGTATTACATGCTCTGCAACCGGATCGGTTAACAATCTTAACGCAGCAAGAAAACCAGCGGCAAACACTGCTGCAACCTTGTGCCAATGTCTAGAGAAAAGCGTTACTGTACAATGAACGGTTAAACTTAACGCTAAAGAAGGTGGGCGGTATACAAAATAAAGAGCCGAGTATAAATGTCTGATGCTCAAAGCAGGAATCCACGCCGACTGACAGCAAGCACGCTGCTACGTTGCTGCCCACTAAATAAGGGATGATGAAGGTAAAAGAGGAAACAAAGGATGCAAAGTGAAACAATTCATTTCCTTTCAAAAGGCCTTGCCACAAAAACTAAAATCCATCCATTTATAATAACACATGCTTTCTCATCTCCCTCACCTACACACACACACACGCGCACACGCACACACACACACACCTCCATGCAGCCTGTACACACGCCAGATCTTGTCGCCCCAGGAAATGGGCTTCATACATCTTGTCTGACTGCAATAAAGCAGAGCCTAAGATTCTATTTCCAATAAACGTCGACTGATTGGAAAACTCATTCTAATATCAATTTCCATCTGGGCCCTTTAAAAGGCAATCAGCATAGCTTCATCTCGGTATATCATGGGCTCCTTGAGATGATGACACAGCACTGGCTCTCTCTTCTGCATAATGGCCTTCTCCTATCAAGGCATCTGCAATGAATAATACCACCCATGAATGGGCTATTTAGTCTGTGTTCGCACAGATAGGGGCCACTTCTCTGAATATTAATCCAGGGTTTTACACTTCATATGCTTCTCTCAGGGCTGCACCATTCTTCATTCGGAGGAGTGAGGCACTTAGTGTGATTTGGCGCGCTCGTAGTTTCTCTCCAAGCTTTCTCAGAAGTGACAATGGTGATTACCAACGGCATCTCACTTTGTTTAAGATGCCCGGCGACCACGAAACAATGATGTACGTCAAGGAATATCAATCTCAACTTTTCTCCAGGCTGTCCACAGTTTACTACCAAACTGTTAAGTCAAAGAAACATATCCACGAGGAAATCAACTGATTGGAATTACTGTTTAACTGTAAAAACTAAACAGACATCCAATTTCAAAAGCTCTACAATTAAGTACCATATTTGGTTTGACACAAAGTTTGCTCAAGTCAGAAGCGCCACTATAACCAGAATGCAACTCTATCATCACCATGATGGCAACACACTTTAACATCTGCTGTATCGGCTCAAAGTAAAGAACAGATGGCTCTTTTTCTCACCTTCCAGCCGCTGCCCGCCTCCCTGTAGTAGGGAAAGTTATCACAGATCCACTGGTAGATCTCGCTCAGTGTCATCTTCTTCTTTGGCGAGCTGTTGATGGCAAACGTGATGAGGCTGGCGTAGCTGTATGGCGGCTTGCCGTCCTTGTGCTGCTGCACCTCCTCCTGGTCCAGCGTGGTGTTAGGGTCCAGTAGGGCGCTCTTCTTGCCCATGCCTGGCCCGTGGGCACTCTGAGCGTCCGCCTTGCGGATGGCCGCCTGCATGGTCAGCTGAGGAAGCCAATCCATGGAGGTCAGGCTGCTCTCCAGCTCCGACGTCATGCTGACGGCAGGCTGGGCCGGAGGGGGGTGGGGAAAATGTAGAGGTGGATGCTGTCCGCTGACTGACGCAGGGGGGACCAGGTGTGGAATAACAAACAGAGACAGGTTGAGGATGAAGCCTTCCTCAGCTCAAGACATCAGCATGGCGTCTTCTAAAGGTCAACTCTGGAAAAAGAGGAAAAAAAGACATGCCTTTATAAGTCAGCTATTCTATTATTACGAGGAATACATTGGATATTAAAAGACATTTATATATCAGCAACACTGCAGAGAGCGAAAATAAATGCAACTCTGAACCGTTTGGCCAACATCAAAAACCAAAGTGTCTCTGTAAAGTATGCTTATATTAGCTGTGCAGCAGATCACAAGCCCACCACTTTCTCCACCACTTGGTGCTCTCAAAGCTGACTCATAGCTGGGACTCCATCTGCACACACACAGAGAGAGAGAGAGAGAGAGAGAGAGAGAGAGAGAAAGTAAATGCCAGGCAATTGTTTTCACAACTGCCAGCCAAATGGGGGAATGGCTCAGGAGGAATTCCGACTCTCTTGAGGGTAGTAAACCCCCTCTCCTTTCTTCCCCGCCTGCCAGCCTCCCCCAGACGGAGCCCCCTGCCGTAAAACAAGCCAGCCAGTGTCGTCTCGAAAAACCGTCCTCAGCCCTGTGCGTGTCGGCTGTGCTGTGCAGAGTGCAGCCTGCAACAGCCCGCCCGTCTGTCTGTCTGTCTGTCTGTCTGTCTGTCTGTCCCTCTCGGCACACTGCCCTCCCCGTCTTAAAATAGAGAGGCAGAGTAGAAAGGCCTAAAGTTACAAACGTAGGTGAACACGGGGATATGTGGGGGGAGAACATCCTGAGCGGGATGACACTGCAATCTAGCTGAGGGAAAAAAAAAAAAAAAAGAGAGAGAGAGAATGGGCGGGAGAATGAGAAATCCTCACCAAGTTGTGGGATCTTTTCTCTTGACTGAGCATGCTCACATAAGTGTTTGTGTGTGTGTGCGTGTGTGTGTGTGCGTGTGTGTGAGAGTTTAAATGTGCACTCAGGCTGTCAGGCTGGGAATAAATAGTCCTGACGGCACTCAATAGGTCAAACACCGTATCTTTCAAAAATAGTATTTGTGTCCACTTTGTAAGAAGGAATCATACCCAGTTATTATTTATTTTCTTCAAAATGTGATTCAAACACTTTCAGACTAATCTTAAACACTTTAAATACAATTTATCCAAAAGACATCGACTCCAAATTGTGTTCTTTTTATGATTATCATTTTTTTTTATATATATATATTTTTCCAAAAGGCTTTAAGTAATATATTTCAAAACATCTAAATCTAAAACGTGTTTTACAGAGGAGATCCTTTAAGAATCTAAATTGGTGGATGATGGAGAAAAGCAGCCGTCGTCACCTTAAATTCATGTCAAGTTTTATTGAAAAATAAATAAACAATGCCTGGTCTGAATAAGCTTCTCAAACTAGAGCATAATCCTGTATTGTCCGTCTGTATGATGAGCATTTTTAAAACTATATTTTGATATTTATATGTATATATATTTCACCAAACTATGGCCAAACGTGCTACTTCTAGCTGAACTTCAGAGCTTTGAGGAGGGCGATAGCATGAAATAAAAGCAGCATATTTAGTCATAATTTGGCTAATGGCGGGTGGTTTAGGGTTTTTTATGGATGCTTTGACGCTTTATTTCCACTATGAATACTTGTCCCCTTTATAATCTATTGTAACCGACTGAAATCAAGCTGCCCACAACTATTCTAACTAAACGAGAAGAAGAAACACAACTTTTGATAATCAAAGTGTTTTGAGTTTCACTTCACTCCTTTGCTTTGGAGAGAGAAGGTTATTAATTGTGCTTTTTTCCCCCCTTCCTTCATTGACAGTTGAAGCCTGTCTGCTCACAGGTGTGAGGCCTGGATGAAAACAGCAACACTTTGAGGTAACTCCCCCAGCCTCTGCAGTCATGAGCAGACTGACGGATGAGCAGACGTGCTGACTGACTCCTGACAGGTGAGTCAGCGTAATGCTGGAGATCAGTTCCTCATCAGCGAAAAGACAAACAAATGATGCACCAAATATCTCCACCCTGTAACTGAAATAAAAGTGACTCATACGCTGCTGCTGACAGTAATTTTCCTCTTTGAGTGGCGCCCTATTGAAATGTAAAACTAATTAGATTTTGAATATCTACATATTATCATCCATTGTAATATCTGCACCCACCACACTTTTAATCATTCCAGTTTGACATATTCTATGCATATTATAGGAAACCTTTCACATTCTAGTTACAATCACTCAACCTATACTGCAATGAGTGCAACAAGACATTATGTACCGGTTCATAACACAACACAGCAGTCACAAATATATTATAATAATATTTTGTCGAGCCCAACAGCTTTAAATAATTGATACAATTACTTGGTCAAGAAAAAATGAACTGACCACCACTTTGATAGTTGATGAAGCGTTTCAATTATATCCAAGCAAAAATACCCAAAAAATCTGTAAATTTTAAGTGGAGATTTGTGGCTTTTCTCCGTCTTATACGATTGCAAATTGAATATCTGTGGACAGTCCAGTGGTCAGACAGCGCTAGACATTTGAAGACGTAACCTTCTAATTACCACTGATTTAAATCCTCACTCATCTCATTAGATCTAGCTAGGTGTTCCTGAGGCAGCTCAGTGCGAGGACGTGTATTAAGATCCGTCTTTGTGGTCTTGATGTCAATGTTTCCATTGACACCAAGCGCTCAGTATGAATGGGGGAATCAAAGAAGAGGAAGCAGGCAGAGCCTTCTGGGGGGCCACCAGAGGTGAGCTGCCGGAGACGGGAGTTGATGAAAGGCTCTGCGCCTGCTACACAGAGACGTATGCCATTTGACCCTACGCTAATGATCCAGCTGCTCCATAATCTGCAGGGCCAAGTCGGTGTCTTAATTAGAGAACCTTGGGCCGTGGCAGGAATGATGAAGCGCATCACAGGCGGGCAGTGAGGCCCCCCCCCCCCTCCCCGCTGCCTTCATTACCCTGCCAGGCAGTGGGACAGTCAGAGCGGGGACAAGCCCCAGCCTGCCGCCACGTCAGGGATGACTGTCTGAGGATGTTCATCGGCGGGTCTGGGAGTCAGCAGAGGAGCGCTGAAGAGGCGAGCAAGATGAGAAGAAAAGCCAGGGGAGATGAAGCAGTATAGGGGAGGGTGTGAGGACCACGGCCATGCTGGCATCAGGCCTGGCAGAGAGCAGGAAGTGACAACGGAGTCTGCACAGAAGAGGTCTGAGAGTTCAGGCGCTGTGATTATGGATTAAGTTCTGAATGAGAAATTGAAAATAGTTTCTAAAAACATCTTAATTTACTGAATTCTTGACAGGAATTATCAACGTTCCGGCTGCCAACAGAGCACTGACAGCGAATCTGTGATTGTGTTTTCGTGTCCCAATCAAACTGGCAGCATGTGCCTGGCCCTATTTTATTCAAGACAATCCAATGAGGCAACAAGCCGAGTACAACAACCAGGGATTACTTTACACAACACAGCAGATTACGTCAACTTCATGTTAGGCAACTACCTACTGAGTTGGCAAGTCAGCAACTGCGTCATAAAAATCCGTGCTGTTCCCCATCTCCACTATTGCAAAATTCATGTCTGTACTTAGCCACCACTTAAAAGTTTTAGTACCTCTAACGACGCACGGCCCAGGATGAAATTAATATTTCAAGTGTGATATTGCTACAATGAATGGCACTTAGTGATCTCCAACGTGTCATACAATGACAATTACCATTTACTGACTATAGAGGTTTTCATGAATGTGGGTAGTTAATCACTTGAATGGGATACATTCTTTACAAATTCTTAGGTTTTTGCAAATATTTATAACTAAAAATGTGATTAAATATGGTGAACTTTAATCAACTTTTACCATGTTATTCTACTTGATAAATATTCAAATGAATAGACCAGAGTGTACCACCCACATGGAATGTTGGATTTTGTAAGTTGTGAGGCGCTTTCTTCTTACAAATAACAGCAACACTAGATGTTGTCAGCTGCGTCCACTTCCACTACGTTCTATTCAAGGATCGCATATCAGTCACAGTTGGGATGTGGTGGGTGCAGATGTTACCAGTTCTACGTGCAAGAGCAACCTCAACCTGATGGTGATCATACGGTTTCACACTTTAATTATCATTTCATTGTCCAGCAACAGCCAAACACAGTCAGCAGTGTCACTAAACGCAGGTGCAGCACTACATTATTATATATTGATATATTAGTCTTCCTCAATCAAACTATGGGAAAAGGCAGCGATGGGGCTCTGAAGCCTTTTCCTCTTCTAGGATGAGTCTGAAGATCTGGTTGAATTAAGGTAATAGTTTAAAGGATTGAATCAAAGATAAGCACCTAACGTGTCATCTGATGCTTTATGGTAAATACAACATGGTTAATATGTATTGCAACACATGTAAGCTGCAGTGTTTTCACTAATTAATATTTAAATGGATTTTATGTTTCCATATAACAGATATCGTCCGCTTCCTCCTGCTCAAGTGTTCACTGAGCGCTTAATGTATTTGTGCTGCAAATACTCTCTCTGTGTCCAAGTAAATGTTTTTGTGTTTATTTGTATGAACATGTCACAGCATTGACCGCCGTCTCAAAGATACCACAGCGGCCTGTCCCAACGTTACACTTCATCATACTACTGATGCTTTTGCAAAGAACACAGTGGGTTGGCCTAAATTGCTGAATGCGTTTTTTCTTTGCTCTGCGGTCCGGTATGAAAATCACATTGAAATGACCCGACACCTGGTAAGGTAGGTAACCCATCCCCAATCCAACAATTTAGCTTTTATCAAAATTATGTTGTAGTGGCACATTGTGCTTCTGTTGAGATCCAGGACATCAAAATCAATGTGAAGCCGTTGTTAAAACTTTGTACCTCAAAGAAATAAAATCACTAGAAATATCAGAAACCCACAAGCAACAATTTCAAACCACTAGTTTCAAGATTTGAAATAAACTACACAAATTGCATTGTAAAAATACAATCTTCACTCTAATGAATGAAAGTAGCATTGTTCCTCTGGTTCACAACATTCTGCAAACAGAGGAAACTACTGACTGAAGCAGAAGTAGGAGGCACACTAAAGGGAAGTATGTAAAACTAAAAGGTCAATAAGACTGGTTTTACGATTTGAATTACAGTTAAAAAAAAAAAAAAAAAAACGTGTTGCAGTGCATTCACAGTAGGGAGCAGTATTTAAAGACAGAACAAATCCCCCCCACAGGACAGTTAGTCAAGGATCAGAAGCCGAACCAAAACAGACTGCAGTGTTTTCATCCATCAGCCATTGTTTGATAATGTAAGGTCAATAAACATGACGACATTCATTTGTACTGTGTTTGACTAAGCGAACACACATCCGTTTACCTGTAAGCCGAGTGTGTTTAGGACCACAGTATGCAGGCATGAAACCAAACGCCAGCAAAGACAGAAAGGACTAAATCGGATAGAGTGCTTACTTTGCTGTGAAAATGGGTGTTAGGGGGGAAATCTATGTTTGTCAGTGGTGTGGATGAGTCAACATGGCGGATTTGATATGAGTCCATGACCCTGCTCATGACAAGTGTTTCACGCAGGTCTGACACTGTTCAACCTGTGAAGAGGGGCAAGTGTTGCTTGGCATGTGCTCACTGAGGACGACGCAGAGGATTTAACAGATAGTAGTGGTTACTTGTCCCTCCTCTTCAGGGGAAGCATGCTTATACATGACTAAAGAGTGGAAGCTTGACTTTACGGTGAACATGTTACAGAAATCCTGTAAAATTAAAGGAATAGTTCAACATTTTAAGCTATTCCAACGTATTTTATGTCACAAAACAAGGCATGAAAATCTAAAACCGTTTTTCAGGCATCTAACCAAAAACCCTTGAACTTCAAGACGAGGGAACGGAAGTGCAGACATGTGAACTCATTTAGGACTCATTCCTGCAGCACTCTGTTAGCCTAGCTTAGCATAAAGACTGGAGGTAAGGGGAAACATCTAGTCTGAAGACAAAGTAAAACAATCCGCCTACTAACCACTCCACACTTGTCTGTTTTGATCTGAACACAGACAGATTTGTGGTTGTAGTTCTTTTACTTACTTTCTGTAGCAAATTGTTGGTGGTTGGTCCGTATAATGACGCAGGTGTATTTCCCAAAATGCACATCTATTCCTTTAAAGATTTGACATTCAATAAAAGCATTTTTTTTATCCTAATTTCACATGTTGGGTGTGAATTTCCATTTTCAGTCTCAGGCGTCTCTGATAACAATGCATGTGTATCACATAACACTCCACCACAGCTAACCTATTTTGTTCTCTACCTAGAACACCTAGCTGCCTGCCTAGAACGACTTCCCTCCAAATACCTGTGCATTACTCTCATCATTTCCTCTCTGAGCATTCAGCTCACATTCTGACTCACACTTGCAGACACGAGACGGTCGATCGGTACCAGACCAGCGCTCTCCTGCACTTATCTGCAATTTCCGTGATTAATCCCCTTTTACAGCAGTCGTGCATCCATCACGGGCAACACTCCGACAGCATGCGCCTGCTCAGCTACACAGACGCAACCATTAAGGCCTGTGACGCTTGTGCTGCCGTATATATGCTAACTCAGAACAGTAGACGTGATGAATGCTGCATTGAAAACAATGTCACTAGAATTCAAAACAGTCCACAGTAAATATTTATAGCACTGATTGTTAAATGCTGGCTAGACTTTGGTGTGTGCAGAGAGAGAGAGAGAGACACACACATGAAGAGAGAGAGACAGAGAGAGAGCTTATTATGACAAGAATCTTCCTGTAGTGTGATGGTAACTTGGCAAATGGGAGGGGAACTGCTAAGCGTGCTCCCTCTGTTATGCCTGAAGATTTGGCACATGCACTCACAACAACAACAGTGATGTAACCTGGTAACAAGCCTTTGGCATCTTTACTCTCGACCGAAACCCGGGTCATACCTTCCATATCAACAGCTTTATATCCAGCGTGGGAGAAGCCCTTGTTTTCCTAGCGATTGCGAGGGGGATAGACAGGGAGGGGTGGGAACCCGGGCTCACCTGCCCCTCAGTCAAAAGAGAGACTCCTCACTTTTTCCAGCCCTGGAGGCACAAGGACTTAGGGGAGTTATTTTGGAGCTCTCTCAAACTAAAATAGCAGCGCGTCTGAGTATTGTGATTGCACGTGAGCTCTGTAATCATGCAGCGAACTACCCTAAGCCTCATCTTCATTAAAAAACAAAAAGCAGGTAACGGCAACACCAAGGCAACAGCTTTTATTGTCAGTCTTCCTTCTCAATTAAAGGCTTAATGGTTCAGCTGAAACCACCCCCCCAAGGAAGAAAGCATTAATAACCCGGTCCTTACTTGCATTTTTAGGATGTGTCAATTATCTCTTCAACCACTCACCCGGCTGAGCACATTGTTCAGCCTCTACTGCAGCACACAGCAGAGCCGGGCGCCGACCGTGGCCTGCTCGCCGTTAACAGAATGTGCGAGAGAGTCTTTGTTTTGCAGTGCAATCTATGTGACAGTGTTATTAGTGGGCTATGTTGTCTTAATGTTGGCTTTTAAGATGCAGTCCTCTCTGCTGCGCTCTTAAAAGAGGAGGAAAAATAGAACGGGTACACATGCTCTTTCTGCTCCCCTACTCCCTTAATCCCACTCCACCTATGGTTGAACAATTCAAGTCCATAATTGTTCTGCCAATCAATCGGGAGCGCAACTGCGCTGTGGGGCAGTTTACAGCCGAGGAAAGAAGAGTTTTCAACAAAGCAACGCTGAACCTTGAGTGTTTGAAACCCACTGAAGCTTAAAAAGGAAAGAGAGACACCTTCATCTTATTAGTCAGTGCCAAACAAACAGAGGTCTTCAAAGTATTTGGTGAAGAGAAAAAGACTCAGTGCGGACATACAGACAACCATGACGAGTGTGCAACTCTCTCTCTCTCTCTCTCTCTCTCTCTGCAGACCAGAGAGGATCAGAGTAGTGGAAGATCTGGGAGTTGGCTGTGGATCAACTAAGTCGCTTCAGGCTGTCTGAAGAGGCCACTAAGCGAGCAACAGGGTTTGTGACCCTCGAATGCTGACACAGTCAATTCAAGAGAGAGAAATGTGAATAGATGCAGCAGAGTTAGACGATAGATATTCCAGAGATGCTCTCAGAAAGTCAGCCACTTTCCATGTTAATGTGAGTTTGGTGGGCTGGATGACTAGATAAAAAGGTCCAGAGAGAGATCTAGACAGATGAAGGCAGCACACACACAAGGACCTCATTGTGTAATCTGCAGGTTGATTCAAAAACACGTACAACATTGCAGTAATTGAATAAGCTTGCAGTGAATCAGAGCAGTGATCAGGAGGGGTTGGTCTCGCTGTCCCTAACAGCTTGCCTGCGAGGTGGCCTTTGTTTTGGAGGTGGCAGGGGCGCCCTGACACTGACCATGCAAACCCAATTATCCCAGTCCCATGGCCTGGGGGCCCGCATTAACACACAACCCTAGGAGGTTGACTTGACTCCATGCCAGCCTGGCAGCCGGCAAGACCCTGCTGCTGAATCATAAATAGACCACTTAAGGCACTGGCAGGCCGAGCGTTCTGGTGGCAATCTTGAGGGCCGATCCTCATCTGCATTCGCAAGATCCATTTCAACGTCGATGTTAAATATTGAGCGAGTCTCTGAGGCGAGCAGCGTGGTAATGGGGGAGCGAGTCCGCTTACCTGGAGTTAAAAGCTGTCCATAGAAAACTCACAGCCAGGAAAGCATTGGTCCACCTGGGAGGACACTTTATCTCTCCATCGTTATTTAGTTAAGATTAGTTAGCAACTATTTTGATAATTCATTATTTTATTTTTTATCACCAAAACAATTTTAGGCCATTGTAGACACTTAACTTATTAAACTTAATAATTGTTAGATTCATCATTTAAAGAAATAATCATCAGTTACAGCCTGAGTGATATTTCTAATGTGATGAGAATTACAAAAGATTGTTACGTCTAATGCTCATATTTAATTGTTTTACTGTGACTCAGGCTTAATGTAGCACGGTTAAATGTTTCCATGTCGTCCCTGTCAGAAACAACCGTGTTTGAGCCTCATTTCCAAGAGCAACATGGACGCGCTACAAAAGAAACCTTGCTAGAATTACCCAAGCGTGATTTAAAGGAATTACCTGGGTGGGCAAAGCATGTTCTATGCAAGTGCTACACGGAGCAGGAATCAGGTCATGAATTTCAAATTCAGACAGTGGATCGGCATCGGCAGCTATGAAGCCGGAGTCGAGAGAAGGAGCTGTAACACCGGCTACACCGAGACAGAACCCTCGCTTTTAAACCCAAAAAGAACAAAGTAAGAAACTAAATTGAGTTGAGTAGATATAGCTGGAGGTTTGCTAGATTTGTTAGACATTCATCTCACGTAAAGCCTAAAATCGTCTTCATTTAGAACGGCACTGGAGTTGTAATTAAAACCATTTTGCTTTTTAATCAATATTCAATCTCTCAGAAATAATTAACAGCATATTAAAGAGTTTACTGCCCGACGGAGCTGGATGCCTCTACATCATTAAGCTGTTGAAACGCTTTACTCTTTGACTCCTCGTGTCCCTGGTTTACTGCGCCTCTTTAAAATGCTCCTGGAGTCGTACTGTACCTGCAGATAATAACACAGCCCACTGATAACATGCCGCATGTTCTGTGTAATCTCACCACTTTCCCCAGACACCCAACACATGAACATAGCTGCACCAGTGAACCTGTACGTGAAATGTAAAGCTTAAACAAATGTACTGAATGCAAAAGCTTCACAGGATGTAGTACGGTAGTCATTTATGATCAAGTCTTTCATGGCATATTGCTGAGGAGCGGCCACCTGCCATAAATCCATGCCCTTTCCCCCGGAGTGATAATACAGCCTGCATTGGAAGTTGCACAACACCGCGTGTTGTTAAATATGTGCTATACTAGATAGATTAGCAGGTCAATAGTTTCATCTTGGTGCTCAAACTGCTGCTTTACAACAACATCGTAAGCACTTATAACCAAATAGACAACACTCCTAGTGTCCCAGACTAAATCACTCTATCAAGCACATGATGTGTAGGTCACACACACACACACACACATCTACAGCCAATATGTAGACGCAAACACAAAGCCGTATGTAGCCCAGCTGATCAATCATCTGCTTGATCAAAACACATCAAGTACCTGAAGAGACGTGCAGGAGAATATTTACTACAGAAACAGTCAGTGCAGCGCTGCAGAATACAGTATGAAAGCACTCCAATCAGCTGTTGAATTTAAACGACGCGGTCTTGCATCACCAGGAATTTTCTATGTTTACACAAGCTAATAAATTCCTTGGGCAAATCTCCAAATGACTTCCATGGTAATTTGGGGGCAGCTTGGTTTTTGTCTATTGCTGATTAGAAGAGAGCAGAGCAGTAAAACATGAGGCCGAGGCGGTCTACAGGCCAGGAATTTGTTTTCACGTGAAACGGACATCGGTCGGTGTCTATACCTGTTCTCTTCACCCTGCTCCGTTCCACATAAATTCAAATAATTTGGTTTCCTGGAGACAATGTTGCTATTTATCTGGGTGTGGAGGTGGGGGGGGGGGGGGGGGGTAGCAGCAGTCATTGTTGGTTTAAGCTCTGCAGTCAAAATACCTCCTGGCATAAAAAAATGGATTCATCAGTGTGAGGCTACAACTTTACAAGAGCCACAATAGGTCATCACAAAACCAGAGGATTTACCACAATAAATAGCAGACACGCGAGTCGGGCCGACAGTCAAGTGTGTTTGGCTTTTAACCACCGAAATGTCAAGACAGGATTTAATGGCAACTCAAACACAGTGATGAGAGAGAGGAGGAACACACACAGCAGTGTTGGAGAGGTGAAAATAGTCACACACTCAGTGGCACTTGGTCTCTCTTAGGCTTTAAGGGAAGTTATGGATTTGCTGCTAGCATTATCAGGGCACAAATCACAAAGTAGCTAAAAACACAGCGCAGTCTGATTCAGCAGAGTAACCAAGACAGAGCGTAAAGATGACGAATGTCCACTACAACAATACATAGCCTTGAAATAAACATCATTTACGAAGTTTGGTTACATTTTCAAAAATGACCTCCATCCTCATTCATCAAAAAACAACTGCTGTTCAGCAGCTGACTTTTCCACCAGCACATAATTGCACCACATCAAAGTAAATGCATTGAGGTACAACATGGACAACACTACGGAGGTCCTTGAGCATCCTTACAAAAACAGTGAGGGAAATTAATAACTGTCTCACGCTTAACACTCAACTGTACTTAATCAAGCATTTGAAACTACAAATGTCACAAATGTTCAGCGCAAATTTCAATATTACATCATGACATTGGTCAATTTGTTTCTAAAACAACATTAAACCTTGATGTCCGTTAACCACTCAGCTCTGATTTCAAGAGATTAGTAAACCTGTTAGTCAGCCAGTGACAAACACCACAGACAGTGTGAGGAACTCCCGAGGACGTCCCCACCCAGTGCACCTTCTGACAGCCTAACACGTCACAAACACAGGAAGCATCTTCAGTGTGAAGGAGCGGTCAGGCAGCAACCTGAGACGGGTGTCAGACAGGAGACTGTCTGACACCCGTCTGACTGCTGTAGTGCTGTTGTGAAATTGGCAGTGGTGTTTCCAATGAGGAACTGTAATTTCAAAGAAGGACGGTGGAGAAGTTGTGTGGTCTGCTGACATTTTATTCTCATCTCTAGCATCATATTGGCCACGATGGGTCAACAGCTCACTCCCAGCTTGTGACATTTTAAGTCAGTTAATGTAAAATGTTTGGTCCAACTTCACTTCTTGAGTTCCCCGTAGTCTCTGCTCTCTAGGTACTACTGGCATGGAGTTTGTTTGCAGTTCAGGGTGTGCTTTTCCAGTCAATCACGAGCCCTCAGAATACAACAACTGTGTACAGCGTTCATTCAGACAGCGAAAAGAATACCGGTTGTCACTTGAGGTGCATTCAAACCAAATCAGGCGTTCCGGCACTCAGCGCAGGGTTGTGTGGCAGCGTAGGAGTACCACTTAATGGGCCCATTTGTGTGACGCCATGCTGCTAGTGTGCTCCAGGGATTGGCTTTCTGCATCAACATAATAAAAAAGAAAAATACTTTTTACTTTCGATAACTAACCAGGATATAAAGGTCTCACAAAACGGTGGGGTGCAAACTGGCGCACACGGCCAAACTGAGCTCCTAACGTGAAACATAACTTTACACTTCATTGTGTTTTGGTCAGCATGCTGCTCTTTATTACGTGGGCGTCTTCCGGTCTGACTGACAGCTACGTGATTGGCCACTGCAGTGTGACGTTGGATTGCGTTTCTCCAATAGTCGATTCTGTTTCAACTTTTCGTCGCTGCGTTTTTTTTCTAGCATCCCCTACAGTCCCCACCGCAGCCTAAAACACACTACCCACATTCAAATAAATGGGAGCACTGATTTGGTGAATGCAGCTCAAGTCCTCCATATTAGGACTGAAGATGGACATGTTTACAGATGTTTACAGCATGTTATTGATCAACAACTGTGTAGCTCACTAGTGAATAAGAAGAGGGCAGAAAGTCAGAGAAATGGAACTGAAACTTAACTTTAATTGTTCCTATGGAGCTGAAATAAAATAACCAGAACTCATGAAATGATCTCTCTTTTGGAGATGGATGCTCTGTGCCTTTCCTTTCCTACACAGCCTATGTAACACAACAGTGCAATACAAAAAAAAAAACACAACCACTCTGTTGTGTTAAGCTTTTAAATTCATTATCAGTCTAATTTTCCTAATCTTCATGCTTCTTATGGACCTGAGGATCCTTTAGTTCCTGACTTTTAGATCCTGGAGCTGATAGTTTGTGGGCAAAAAATGCCCCTTGAATAGTTATCAAGATTTAAAGAGCCCATGACATATTGTAGGTCTCAGCTTATGTGAAGTGGCTGTTAACCTCCCATCGATCTGCAGAGCTCATCAAAATCCTGAGTGCTTCACATTATTGGATTGAGACAGAGAGAGAGAGAAAAGCACCCCAACATTGACTGGGAATTTAATTCTTTATGAGTGAATAAAATCACACTCACACAGCTATGGGACAGCCCAGCGCTGACTTGTGGGGGTTCATGACACACTTCACGGAGTGCAGTGTGAATGCACGTCAGTCAAAGCTCCCACAGCTCTGTATTTACCCATCTGCACAAATCAGTAGATGTAGTACCAGTTACAGAAGAATCTACAGAGGGGAGATTGAATTAACTTCTTTAATAGTTAGATTTTTGTATCTTCTATGATCCTTCTTCTGACATTCACAAGATATTAGTCACTCAAAATGTTTTGTTGCCGTGAAAGTCAACACGTTACGTCTTTGTAGTAAGCTGTGAAACATTCACAAACCTCGGAATCACATCATCAGGCATGTTGGGATGCTAAACTTTCAGCACAATTCACACAAAAGCCTCATTACATTTGTTAACAGTGATGATGGTTGATTTTTTTTTTTTTTTTCACACCACGTCTTGCTGGTGTAAAAGATAAGGCTAATTAACGTGGCACCATTTGCATCTTCACCTCGATGTTACAACAGCGAAGGGAAGAGAGCAGCCGCAGCGGGCTAATGAATGTTTGATTTGAGAGGGAAGACTTCCTGTCACTTCCAGCGCTCCTGACATAACCCTCTTATAAACCCCTTACATTTCCATGCTCCGCTATCTTGCTCGGCTGTCGGCTTCTCACCCCCCGCCCCCCCCCCCCCACACACACACCTTAAATTCCTGAGTTCATCACCACCCCTCCCTCCCCCACTACCACCACACAGGCAGCGCTCATTACAGCAGATTTGCATGTCTGCTCCAGAGCAGTATGAGAGGAGATGAAACACAACTCCCAGTGGCTGCCTCTGCAGAGCTTCACTCATCTGACAGAAAGAGCTCCACCTTGGGCCCAAGACACAGCCAGCAAACAAATGCAGGCTTCTTAAACAGGCCACACACGCACACATGCACACACACACACACACACACACACACACACACACACACACACACAAAGATAGAAAGAACTCAGACTCCACCGTATATTCGGTTTAAATATATCTATATTCAGGAAATAAATTGAGAAACAGAAGTGTAGCTTCCAGCACATTGCTTCCCTCCCTGCGCATTACCAATCAAGCCGGCTCAGTTGAGAAGGACGACACCACGAGTTATGTTACTGGGCCATCTGTCCCCATTCCCACTGAGATCTCACACACCTGATGACTGACGAACATCTTTTTTTATGCACAATGTCGTGGTTTCTTAAAATCGGTCTTTTGATTTCATTACAGTCAATTTGAGAGACACCTACAGCTGGATGACAGAAATACCAACTACCATCCTATTGTTTGTATTAGTGGTGTGATGAAAGGTCGATCATCTTAGTCAATTTTTTGGGATTTGCAGTTTTATATTATAAAATAAGCCGGTTGAATTCATTACTTGGCCTCAGGGAAGATGTAATTGTCACGTTTCACTATTTTCTGAACCTTTTAAAACAACAAATGTATTTATTTGTAAACCTAGAGAACAATAAATCATACTTTAATCCAACGGGACAGAAATTAGTTTAACTTCACATTTGGAATTTTTTATAAATTAGAAATAATGCCCTAATAAATATTGTGATATTAATTATGTCCATAATCACCCTAAAAAGGAGCATAGACGATGAACCATGAAGTCAATGAATCTCCTATTGCTGTCCTGGACCTTGAGTTTAAATAGCAAAGATGACTGCGTGTCATTTCTCAATATGTCAACTTTTATGAACTACAGCAATGTAGAAAGTTGTCTCTGAAATATTTGATCAGTATGAGGGAGACCGTTGTTTCAACATTCATTTTAATTTGTTGGTATTGTCCTAGAAGGTGGTAGAGTAAGTAGTGTGTTACCACATGCTTTGTCACAACTAACCATGAGCACAAATAGTTTGTCCACTTCCTGGTCAGCGATGACTAAATGTCACACACTTGACTAAAAAAAGAGCAAACCTCAAAAAAGAAAAAGAAGAAAAAAAAAAAGAGTATGTTTCGTTTTTTAAGTGAGGTGCTTTTGTTCAGGGTGAAAGTGGTGCATCATGGGCCATGAGTCACCGTGAAAGAGGGCAGATGGACCTATAACCATACCAGCTCCTGATCCGTGTTTGTTCCTCACTGACCTCACGAGGAAAACAGCTTATTTATATCCTGTGTACATCTTCTTAATGTATAAATCAACAAACACATTCTGCTGCTGTCTTCATTTTGCAGTTTGAAATGCGTGTATTGCATCATACTCAGTCGACACTGACTCATACTCAGCAGATAAATTAAATATAGAGAAATTAAAAATGAGAACTTGGACATTACTTTTGATTCAAGACTTTCAGATCCATATTCTCACATGAGGATGAGATATACAGTTATAGAATACATGAAACAACTTTATCACTACTAGCATATTTGAACCTATAAGATATAATGATTATTGCAAAATAAGGTCGAGCAGAGCAGATTTAAAGTGGCTGCTGGGTCCCTGTACATTTAAAGTAAACTATTTTTAACACAATCTGACAAAAAAAAAAAACAACGACTGTCCAGCCGGGATATCAATAAAGGGCAGGGTTTCTTTTTAGAAACACACTGTATCACTAATTAATCTAAATACATATTAACAAACGTATTGACTGCACACGAGATGACTGTGAAAGCACACTCTGCCGTGCAGAGATAAACGACCTGAAACTGTCTTTACTGTCACTCAGGGCTGTGTGAATGGCCTCAGGGTTTACACCAGTGTACTGCAGAGCATTGGGAAATGATGTATTCTCAGATGTTTTAAACTAAAACGTGTTAAGACAAGTAGCGACGTCCTTTAAGGAATAACTGACGTTAGAGAGTGTGAGCGTGCAGTCGTGTGACATAAGCAGCCTGTAAAGTTAGTAAGGGTGTAGCTGTGAACGTAGCAGCGCAGTAAGTCTTTTGTTTTGAAGCTCTCCTTATTAACGCACATGTATTTAATGTATTAGAGCAAACTGGCAAATTGGAAACTGCGAACCATAAGGCAACAGTGTTTATCAGAACTCAACACATGAGGGGAAGAGGGGAGAAACGTCAACAAGCCGAGTGCCACTAAATGTTTTCACTTATACATCGCTCTGTATCATGCAACACAGTTCAACAGCACCACAAACTACCTTCTCCAGAACGGTCGTGAAGTTGAATCAACACCTCTCTGAAACAATTTTAACAAAAACTGAACTTTATAACCTTCATGAGGGGAGGATGTATTGCAGGGCTGTTGTATTAGTTTTAGCTATAGCTGCACCTAATGCCATGTGTTGGCAACAGAGAGGATTCTAGTCAAGACGTACAAAAGTAGCCACTGCCACAACTATATCACATCCAGTTGTAACAGGATACCTAATGTCACTCTGTATATTCATTGCGCAGCACTGTGTGTCACCTCTACTTGAAATGCATTCAAAATCAAGGCTTTAAAATTCATCAATGGAGCTTCCTTCCGGCTTTAAAATTGATTTTGCATGTCCTACGGTTGAAAAGCACGCGTGTGATTCTGTGGGGAATAATGTTGTGGCGCTGTAGCAAATGTTTGGGCGTGACCAGATTTTGTGTTGGGACAATAACAGAAAAACTAAAGTGGCACCAGTATCACCAGTGATCTGTAGCCTGGCTTCTTGTTTCAGTTCTGTAACAAATCACAGAACCAGCAAATACAAGGACACGCTTTTATAGTATATAGGCGACTGTGTGGGTATTCTGCTGGAATGAGAAATGTCATGCTTGGGTTTCATAAAAAGGTACCAGAAGGATTTCACTGACACGAAAATGGCATTTTGATTTCCCTTTTTGTTTTATCAGAGTGGTGGTCAAAATGGTTCACCATTGGGATTTTTAAAAAGTAGCAAAAACATGACAAAATTCATTGGCGAACAGACGAGATATAAATAAATTAATAATAATAATAACTGGGTTCCTAAAAGGCAGTCATTTGGGCTGACTAAATAGGGATTATCAAGCATAAATGGAAGCAGCAATCAGCAATAACCAAAGACTTGATAATTTGTTCCTCTCCAATTATTGTTGCGTTTTGTCAGAGCATCATTTTGAATTTCGTCGACTGGACTCAAACAAAAAAGGCAGAAATGTGAGCACAGCGAGCTGCCTGCAGAACTTGAGTGTGGCCGGGCTGTGCAGCGCACATTAAGTCATTAAAGTCCCTCCCTACCCCCCACTGTACACACCAGTAACCCCCCCTCCCAATACTAAGCCTTTCAGACCAAACGCTGCTCTGCCTTCTGCATCTTAATAAGAGGAGGGAAGTGAAGGCATGGCAGTCTTTTAGAGGAAGCCGAATAAATGACTGAACACACACCCTGGGGCGGGCATGCCGGGGGGTTTCCAGGAGGTCGGAGCGAGCGGGGCCAATCGTGTCAAGACGAAGGCGGCAGACTAAAACAAAACTGACATATCAAAGCAGCCAAGCCTTGTAGAATGAAAAAGAGCAGCCAAGACAGCGCATTCAGCTGCACAGCTTGTTTCTGCTTCAATGAGAGACAACACGACCAAAAAACGGCAATTAGCGATTAAAGTGGAAATTCCATCTGCTGCAAGGCTGCATCTTTTTCTAATCAAAAACCAGCTCAAACCATCCCAGTGATCCTATGGCCTTTGATCCCGTCCTCGTTTTCTTTTCAGAGGTAGGCAAACTATAAACGGTGCGTTTGAAAGATCGCTTCGGTACCCAAACGTTTGCATCTCCTGCCCCTAATCCGTATAATATTTAAGAGCAACTGTTCTTTAGCTTCTCGGTGCAGCCAAACCTCAATCATTACTAAAACAAACAGACTAGGCCTTGAGGCGACTTTCACTGATTCGTGTAGATAAATGCTTTGTCTACATGTAGAGACCATAATCTCTGACAAACCTGGATACACTGGGAATGTGCGATATAAAAGCACACACATACTGCACGAGTATGAGAGCCCTTAAATGAGTTATATTTTTAAATTAGCTTGATGAGTGCCAGTGTGGCCTTAAACTCGGTTTGCTTCTAATGAGATACCAACTGTTTACTACATATCTCCTTTCCTTGTGATAATGAAGGGATTCCTCGGAGGTTGCTGCCATGCTGACACAGCCTTTAGGTCCTTAAATCCAAAAATGGGTGCATTAAGTGCATTTTAATTGACTTATATTTACCCACTGTGTTGTCTTGCAAATACAAAAAAAAATAAAAAAAATCTTCTGGCAATCCTCGAAGACTAAAATAAAAGTAGGTCACTCAGTCTCCTGTGAGTCATAGATTTTGGCAGGGGACCAAGCAGAGCAGGTATGAGACGGAGCTAGAGCTGAGAGGGGCCTAATGGTACACCGACAACGTTTCATTAGTATTATACAAGATAATCAAGTTTATTTACAACTCTGTGCATTTTGTGGTACAATGTAATATCAAGCAAAATTGGACACAGAAGTTTAGGGAATTAAAACCAGAAAACTGGAGTGTTACACACTTAACGGCATCATAAAGTTCCACACACAAATTTATATTGTAGTCAGGCCTCCTGAGGAACATTTAAGCCAAAGTAACTGCATGCAAACTCCTCCACAGTCTTTACATCCCACTGTGTGAATTTCCTTCAGTGTAGCAGATTTCTCAGATTGCAGGTGCAGTCTCGAGGCCCCCGGGGCTTTCCTCCCGGGGCCACGGCACCTTGGCAGTGTGGGTGACTTGTGGGGGGTCAGAGCCGGGCATGAGATTTACCAAACAGTTCCTTTTTGAAGTCGGTGACTCAGCCCGGTCAAAGCCGTCAGCCACACAGCCACCTGGGACAACCGCATTTTGAAGCCGGCACTAACGTGCACGTTTCGGGCCCTGTGACCAACACACCGATACTTTCTTAATTACATTGGGCAACTGGCACAAACCACGTCGCCTCAGCTATTGAGCCCCTCCTCCAGCTAACCTCTCCGCCCTCTCATTCATTCACCCGAGGGAGAGGCATGCAGGCCAGAGGAAGTATGACTCATCTGAGCAACAAGATGCATTCTTCTGAATTCTCTACAGACGTGTTGTTTGCTAAGTGAAGAGCACAGGAGGTTTAGAAAGAGAGAGAGAGAGAGAGAGAAAGAGAGAGAGAGAGGAAGAAACAGGAGTGGGGACACAAATGAAACAATAATCAAGAGAATTACTTTGTGTGAGAGGAAGAAAGAGGGATGGGGGGGGGATGATGGGGCAAGAGCGAGTCATCATTTGTGTGGGTTTCCTGGTCCACACAGATCAACATTTCCTCCAACTCCACCGAGAGAATCCTTGGCTTCTCTTAAGGGTTTTCTGAATCACAGATGGAGAATCCAAGTACTACATTTAAGGCTAATCCATCAGGTTTGTATGCAGAAAAAAAAGCAACGAATGACAACAACAGAGAGGTTTTGACGTGCAATTCTGCTGAGCATGCAGAGGACAACGGAGCATTAAAAAAAGAGACACATGAAGAAAAAGAGTTAAATCATCGGGTCGAACAGATCCACCACAGTGCCTTCCCAACCAACACCACATCTGCAATACTTGGCAATCACCCCTACAGATCATGAGCCTCACACACACACCACATCACACACAGCCTCTAACTTCTACATGAAGCTATTTGTGGAGCGGCCCACATTAACGTTGTCTGAAATCACAAAACAAATGGAGAAGCTCCACACGGCCTTCAAGTCTGATCAACAGACACGAGGCTGTTGAAATGTGCCCTGTTTGGGGATTTCATTATAAACGATGCGTCGTGATGTGGGAATAAACACAGTCCTTAAGACTCCATTATTTAACCTACTAAGCCGATTTAGGACTGTGCTCTTAATTAAAGCTGACCCGATCTGACTTTCCTCTGCAAGTCTGCAGATTGACATTCAAACATGTGAGAAATCGTTCACTCGTAAGACATTGCTGCACAGTGAACACACACAATACACAGCAATAAGCCAATAAACCTATGAGGCCGACATAATTACAATTTGCAAAATACTAATACTTGTGCAGTAAACAAGCAAGAGATTCTCCCAGCAGACACCACGGACCATCTTCTGCAGGTAGATTAAAGGAGAACTTGATTCCCTTTTGGCTCCAGGTTTGCTACACTCCTTGGCTATAAATTTGCATTTGACAAGGCTACTCCCCTATCGCTTTGAATCAAGAGTCATATCTCCAGTTATGGTGAACTCTACAACATTTCCAGTGTTTATTCATGCTCGTACACATGCACACACACACACCACCGCCTCACAGAACAGTCAGATTATCACATTATCAGTCAGGTTATTTTCTCAGTCTGGTTTGTGAGACTCTACACTCGTCACTGTCATGGTATCACCTCTGAACTGTCCTGAAACACATGCAGTCCACAGAAGGGAGCCGGTGGTAACATTTGGGAATATATTGTTATTGAAGTCATTTCTCTATGGTACTTTAGTAAAAGAGCAGTTTCCCCAATTTGTACAAGCAGTCATAAATAACATCTCTGTGGCTGCTGATCTGCAGACAGTTGTTAAGCCAACTGTTGGAGCCACCATTGTTTGTTTTAAATATCCTAGTTAAAAACTGAGAGACAGCCCCATCTATTCTATATTAAAACTGCCTCGAGGTATTCTGCGGTTTCACCTGGAAGTGAATTCTGTGTCTGCCACAGGAGCCACTGAGATGATTAAAACAGATACCGAATACTATGAAGAAAGCCCCGTTCTTATTACTTAAGCTGTGTCAGCTTAGCGAGCTTCTATTCCTGCACACAGCTTGAAAGTCTCCAAAGAGTGTGAATCATATAAGCATATCAATTGCTTCTAATGGGGAAAGAATAAAAAAGCTTAAAAGAAACGCACCGATACTGAGGGGCCTATCAAAACTCAAGGACAAAGCACACGATATGATAATTATCAAATCCTTCAAGCCACAGAAAAGTCAAGCTTATTGGTTTCGACTTGGTTATTCGCTGGCACCCGAGTAAGTCAAATGTAAAATGACACAGCAGTGCTTTACTCTGAAATCTTTTGTTTTACATGTCATTAAGCACCACATTAACTCCCCTTTAATGGGGGGATTTGTAAGCCCTGATTTCGTTTGCACATTTAGTGCACTAAAACCACCTAACACATGTTCTATTTTCATATAAACACTTCTGTTCATGTACCTCGTCTAGGTCCTGAACGTGATCTTTATGCAGAGATAAGATCAAACCAAACATTCATAATAGACTTGCCACTAAATGTATTAGTCTTTTATGCTACTACAAGGCTGGAATGAGTCACAGAAACCGCCGTGCACTACAAGAACCACCAATCCCCCACCAACCCCCACTCTTTGCTCCTACATTTTCTAAAGTTACCCAGCGAGCGCTGGTGTAGCTGCTTACAGTAGTTCCCCGGTAGAATGAAAGGCCCTGATTAGACAGACGGGCTAATCCCATTCAGATAAATCATGTGTCTGAGCAAATGTGCCGATAACATTAGGCAGCAAACCGGCTGAATTAAACATCACATATTTCCCTCACCGATTCATGTCCACATCCAACTCCAACCCAGGATGTGAATTGCAGCATATAGGCTAGGACTAGTTCACCGACGGATTCAACTCAATAGACGGAGAGGGGGGGGGGGGGGGGGAGCTAGGCAGTGTATTGCTGGATGAATAAAAAATGAAAGTGTAGTGCTTCAGTAAATTTGCTCTCTCCATCCGGTGAGGAGGGTGGGTGGTGATGGGGTGGTGATGGGGTGGGGGGGTGACAGTGGAGTAGAGGTTTGTTTGAAAACTGAACCAGCGCTGTATTCCCACATCCACCCGTATCCAGCGAGGGACTATTTAAAAATTCATTAATTTACAGCAAAAATAGATTAAAGCACCCAGCTGAGCAAAACTCAAAATTTGGCTCCTGAATAACATTAATGATAAAACATCTTCCTCCAGCCCGGGGGGCAGGGTTGCCTGAAGAAAGAGTACTGGCTTCTTTCACCTTACTGCACCTTGAGAATAATTTATTTTCCATCATTACTAAAATAATGCATTTCTAATTGTCATTTTTAATTATGCATTTCTTCAGTTGGGGAAAAAAAAAAAAAAAAAAAAAAAAAAAAGAGCCAAGCAAAAACCTGCATAAACTAATTAAAATCCAACCAAGGATCTGCCATTCCCATGATGCCATGCCAATGTCATTCTATTCACCATTTGATATCTCAGCGGCAGAGACTCAATGACAGCAGCTCCAGGCTCCCAAAAAACGCCTAGAACTGCAGTTACAGTAATTGCTCTGGCCAGCGCTAAATGAGGTTCACTTAAGTGCAATTATCCCCCTCTGATCTATCACATAAAGAGACTTCTTTAACATGGAGAAGTGGGCTCACACAATGCGACTGCAAACAAGATTCAAATTGGAATCAGGGAGGCATTTCCAGCAGATGAATGGCTTCATAGCTCATCTGCATTCTAGTGATGCACGGCGCCGCTAATGAAGACTGAGCCGGTCCCTTCTCACCAACACGGCTTCCATGAGAGCAGAACTTCACACACCAGATGTATATGCAGAGTACGGGGAGACTGTCCAGTCCATTTGGCCTCAGCCGCATTAGAGGACAACCTAGCCTCCACGCAGAGCTAACAGCGGTTTAAAAAGGAAATTGTGTTTTTGCCCAATCCAAAAGGTGAAAATACACTTAATTTACATTTCAGAGCAGAGAGGAATTCAGACAAGCCCACTTTGGGTTGAGACCAAAAGTCATCGTAAAAATACAAAAAAAAGAGGCCTTTGAACAACAGCATCAGCATTACACCACGCCAAAAATATACATCAGACGTCCTTGTGAATAAATTGCCATCTGCCAATCGCATAACACAATAGGTTTTGGACCTGAGGGGTAAGACGTGGCCGTCTAATAGGGGTTTCTACAGAGAGTACCTGTTGGGTGAAGTCCAACAACACAGGGTGGTGGGGAGGGGGAGAGGGGGAGAGGGGGGCTGTGATGGCCATTCATGTTGCCACAGGCTCAACTACCACCAGGAGTCTGATAACTGCATCTCACGGATGGCCATTTGAATAATCACTTCAACAAGGGGAGGAATTAAAAAGCCTCTCAGTGAGATGGGGCTAGGCACAGCGCCACACACTGAATTCAAAATGAGGCGCTTGCATTTAAAAAGTAGAAACCTGTTGTAAAGGTCTACTGTACGGGCTTGCAGACCACCCCTGACATCCATCAAAATGAGCTCCATATCATGTCACAATTGCATTTAATGTATTAAATTATACACTATCGCTTTACGGATGAAGACAAAGTGATTTTTCCTCAGACGAACGTGTTACTGCCACCATTCACTCACACAACAACAGGAAGACCTTGGAGAAGTAGGTGTCGTGTTTTTAAACCATTAGGCAACAGACTTCTCAAACACCACTGCAGGCTAACGCCACCATTAAAGGGAAGCTGTAACACATCATCCAATTCACACTTTTAAATGGTTACTGTGAGAATAAACAGATGTGTAATCTTCTCTATACTTTCTTCACAACTGCTCAATCCATTCATCAACACCTTGAGGTTGTTTAAAAAAAAATAAAGAAGGTAATCATAAAAAGTTACTAACTCTGCTCAATTTGATTTGATGTGAAATAGGAAACAACAACTAAAATGGCTTATAAATCAGCAAAAACATGCATTAACATGAGCATTTTCATCTGAGCACACACAACATCTCCAGTCGTGAACAAAACTGATTAACTACACTTATAAACTAACAGAATTTAATAGATGTTATAGTAGAGCTCTGAAAATCTAAATCTGCAGTGTGTGCCGTGATTCATATTTCTGCACGCAATTGTTAAAAAAAGCATGCATTGGCTGCACTCTAGGTCTATTCTTTAACAGCCAGCTAGCAAACAACAGCAAACTTCCGCTGCCTGTGCCCTTTGTTCCACTGCTGCGTTTCACATAGTTGTTTTAATTGACATAAGTTATTGCTTATAAAAACAACTCTTTATTTAAAAAAAGGACACTAAGGACACTGCGATAAAAAAACGCCAATTAACATAAAGTGCACATGGAGCCTTTCAGAGAGCAAGAGAACATACAGCAGCGGGACAACTCACAGGATGTGACAGAGCGACTGACAACAATTTCGAGACACTGTGACACATGCAGCTACTCCGGCTCTGCTTACCTGGATGGAGTGACATCCAAACTCAAAGCATGTGTAATTCTGAAGCTGGATCCAGACAGCTCGCTGTAGGCCTGCTATTTAAAGGATGGGTGATGAAGAAGCAAACTAGGTCTGACCTTTGATTGTGGGTGCTGACTAACACTTTGGGCATTTTGTTAGTCGAAGCAGAAGGTCTGGCAGGGTTAGGGATATTCTGGGGGAATTTATAATGTTTTCTTTTAGTCATAAATTCAACCCATTTATGCTGGCTGTATGACAAAATAAACTTGGGAGAATGGAAGTATATATAAAAAAAAAAAAAAAAGGAGCAGTTATTCATTTGCACCCCATTGCATCTCGGTCGTTAAAATAACAACGTGACATCATTGATACAACTTGCACAAGTTGACAGCGGGCAAATTAAGAGTTCAGTCATCCGTCCTCTAATAAAGGCCGTCAGGGTAAAGCAAGGGCACCGTTTTGTATACAGCTGCACGCAAATGCCACAGCTGTTTAGTTTAAAGTCGTAGCATTAACTAATCAGTGTCTGCCTCGTGCGATCACACACCGACTGGTTAAAAACATCAAAGGGAAGAGAAGCATGCCCTGAGAAATGTCGTGCACACGGGTCCAAATATTTAACTGCAACACCGTCTGTGCCATCTCAGGGCAATCCACCCCCCCAACCAGAGGCACAGACACGGTCCAGAGATTACATTCAGTCGCACACAATTCACCAGAAACATGCTTTTGCACTTGTTGATTGTCCGGCCACATGACAAACCTGCGCCTTCTCATAAAGATCGACTAGTTTTTAAATACGAGGATCGGTATTTTTCAAGAGGAGTTTAACCAGCCGACTGAGAAACAGACGATTGACAGACGAGAAAACACACTGCAACAGCTGTGAGTCAAATACCATCAGAGCATGCAGGAAAGCCAAACGACACTGGCTTTACACACACACACACACACACACACACACACACACACACACACACATTTAATGCAGGACACACAACGTCTCACATACCAAACAGCTAGCTAACGATAGCTGTTGAAGGGCTGGCATAGGTCATTATAACCACCTAATGCGATGAATACACACACACACACTCTCGCTCTCTCTCTCTCTCACACACACACACACACTTTCTCTCTCTCTCTCTCTCCTGGCTCAGGAGAGAGCGCCGACAACGCTCAGCTAAAGTTAGCTGGCTACCAAAACTGGCTAGCTAGCTGTCAAAGTTGCCCTGTCAGTTGTCACCGGTTGCACGGCGGTGCTAGCAGGCTAACGCAAGAGCTGTCAACTTGGGAGAGTTACAGCAACACGGCTGTTGTGTACTAAACACTGACCACAGGGACACACACTGACTGGCTCCATGAGGAAAAAGGTGTCCCCCCGCACGCCCCGCCACAGCGAGCGGAGAGCCGTGTGCCAAGGCCTGCTCACCGGGCTCAATCCACAGAACTTCAGTGCGGCTCACTTCCCCGTTAAAGTCGTCCATTTCGTGGGCCTTAGTTCAACTTCCATGCCCGTGTAGCTCACTTACTCTGGGTGAACGCTGCTGTGGCGGTGGCTCTCTGTAATCCTGACGGTAGTTTGAGCTGCCCCCCTCCCCTTCCTTCCACCTCCTCTTCTTCTTCTTCTTCTTCTTCTTCAGCTAGCGGGGGCTCCCCCGGAGTGTCCCGTGCTCTTCACGTTATCGTCCTGTGCAAAGAAGCTTCGTAGCCGTAGCTTCGCCGGTGTGTGCCCGCGGTGCCGTGGCGTCCCTCTTCAGCTTCTCTCCGCCTTCTCCGGTTCGCCTTTCTCTCGGCGGCCGAGCCAACATCCGGGACTCTCCCCCGTTTGGGTTAGGTGCCCGGAACTACTTTCACATACGACGACGCACATGAAGGTTTCTGTCTCTCTCTCTTTCTCTCTCTCTTTTTCTCTCTCACCACCCTGCCGCCACAGAAACTAGCGCGCGGTCAAACGCACAACAGCAGCGGGTGAACCCACACACGAGCTTGTCTATCTATCAATCAGTTGATCAACAAATCAGCTTTATTTACGGCGCATTGCCAGTGAATAACAACCCAAAGTGCCTCATAAAGTTAGATTATTACCTATTAAATGAAGAAGTGAAAACACGCAAGTAATGAGACAGAATCACAGAATGAAAGCAGAACAAGTAGAAGATAGTACACGTGGGCACCACTGTCTGATAATTCAACTTTATTTCCAGACACATGAGTCCATATAGTCGCCTTTTATAAAAAAGTTGTAATTTATGGCTTCATTACAGGGTAATCAATTTACATTTTTCAGTTACAAGTCGATAATAGGAAGAACTTTTGGGTTGCTGGGTTGTGAAAAATATCTCTTTATCCTTTTTATTTGGTAATATTGCACAATACGCCTAATAATATTACATGATCTATTAATACATAGAATTAGGCTTTAATAAGCCTAATTTAAGTCTGCAGTTATGCATGTTAATACTTTGTTAATAGATTGATTTGGGTCCAGATTTGCTGCCGGTTTTTCCAGAAGTGGAAGTCGTCCATTATGGGTCACTACATGATTTGCTGGAGGATAAACACCTATAGCAGATTATTTAACAAGATGGCCACCTGAAAGTTGTAGTTATTATAAATGGATGATAACTGATCTAGCATTAGTTAATAATTTAAGCTATTAACCAGTAATGCCTTTAGTTATAACTTATAAACATTCTTACAAAGATGAATCTTAAAGTAGTGCTAATAAACGGAAGCTGATTAAAAACATATCAAAGGTTCAATACATGATTAAAATATACATATTGTAGGAGTTGCCTATGAAATAAAATGATTGGTAATAAAACTTGGACATGGACAGCATAGGCCTTGATAGCCCTACAGGGCAATAGCTAACAATATCTGCCCCCTATTTAATTTTAATTCTTTATAAGCCACCTCTAACTCTATTTTTACTGCTTTTGATTCCACTAACAGAATATACAAACAAGATTATTGCACCATTCATTTTACGACTAGGTACTGCTGGAAATAAATACCTAAAAATACCAGTCTTTCTCTAAACATAATAATTTATTGTTTCAATTTCAGTGTGTCCTCGAGTTCCATACTAGGCTAAATGCTGTTTCATATTCTAGTGGTGAAATACTAAATTCATTCATTCATTCTTTTTTCTTGGCCCAAAAATAGTCCCATTTAAAAGAAAATGAGTTTGAAATAACTTTAAAAATCCCAGCATGTCTCACTCTCCATTGTACAGCGTAAACTGCACATGAAGTTAAATTTCCAGGAAAAAAAAACAAGGACATGACCTGAATGTCCTCAATGGGAACTGCAGCCCTGGTCCTCAGCAGCCCTGTGAGCTCACACTGACCTCGTCTCAAATTACTCTCCATACTTCAGAGCTAAACGTTTGTATGTGGTAGATTTGAGTTACAGGATCATGTTTTATAGATACTAATTGTTTTATGTATTGTTATGACAAAGTGTTGAAACATGTTACTTTTGAGGCCTTAAAATATTACTTTATGGTTTCACTAAATAGGTCCTTTCAGTCTCACAGGGCTCCAGCTGAAGGCATCAGACAAATGTCATCAGTGGAAAACAATCGACCTGAAAAAAAGTCCCATATGAGACCTACACAGATCTTTGTTGTGTTTTTGTCTTTTTACAAGTTGATTATAAACTAAATATTTCATCTATATTTTGCTCTTGGCCTATTTGATTTAAATTGTTCTTCTTATGTGATAGTAGCTATTTTGTATTGTATTGAGTTTGGACTTTTCCAATTTCATATATCCTGACTGAGTGTCTCTTGAACTGAGACACAGCACTCAGGTATGTTTTTTTTAAAACAACCAACGCTTACATTTTCTATTTAACTGGTGGTGTCTCAGTAAAATGACCATTTCGTTTTTATAAACGTGAACAAACATAAACGCCAAATGTGCGGAAACCAATCAGCTTAATCAACACAATCAAACGTGCATCAAGGACATACAGCCATGGTGAAATGTTGTGGATGTCTGTTCAGCGGGGCAACAGCGCCTCCTGTGGGTCGATCAGTGGCACTGCTGTTAATACATCATTCGCCCAGTAAATTATTAATTATTTTAAAACAAAACGTTTCCCTGCCTTTCTGTTCAAAGTGCGGATTTAGATTGAAACACATAATTAGAGTTTTTGTACACAACACCCTTTCATAACGCTGCTTATCTGAGATTCTACAGGTAAAACCGTACATGCAGTCGGAAAGGTTTCCAATAAACCTCTGTGTAGGTGTTTTCACACCAGTCTTTAATTCCCCTCCATAATTTTACATTTAGCAAAGCAACATTTTTACTCCTCATTGAGAACATTTAGTCCATCAAGGCGGTCTCTGCAGGGAGACATCACGTTATCGAGTCATATCCAAAAGAAGAATAAATTAAAACATAACAAATAGGTCAAGAGCAAGATGTAAAATGTGTAATAAATGTTTAACAACCTGGTGAAGATCCAATGTGACGAATAACAAGCTCGTTTGGCCTTTATGTATATTAAAAGTAAAAAAAAAAAAAAAAACATAATCTCCACGTGTTCTTTTTTTTACTCAGTATGAAGTTTCGGGGAGAAAGAAAACACAATAAAAGAATAAATTACAGCAAGTCCTACTTGGTATTTCAAAGTAATTATTGTACCTGCAATTTCAGATACAAATCTCGGGGAGATTCAAATAGATAGGCTAGAAGTTTTGATGATTTCGATTTTATGATTGCAAAACAATGTAGCCTACAATAATCAATTGTGCATCGTACCTCTGGATCCAACCAGCATTTTTGAGGAAGTGAGAACTTTTAAGACTATTCACAAAAAGAAGCGTCGAAGGAGACTAAAGAGAAGATGAGCACCTAATACTCCAGATCAACGTCAAACACTTCAATGTGTCAGTGGGGACAGTCCAGTTCAACAGATCCCCTTTAAGAGGAACTTCCCCTCGGCACTCTGGGTGTCTGTGTGCGCCACTGGTGATGCTAATGACACATTATATGAAAGTGAAAAACAATAATTGACGCACGAGATTATTTTGACTTGACTCATAAATACCAGTGATGGTGGCAGCGGTAGTACCGCCTGCGGCCACCGGGGGCGCTGGCGAGTTTCTTCTGTATTTATAAAGACCGAAGAATTCAGCTCGCTGGTTTCAGGAAGTGCAGAAGTTGTTGTGAAGAAGCAGACTGAGAAACAACCTCGGAATACAAAGTAGGACATTTCGCAGTTATATCTTTAACTGTTGTGATGAAACAAGCGTTGTTGTTTTACTGTATTCAGGGTGTTGTCACGGTGCTTAATGATTGTCTAATAGCAGGTAACGTTAACGTAACGTGGTGTGACAAGACGATTTAAGGTTAAATCTATTTACACTCCTACCTGTAATTAGGAAGTGTTACATTTTAGCTGTTCATAGCGTTTCACTTTGTCGACATTGTATTGTCACTAGTCAGAATGGTAAATAAAGATATCCACAATTACTAGAAGAAAGTGTTTTTTACAGATATGTGTAACTTTGATTGTACTAGTTCAACTAAACATATTTTGAAATCCTTTAGAAGTATAGGTGGTCGTTTAAATATTGAATAGCTGGACTGGTTATAAATTGCAAATATTTGGAATTTAATTCTTCCTTAAAAAATAGTCATGTATACCATACATGTTTACTGGGCTTTCGATTGAATTGATTGTGCAGATAATCACAATTTAATTTTTGTAAATCTAAAGTAAACATTCTGGATATCTGCAATTTCATTTCTCGAAAAAAAAAAAAACAGCCCATTTCAGACCCATTAAAGACGGTATACAACAGGTTTAACTCGCAAAGTGGCTGATGGTATGCAACCGATACCGATCCCTGGAGATGTATGCGACTCCTTCTCCAACGGCATTTTAATTCCCTTCACTACTCTGCTACACTGACTGTGTTCCAATACCCATACTAACATACTGTTCAGTGTGCCAGAACAACATTCAGACTGTGCTCCAAACTGAATAGTTGTTCCTTTTGCTCTTAGAACATACTGCGGCTGCTGTTACAAAGTACGTACTGTTGCATGTAGTATGCATTCAATTGGAATTTAAATATTATGTATTGGGAAATACTGTGCGTTCCAATACCCATACTACCATACTATTTAGTATGCCAGAAAAAGAGTTAGTATGCCACAATACATAGTATATCAAATGCAGTATGTACAAAACACCAGTATGTCCTTCTGCATTACTTTAATTCTCACAGTATTCAAGCCAGCATGCTATTCTGACCGACAATCCTCTGCGAAGCAGACATATGAGCAAGAGTGTCAAAGTGCAAGGTGCAATTATGACGAAGTAGTACGTCCCAACAGTACTTACTTTGTCTGGGCGGCAGCAGTATGTGCTAAAAGTAAAAAGATAAAGTTTGCAAGTTATTTCCTCATGATGCCCCCTCTCTCTCTCTCTCTCTGTCTCTGTCTCATTAGGTGATGGCTAAACCCAGAATATCTTCCATTGACGGAAAGCTAGCTGAAGAATTTGCCGTTCCCTCCCACGTCGAGGAGGTCAAAGAGAAGATGGCTGCTTTCGCCAGGCATCATGCGGCAGCAGGTCGCAGGGTGGTCCTCATCACATCAGGGGGCACCAAAGTGCCCCTCGAGTCCCGCACTGTTCGTTTCCTCGATAACTTCAGCAGCGGCAGACGAGGAGCCTCCTCGGCAGAGTATTTCATGGACTCCGGCTACGCCGTCATCTTCCTACACAGGCATCGCTCCCTTTACCCCTACTCGCGGATGTTCTCAAACATAAACATGCTGGAAGCCCTGAAGTTCAGTGGAGGAGGAGGAGGAGCATCCAGTAACTCTGGTGAAGTGGTGGTCAACCAGCAGGTGCTTCCCAACATTGCCAAAGCGCTGAAGCGATACCAGGAAGTGACAGAAGGCGAACTCCTTCTGCCCATAGAGTTCAGCACTCTGTCCGAGTATCTGCATCTACTCAAAGCAGCAGCACAGGCGCTCAGCACAATAGGTACAGAATAACAACTTCCAGGTTCCAGGTTGTGGCTCTCATCCAGCACATTGTTCATAACTCCGTATTCTGCACTCAGGATCCAAGGCCATGTTTTACTTGGCTGCAGCTGTGTCTGACTTCTATATCCCAGCATCAGAGATGCCTGAACACAAAATCCAGTCTTCCAATGGACCACTTCAAGTGAGTGAGAAAATAAAAGTTCAAGCAAATATTAATCATTTTTTTAGCCTCGCAAGCAGCACGGCTCAATGTCGGTCACAGTCTTTAGCTGTAGACTCTTAACCTTGTAATTAATGAGAATATACTTGTTTTTTTTCCTCCCCTTCAGCTCAGCCTGAACATGGTCCCTAAGATACTGTCGCCGCTGGTGAAGGACTGGGCACCTCAAGCTTTTGTCATATCCTTTAAGCTGGAGACGGACGCGGCCATCCTGCTGGACAAGGCTCGGCGGGCTCTGGACACCTACAGGCACCAGGCCGTAGTGGCCAACGTGCTGGACTCTAGACGGGGTTATGTGGTGGTGGTGACCCCCGAAACTCAGGCTGAGCTGATCATCACAGAGGAGGATGTGAAGAATGACGTGGAGATAGAGGAGAGGATAGTGAGCAACCTGACATCGGCACACAACAAGTTCATAACTCAATAAGGAGGTTGACAGAAAGCATCAACACTGCATGTTTGAGTCAAAGCTCTACGTTGTTGTTGTTGTTGTCGGTGCTCTTCCCAGATCCTGAGTTTGGCTTTGATTCCTAGTTGCCTGTTCTGTCTTACTGTATATGCTGTAAGGTTGCATAACTCAAGTAATAATTATAACTATTAACAGATGACGGCTTCCCTTGTCCTTTTAATGTGCTCTACAAACAGACCTTTGTTATGATGGCGTCTCTGAACAGGTACAATATACAAGTTTGAAACTTTATTAAATGTTTATTCACATGATGCAATGATCTAGAACAGAAAACTTTTCAACAACAATTATTGACAGCTGAATAATTGAGCGACATGCTTTGCTACACACCTATAAAAAAAGATTACAAGTACAGTCCATTGGTAATGTTCCAATCCTGTGACTCTACTTGGCAGCATAGTGTAGATTCTTGCATGGTTACTTAAGTTTGACGCTCTTCGTGACACCAGCACGGATACCAGAGCGCTCTCCGCTGTATCTCGTCTCCTCCCGACGAACTTCTCGCACCTGGTGAATAAGAACGCAACGTGTTTGACAAGGGCCACATATAGTCTTGATTCAAACTGAGGAGCCTACAGACGGAGACAGTTCCCAGAAGCTTTAGAGGAAAACAAACCTGGCCCTTTCTGCGGATATTGGCTCGTCTGAACTTCTCTCTGTGCTTGACTCTGGGATTACGATCAATCTTCTTCCTCTTGGGTGTGAGCCCCTTGTTCTTGAACATCTGTGGAATAGGTAGAGGCACGTTATTAGAAAAACTATTCAGAAATGACAGTTAAACATGTAAATGCAGTGTGAGGGGCACCGTGTATTGAATTATATTGAGAAAAAAATCATGTGTAAGGTTGCTCTGATGTACTTGTAGCTTCTCAGGAGGCGCAGTCATGACCCAAAAAAAAACAATTAAAAAAAAAAGTGTGTAAGTGGTTGTAACTCTGTACCTGGTAAGTGATTCCTCTCTTAGCATCTGGATCCTCCTCCTGCTGCTGCAGCTGCTGCTCGTCTTCTTTCTCCTCCGTCCTGCAACACATTGAACATTTATCAGATCCCCAGTTGACTTTGTCCCAACTGCTATTTTGAAGACTCAAATCATCCTTACTCTTCAGCTTCTGGGCGATTGCCCTTTCTCTTCAATTTCGACCGCTGCTCCATTTCTCTGTAGAAACGCAGAGCGGCTTCCTCGTCCAGGTCTGAGTCCTCCTCAACCTCAGGATTAGTTTCTCCAGAATCCTGCGAACGACGTGCACGCGTTACCATTTAGATTCTGTATTAAAACACCAGCAACGGATTCAAAGTGAGAAAAACACAAAACACAAATCTCACCTTTTCCTTCTTGCTGGCGACTCTGGTCTTCTTTTGCCCTGCTGGTCTGCTGGTGGTCTTATCTTTGTCCTCACCAGCTAGCAGCTTGTGAAACTGAGGTGCAAGCCGAGCATCTACTGAGCCGAGCTCATTAATGAGCTGCAGACAGGAATAGAAGAGTCCGTGAGACAGAGGGCTGCAACCTAATGTGGTTGTGTACACGTAGAGGACATATTCAGGAATCCCATGACACTGGCAGTGTGATCTCAAACAGTGACACACTCATGGATGCTGTCCAGAATTTAAATATTTAAAGTTTTCTTGACATGCATCAACTGATAGTCTGTTAAAGTCAATGTGTTGCTTACATTTCTGTAGGTCAGCAGTCTTTCAATCACTGGATGGTTGTGAGCAGGGATCCGTTTTGCCTTCAGCACCAAGTAGAAACTGATGTTCGTGCAGTAACTACGGTAGGAAACAATCATGAGCCGCTCAATGACGGACGACGATGTGATTCTGCAACATGTTATACAATTACAACTTACTTCAGATACAGTTGCTGTTTCGTCTGGAGGTAGTCGGCACCCTTTGGAAAATCACGGAACAATGATTCAGATTACAGTCATCTCAAGAACCTAATCACGGCCGTGGTAGATTTCAATGGGACTACTCATACAGCCCCAGGTTATTAAGCATGTTATTATAAACAGGCTATAGATGGTGTGTCATACAACATAAGACTGTGGGTTCATCGCGACTTCGTTCACATTGTAATCCGATACATTGTTATTACAAAAATGACTTTCATAGCCTTCAGAATTCAGTCTGGTGACAAATTCACAGCTGGAAATGTAACTCCATGCGCTCACCTTTCCTGGTGGGATCTTTCCCTCCTTGACCATCTGCACGAGAGGCTGCAGCTCATCCTTTAGTTCATTGAGCTGCAAACATCAAGTACACACAAAAACAAGTCGCATCAATCACACGTTGGTCTGTGACAACTGCATAAATATCTTTTGGCAAATTAAGTCGGAGGTTGTTTTTACAGATGTGCTTTGGTTACATGCTTGTGTTTTACCTTTGCCTTGAAGTCCTGAATAAGTTCAAGCATCTCTGGTGACTCCTTTTTTAAAAGTTTCATTTTTTCCTTCTGGGACATCTGCTTCAGGTCTTTCACAATCCTCTCTTCTTTTTCCGCAGTCTTGTTTTCATCCTCCTCCACAGCAAATTCCTTCATTTAGACACATAAAGCAACCGCAATAAACAAATTAGAACTACGGCCCCTCGGTTGTACGCCTCCGCCAACCAATCATGTTGCAGTTTACGCCCACGCCTGTCCAAAAGGTCATCATTTTATCTTATTAGACATCTGTGTGAAATTAGCATATGAATTCCTGAGGTCACAGTTCATCCTTCAAATTTGAAGAAATTGGCTCAAAGCGTTCCTGAGAATGGACCCGACATGTGATGAGAGAAACACATTCTATCATCACATGTTGAAACTGCAGGTGTACGGGAGAGATCAACAAAGACCAAATACCTGAAAAAAGTTTAAATCATAATCCTCCTCGCTCAGATTTGCAGCTAAACGTTTTTGGACATTTTTAGCCTCTTCTTCTTCCTCTCGTTCCTCAGCCTCCAGCTCGTCTTGAGATTTCCCCTCTGTGAGAACACAAATTACATTTAGCAGAAAGCCACACAGACAACAGAATGATCATGAATGGCTCCAATAATATGTCTGGAGCTAACAGATGCTTACTGGTGGTGACAAAGTCAGCGTCGTAGAACATCTTCTTCTTGTTGCCCCACGCCATTTCACTAGGAAGATCTGAGGAAGACGACAAAGTTAAACGAGCTAGAATGACATTAAAACAAATCCTGGACGTAAACTGATGTTTTTATGTTTACCGTCTTCTTTTTTGCCCTCTAGATCACTCTCCATGTCTGTCCCCTCCTCCTCTTCCTCCTCTTCTTCTTCTTCCACCTCCTCCTCCTCGTCTTCGTCATCCTCTGAATCGTCCAGGGCCATCACCTCCTCCTGTAAAATTCAGCTGAGCTTGAGTTTTTCTTGAACTACATTAATTTTCTGAAGGTAAATCCAAAATGAACACACAAGTCATCACCTCATCATCCAGTTCCTCCGGGTCGCTCTCCATTTGAACCCCGCTGGCGAGAAGTTTCTGTGACAAAGAGACCGCAGTTAAGAAAGGATAAAAACAGCAGCACCACGAACGTCCCACAGATCTACTTTTGAGGTAAACTTACTGCAATCTTCTCATCGTGAAACTCATCAATTTTGTCCTTTGTGTACTGGGAGGAGTTCTGAAAGGAAGAGAGGAGACGTGTTCATATCCGACTGTTGAAAGTAACAACAACACCAAAGCAGAGTTCACGTGGGGACAGTTTGTTGATGGTTGAGAGCGGCTTGTTTGATGTATTGGACTGCATATCAGCAGATTGTGGTCACTATAACAACGTAAGTGTTAGAGAAAAGTTTGGCTTTCATTTCCACATTACTACTGAGACATACAACAGTCAAGACATTATTGATATTAAAGTATTGATGAAAGAAAATCTGTGTGTAAAAGAAGCACCACATCACTGACGGTTATGAAAAACAAAGCCGGTGCCCCCTGAGGTACAGGTGGGATAATACTGTCTTCAGGTGAGGAAATAAAATCCCCCCAAAAGGTAAGTGTGTGTAGTCAATACACATCGCTCTTGCTTTTTAGATCAGGCAGCCACGATAATAAAACATTTATAACTTTTCACTGTTTACATTGCAGTGGGCTCTGACCTTGGGGATAATCCCCTCCCTTACTTATAAAAACATATAGCGATATTGCTCAGCTCTAGATTGAGTTACATTTTTGTGCACTGTATCCACTGATATTAAAGGGGACATATCATTTAAAAATAATCACTTTTTCGGTGCTTGTGCACATACATGTTTATGTCATGCAACTCTGTCTAACTGGAATCATATTGTACATACAACACACATGCTGTGATGGACCTTTCTATCAGCGTTATAAGCTTCAGGAGGGACAGATGTTCTGGTGTCTCCTCTTACCTCATCAGGGACAGATCTTTTAACTCCTCTTACCTTATCTGGGACAGGCATGCTCTTGTAGGCTTCCGGGTCATCTTCATCATACCGCTCGATCTTTTTTGGCTTTTGTACCTTTATAGTCCTGAGAAATAAAATCAAAGAGAAAGAGGTCTACTTAATATCTGTGCAGTTCCTGTAGGACCTGATGTGGAATATGAGGGTTAAAGAAAGACCTATCAGACTTCAACAACCGTTAACTAAAAGGTACCGTAACACAACCCCCGGTAATGACCACATGAAATCGGATTAAACAGTGTAAAGAGACTTAGTTTAACGTTAGCATAACCATTACTATTAACATACAAACAACTCCGATTTGGGCTAACTTTAGCCAAACTCACCTTTTTGTTCGAACCATGATGGCAATGAATTAAACGTGTTTGTTTTCACGTTTACGAACAAAACAGGACGTAACAACGATTACCGAACTACACGGTTCAACGTCCGTGTTGATATCTGTAGAGAAAGGTAAATGAAAACTGTAAATATCCAGTTGAGTAGAGCTGGATCTTCACATCTCCGCTCTGCCTTTGGTTACCATGTGCTTCCGTGATTTCTTCTTCTTCTGTACTTTAAATAGCGGTCTACACGGCGACGTGAAAGATGCATACCGCCCCCTACTGTACTGGAGTATTGAATTGATTATTTGCAGTGATTTACTTTGCTAAAAATCAAACAAATGTCAACCAAATAGCAATGAAAATAATTATACAGACAGAGGAAACTATCCCAAACAAATTTGTTATTAAATAATATGACAAGACTAGTAAATAACGAACCGTAATGGGTAAAGGGTTTCATAAATTAGGAACCCTGATGTATCTGATTGAATTTGTACCATTGCTTGTGAGATGTTTGTTCCTATTCTTGTGGATATTCTAAACTATTATAGTATCCTACTTTACTCCCATTGTTTGTTCCCTATCTCCAGCAAACCTTTAGAACTCCGGTACCTTCTCATTTTTTACAATACTGAGGTCATAGGTCAAAGTGGCTATTCAAACCCTGCTGATAACTTTAAAAATGAATTGAAAACTCAGTTTAAAGATCTATTCATTTTTTTTTTACACAATTTCCCTTATTTAGTTGCTGCATTATATATTTTGTCTCTTTGTTAATTTGTTAATAGTTGTCTGTCCCAGAATTTCTCAACATTGTAATTTAAAAGAGTTTTCTCCACTGTGCCACAAATTAGCTTACTGCTGGGAAACAGCTGTAATGAATCATTTAGATGTTTTTTTTTGGCTTATAAAGTATAACTTTAAAGGCTGTGTATTGGTACCTGCTTTTTACTTTGGACCTTTTACCATCTTATCAGCATGCTCAGCATCTTCCTTTAAAACCATTTGTTACATTGATCTCATACCTTCTTTATCATGATATACTGTATAATGTTTGTTTGACAGCCATCCAGTGGTTAAACAGTTTATACTATTCATGGTGAGCAGCAATAACAGAACAATTATATTTATTTAAACATGTTCAAAAGTAAACATACACTGTCTATGGCAAAAAAATCAAACCATCAAATTCAGTAAATCAACAGATAGAACTAGTAACTCCTGCATATATAAAAATGATTTATATTCTCAAAGTCACAGCCTGTTTTGGGGCATAGTTTGAGTAATTAACACTGCAGAGGTTGTAACTATCAGCTAATGGCAGCTGCCTTTCCTCAGTGACAGAAGATGTTACTACAGAACATATTGCTTATGTATTTGTTTCCTCGCTCCTCATTTCTGCTCTCCCTCCGTCTCTGCCAGTGACCTCCTCCAGAGTCCATAGCTGGAGCTGGGAGGCTTCTCTCTGGGCAGAACGTTTTTTGGAGTTCTGTACAATGAAGGTTTCAACTCATCGTTCCTCTTCTTCATCAGGGCAAGAGCTGGTGTCATATAATCCGGGTCAAAGGACTGGCAAGGAAACAGGAGATTGATGGCAACAACAAACATTAGAATTAGAAGTTCAATAAATTGAGTAAAGGATGAGAGTTATTCTCAGAGAAACATCTCTGTGAGATATTAATGTCTTTTTGTAAGAAAAGAAAAACAATGACAGAAGAACACAACGTGTCCACACACTTACACTGGCCTTAAACCTTGGCACCGGGACTTTGTCATCATCTGGGTTGTGTATGCTCAGCTCCCCCATGGACTGTCTCAGTTCTGATACAGCGGCCTTTGATCCTTTCCAGAGCAGTCCTGAAGGGCTCTGCCGAGGCGAAATCTTCTTCATAAGGTCACTCGGAGAGCTGAAGCTCTCAGAGTGCGGCATCCTCAGGATTACAGGCTTCTGTGAGGAGAGAAATGCATTTCAGTGTCTCAATTTTTTTTCACAAGTTTAACGAAAGTGTTTCGACAGAAAAGGGAGTTACTTACTCTAGAACATGGTGTGTTCTCCACTTTGGAGCCAATGTCTTTTACGCTGCTCTCTCTTTCCAAAACGGCCTCCGTCCTTGACCGTATGACTATTTTGTGTGTTGGTTCTGTAGCTTTATGAAGTCTATCATCATCAAGTCTTGTTGATTTTTGCTCATCTACATTGGTGCTCTTCTCAATGGAGAGTTGCCTGTAAATGGCTTCATTTTTTACGTGCTCCACCCTGCAGGAGAACATTTTTTTTTTCCTTTAGATATGATATATCAATAATCATTTATTCAGTGTGTTTCCTTTATGTTTGAAGTGTTACCTTTTCATTCTTTCTTGAGTTGTCGTGTCTGTTGGCCAAGGCTGTATGTTGCTATGAAAATGATCAAGATCCCTGGGAAAAGATCTGCATTTAAAGTTAGCAGAAAAAGACATGAGCCAATACTCTTGATCAGTATAATGACAGAATTGGCTGTAACAAGACTTACTTGAAAGTTGTTGATTTATCTGGCACATTGTTTGTCACTGGAGAGGTGTTTTCATATACCCTGTAACACACAAAAAGAGATACATTTAAAAAAAAGCTAACAACATGTAGCACAAAATATCACAACTATGCTGTGATACATGGGGGGAAATTACTCAAAGAACGATAACAAACAGTAAAGATCCAAGTACCTTTTCTTTTCAACATACTGGTTTCTATTGTTAGTGAAACCCTCCACAATGGGTGTGTTTTTCATGAACAGCACTTTGCTCTGCACTGGTATTTCCTTGGCCATGATTTCCTCATGCTGATCGAGAGGACTGCGGTTTCTCTGGATAACCCCCATGGCTTCCCAGTCCAGGAGGTAATCGGCAGGCGGGGATGGAGGGTTGGTAATCTCAGGCTCCAAATGGTGAGGTCTTTTAAACTCAAGATCTGAGCTGTCTTTTAGCTGATGAGGCACATCTACCCGAGTACCTGCAACCCTCCATGTGTCTGGGACGGGAAGCGAAGCCGCAAAAAGGACCCTGAACTCCCTATCAAAGGATTCAGCAGCTGGGCCGCTTAGAACAGTGACCAGCTGCCGGTGCAGGTGGGCGTCTGTCCATGTGAGGCTGCAGAGTGCAAAGACAGCGTGTTACAACACTCTCAAGTGTGTGTGATACATATAAGAGAAATTAGGTCAAATAAAAGACTGTTCACCTGTAGCTGCCATGAATAACTGTCTCTAAATCCACCAGAAGGTACTTTTCTTTCATTTCCCCGACCACCGTTCTTCCCGTCCTTGAACAGAAGGTTTTCCCTCCAAGAACACGGACCCGCATGTTCTGCAAAATCACAAACTTAGGTTGAAACTCGAGACTGAAACACTGAAACTTGGTGTTTATCCATGACGGAATGTGATGAACCGGCATGTAATGTCCTGTGTCATACACAAGGTTTGTATTTATACAGGATTCTGCAGCCATGCTACGAGCTTTAAGCTAAATGCTAACATCAGCATGCTAACATGCTTACAGTGACAAACATGCTGATATAATTTTGTGTTTGAAGGTATACATTTTACCATGTTCACCATCTTATTTATTGTGTTAGCATGCTAACATTTGGTAATTAAGTATTAAGTATTTGACCTGATGATGGTGCAAGATGAAATGTTACAAGTTGATCCTATTCATCCTGAGGGCGACATGAATGTGTGCACAAAATTTACAATAATAGTTGAGACACAAATGTCAACTTCATGGTGGTGCTAGAGGAAAACGTAGCATACATCGTGGAGGAATTATGAATGTCTGTACCAAATTTAGTACCAATTTATCTTGTAGATGTTGAGATATTGCAATTAAGGGGTTTCTACGATATAAAATATGTCAGTAGATACCCTGGTAGTTTGTTTATAGCTGTTTTTACTTCTGGTGACTGCATTCACGCTTAGAAAATCCTAAAATATATATATACTATATAGACGGAGAGTTTTAATTCCTGTTCATTCGGTCAGTCACTCATTTCATGTATCTCATTTTTTTTCATTTTGTTCTCAACATCAGGTGCAACATTTCATCACTGGAAAGAAACACAAGCAACAATGAATGCTGTGCAACCAGTTTAACTATGAGGTGTTACAAACACATGTTACATTCCTAAGATAAGCATACCAAAGTAAAGGACACCTTTGAGAAACCTCTCAAGAGTACATATGCAGTGTAGAAAGTTTTTAATAACTACTCTATATCGAGATGTAATCTTGTTAGAAAGAATCCCACAACATCATGTGTTGCTCTTCTAAATTGGTGGTATTTGGTTTTGGCTAAACAAAGTCTGTGGTTTATTTCTTGTCATGTCAAACGAACACAGCAGACGGTTGCTGTAGGTGTGTGTTGATTTGTAGGAGGTGACTCACCGGATGCCTGAGCCTGTTGAGCGTGAAGTTCTCTTGAATGGACCTTTGGTTCAGGATAATGTAGACAGGGACACCCCGTGAAGCAGCATTGTGTAAATCGCCAATTATTGCACCGTCTGTCAATCTGTCTGTCACTATGGCAATTACCTGTGTAGTACACAAAATGTCACTTAGCCGGTATTTGGCAGGATTATTCAGAACGTGGCTCACACAAAGAGGAAATCTTCTTGTTTTTCTCAGAGGAAAATAGTTGTGTATTTACATGGTGTAGCAATGGAAGAAGTGATGAGGTTTTTACAGAAGTGAAACTGAACAGGTAGACTATTACCAGCAAAAATGGAGTTTAGTAAAAGCAGATTATGTCAGGTGGTTATCTTTTATCGATGTATTAACCTTTAAGCAGAATTTTAATTTTGTAGCTGGTGCAGATTGCTTCATGTCTGAATACTCAATATACTATTGAGAGTTTAAACTGAAGCAGTGCTTTACATTTTTTTGTTTATTAATGATTTTCAAGTAAAATCTTAAACTCTCCAAATAAACATAGTGGAGCAAAAAACTACAACTAGTACTGAAATGTGTTGTGTTCATCCATAGAAATAATATTTGCATACTTGGCGAGCCTTTTGCAAGTGCCATCTGATGATCTGTCTGACTGGAGGTTCTCCGTCAGCAGGGGGGCTGGTGTGGACTGTAACGCTTCCCTTTGGCACCCAGGGGCCTTTTTCAGGCCAGCCCAGGTCCAGGTCCGGGGCTGGTGTGTCTGAGTGGGAAGGGAAGTAGGTAGAGCAGACGTCCTCCATCTCTAAGCTGCCTTCCCCTCCATTCTCCTGACTTTGCACCTGTGGCGGGTTAAAGCGGTAGTCCTGAGCCCAGCTGGTTATCTGGCTGACCTCCTCAGAAGACAAGAAGCAGCCGGAGCGCTCTGTGCCGATGGAGCTGTAGAAGGCCTCTGGTCCTGCATTTAGGAGTCTCTCCACTGCTTGACGCTGCTTCTCACAGTGGATGAACAACGGGGAGGACTCGTTCACCGGCAGGAACACTGCATTCTCATCAAGGCTCTGCTGTTGGGAGTTCGACATGACCGCAGCCTGGTGTGTCTCTGGGAATAAGTGATACCTGTCAAAGTTCCCACTACTGACTCCTGTTGTCTGACGACAAGACTAACACAGGCCAGCTCATGTCACCCTTCTTTCTGGTTAAAGTGATTTCATTCATCCCTCTGGTAAAAAGTCACAATACTTTCCAAGAGCTGCCCAGAACACATAATATGATATCCTGCTGTTGACGTTGCAGACAATCGTTTCGGCGAAAAAGCCTGTTCGGGGTTCACAAGTTCAGTCCTGAGCACATTCTATGTCCTGCACCAGCCCTGTCTCCCACCTCATGTTGACATAAGAAGAAACAAAATAGATAAATAGAAGTGATCTAAACAAAAATCTGTTTCAACACACAAAAAGCAACTTAACGTGAAACTCACCGGAGCGGCATGTCTCATCTCTCAGGCTCAAGTATCCGGCTTCTCAAAAGCTGTCAGGAGTTGTAGCTCTTCATGTGTTCCCTCCCCTGCATGTCATCTCACTACTCAATAACCTTCCACTCCTTCTTGGCGACATTGTTCTCAGCTTACAGAAATTCTTTGCAGCTGACAGATCAGTTAGCTGCTTCTGACACAAACGTACGATCCTACTGTGCCTCTCTCTGATCTTCACAGCTGCAGTATTTCAAATAAATCATACTTGATATTCTGATTCCAGGTCATACACTTCCTAAAGGTCTTTGGCGAATAAATTGCCATATCTAAATGGCTGCTATTTACCTGACAGTTTACCTCTTGGACTCGTCCAGCCTGACAGGTAGGTTTGTTGAGTAACACGTGGTACTGTATCTGACTAGTTTCTTTCTTTTTTTCCTTTGGAAATACCTTTGTGAACAAAGAAAACGCCCAGAAGTGCAACCAGCCAGTTCGTTATCAGCTCATTGTTCTCTATTCTGTAGAAAACGGTGCGGGCATACTTTAATAAAGTATACAATCAGTGGCGCAAAACAACGAGTGATCAAATGACAAAGAGGGCACACCCGTTTTGCAACCATGATGCAGTATCAGAGGATTGCACTTGCACTGTGTTACACAAGAAGCACTTATTACGAAACAAAACAGGTCTTACACAGATTTAGCCCTTTTGATACAGGAGTGCTCTTTAGTAAACTTTACGTCAACAATCAGTGTATTGTTTTTTATTATAAGTAAACAGATATATACAGGTACAAAACACAACAACAAAAAAATCACAATCATGAAGCACAAGTTGTGCATTTGTTATTTTAATTTCTATCAAAATCCTTCATGTAACATTAATATGATCTTTGATCTTAAGCATGATCTTAAGCATGACTGAGTTTTAGTTTTCTTGATCTTCAGTGACAACTATGTCTCTCAGACGTAGATGATGATGACATCATTTCCCACAAACCATGCAGCACGGTAGAGTGGATATTAAGTCAAAAATAATAGAGAATTGTATCATTTAAAGAAGTATTTCCTTCTCACTTTTTTTCCATCCTTTATGGTTTTAGCTCACTGCTTCTTGCGCAGGTGGACATAAAGGACTCCACTGACCAGAAGGAGCGGGACACACAGCCACGCCAGGATGAAACAATAACCAAAGCGTCCTTTGCTCAGATCTCTGGATTCACTTAGAATCTCCTTTCTGTGGAAGGTGAAGATGAGGCAAGCAGCAAAGGTTGTGAAACCTGCAAGAGTAAAAAAGTGTTGGTTAAAATTCTCTTATCTAATCACAGTCATACATTTTCATGATACGTAAATATATTATTGAGGATACCTACGTAAATATGAAATAAAATGAACCACTTCCTTTAAACATTCAGTGCTGTTGTTTTTTATTTTCATTGACAACATTTTATGTGGTTTAACGAATAAGACTTCAAACACCTGCAAAAGCCTGACAGAGGCCTGTGAAGTAGAAGAGTCCTCCTTTGGACATGGTGAACAGCTGACCGAGGAAAACCAGGAAGGAGATGGAGGAGAAGACCACAGAGAGGACCATGAGGGCCTGGACAGACTGCAGCCAGTCTGAGAGAGTAGGTCAGAGAATGAGTGTTGGACACTGACTCACAAGCAAAACCACAAGTAACACTATATCCATTCATGCAGAAATACACACAGACCAATATTTCTCAAATTTACCAGTTTTATTGGTAGCCGCACACAACCAGGTGTTTGTGGCATTATCATGGAAACAGTTATACCAGAGGTCTGTGATTTCTAAATCATCCCATATCCACCAGGACTGCAGAAAAAAAATGACACAGAGCACAAAAACATCAGACAATATGCTACTTTCATATGATTAGATGTATCAGTATCATCATACATGCGTTAACAGTGACATCTACTGTACAAAGAGAGAAAACCCGTAAGTTTACATGTCTCTCACCTTCTCCAGGGTGGCGATGAAGAGCATGGCCAAGGTGACCAGATGCATCATGGTTAGGGATATGAGCAGGTAGACCATGGCTGCTTGGAGATGAGGAAACAATCTGGGTTCCTGCATACAATTAATTTGTGTTCATATTGGTGGTTCCACATAGAGCCAAACAGCTCTGCAGTCAAAGAAACACTATCATGTCTGTGTTGTTTAACATGGCCTGCAGACTTCTGAAGGCAGTGGCCTGAAACAGTGGACTCTCTCTGTCTGTCTGCCCCTCACGGAAACTCTGAGCACTTTCATCAAGCATCTCGACATCTGCACTGACAATCTCTCACAAGCATGCCAGACAGAGAGAGAGAGAGAGAGGGGGGGGGGGGGGGGGCAGTCCAGTCTCTGAGCAATACATCAGGACATCAGCTCCTTGTGACCAAGCATGCAGTCTGAAGCCCTTTCTACAAACGGGCTGACATATCGCTGTGTACTTTTTATGAATCGCCATCATTACAAATGTTATATACCTATAATATAAAGCAGAGGTCTTCAACAGGGGGTCCGCGACCTCTAGGGGGTCCGCGGAGGTACTGCAGGGGGTCCGCGAAATATTTGGTTGATTAGACAATTTTTTCTTTTTTTTTCTTTATTACATTTTTTTTTCCAAACATGAATCTGTCCATTATTTTAATAGTTCAGTATTGTATGCAAGCTAACAGGTATGTTTATGCACAGCAGTGGCACTAATAGGCCATCACTCATTTTCGTTTCCACATTCATGTTTAAAATAAAAACGTCAATTTGAATAGCTTGTATGCATGATTATCATGCAATTAAATTGACAGACAATGTTGATATTGGCATTGGTATCAGCTGACAAGGTATGTTTCTAAATGGCAGTGGCACGGCCGCCCTACTCACTGTACCTTGCACATGTTTAAAATAAAAACATGAATATATGAACCTGTGTATTATTTGAAAAGCTTAGTATTGAATGCACACTAACAAGGTATGTTTATACATGGCACTAGGCCCAGTTTAATATAAAACACAATTTTATACTATATATATAGTCGGGGGTCCCTGCTCCATCTCTCTATCAGTTTGGGGGTTCTTGGCCTAAAAAACGTTGAAGACCCCTGGTGTAAATGATGACTATCTGTCATTACACTTCAGGTTCAATATGAAAAACCTACAAACACATTCCCCAACGATCCTCACCAAAGAAAGCTATTGAGAAAAGGCATTTACGTCAAAAGGCTGAATAAGAGTGATAAATGACTCATTAATATGATTCACTTTTTTCCATCATTTTTGAGGACACAAGAAGGGGAAGTCACATTATTAAGAAAGACTTGTTCCTTTTTTGTTTCAGTTCCCCTAGATATTATAAATAACTACAAAAATATAATATATAAAAACAGAATCTGTACTGAAGAGTACAATCTAAATAAGGAATTATCCTAAAACATGAATTTGGTGTTGTGTTTCTATCACATTATAGGTGGCTTAAGTAGAAAGAGCATAATGAACAAACTAAATTTGTTTTTCCAATCAAAAGTTGAGTCTAAAATATCAAATCTGTGGGTTTCGTACATTTGCTTCTGTGGCCAGAGAGAGAGAGAGAGAGAGAGAGAGAGAGAGAGAGAGAGAGAGAGAGAGAGAGAGAGAGAGAGAGAGAGAGAGAGAGAGAGAGAGATAGAGATAGAGATAGAGAGCAGCCTGGTTTCACAAATCATTGCATTTTCTTTCAAATACATGTGCCAAAATATAGACTTTTCCTTTTCCTAAATTACCTTCCCTCAACTGTGCGGTACACTTATAGGAGTGGGTATTCTTTGCCTTGCACATGTTTGCCTTTCCAAACCCAGCTCTGTCCACAGAGGGAAACCTCTGTTGCCATTATATTGTGGACATTTCAGAGAGGCGTGTGTTTGATTACATTCTACATCTGGTTTATGTAACAGTTTGAGGTAACTGGCACAGACAGAACGGAAGTAACGAACACAGAAATTGCATTCGCTGTGGAAGAACAGAAAGGCATCCTCATTAATGTTCAAACAATATCATTAAGGAATCTTCTTGTTAGCATCTGATCATATTTGGGTGTGGCCTGCATCTCATTAGGCAATAGCTATACTAAACTGTATGTGAAAATCCAGGAATATTGTGTCTGTTTAACATAACCAAGATGAAGTTCTCACCCTTGAGCTTCAGTGCCTTTCAGTCTATGCCCTTCAGTGATCGTCTTTGAGTTTCCTTTTCCCAGTTGTTGTTATCATTCCTCTGTGCTCTTTCTGTCCTCACAGCGTTTGAGAGAAGGGTACAGAAGAGGAATGTTGAGTCAGATTTAGGAGGAGTTCTCAACACCCATTTCCTCTAACGTTTCCCTGCATGCCCTCCCCCTTAAATGTGTGGTCTGGACCAACTCCACACCAAGAATAGCATTCCTCCAGACCTGCATAAGCACAGAACATTTTCCCAAAAGCTGTACTACTGACGTCCAATCTGCATTAAAGTTTGGAAAAAAGTATGATGACGTAATGTATGCCTATCCATCAGTCAGACTCTAGCGGACAACTAGAAAATCACACATTTGAAACACTTTTTTCACAACTGTAACGGTGCTAGATGTGTGAGCTGGCAATTATTACATCATGTATTATTAAAGCCACACTTTTGTGACAGAGCTGCACATGTTCATACTATTCCACCAGCTATACAGCTTGTAATTAAGACCGCAGCAGTATTTTCAGAGTGAGGTGATTGAAAGGCAGGAAGTAAGGGCTGGTTAGTGCCCACTTTTGACTGTAAATGTGCAGGAAATCTCAGACCACCCAAGACACAACACACAGTAATTAATCATAAATGTAAAGGGAAGGAAATTCATCTCCCCAAGAAACTCCCAGCTGGTTATATTCTAATGCTGTTTGTTCTTCATATTCATTGCAATTACAGATTTGTTAGTGTAGTAGTAATATTTATTGAATTAACCAATAAGCTGTGGTGGACCAAGTAGTCAGATCCTTTACTTTAGTAAAAGCAGCAATACCACACTGTGACATCCCCCATTAAGGAACAGTCCAGCATTAAAAATGTTACTCAAGTAAATAAGTGCAATTAGTTAGTAATTAGTTATGTAATTAGTAATTAGTTATGTAAAAAATAGCAGGAGAAAATGGCCACTGAGTGAAATACTATTATAAATTGTATCATGGGGTATTATGAATCCTGCATAAATGAGAAAGCAGCATTTTATTGTTATATATACAGTATGTTGCGTAGTTTAATTTGTGACAACAAGGCATGCATAATCACAAGTTTTGTATGTAAAATCTTCACTTTTAAAGTAGTCTAAGTGTAACTAACTGTCAACCTTATGGATGTCCTTCTTATACACCCACGGACAAACTAGACTCCAATTTTATTTTATTTATTTTTTTAAATCTCAATTGCAGTGGAGTAGAGATACAATGTAGAAATATAAATACTCAAGTTAAGTACCTCACATTTAGAAAAGGACTTGACCAAAAGCATTACATTCCACCACTGCCAGTGGAGGTATCCCATAATTTGACTCACTATTAAGATTTATGAAACGGAGTCTGACACAAAGCATTGTTTTTACTGAGGTTTACCAGTGAATTTAAACTATTCACAACGATAACGAGCCCTCAAGACTCCTTCAAAGACCCACGGAAAACCCATGATCAGTGTTTTACTTTTACTAACAGAACCTATTCCCACCACAGACCACGCAACTCTACTGTAGCTACATTCCTTCAACATCTGCCCGCATCACGTGTCCACTCTTTGTCTCAGGTTTTGACGTGAACGTTTCGAGTATTTAACCCCAAAGTGTGCGGAAGAAACGTTTGCGTGAGTGCGTCACTGTTTGTTATGGACCGTTATTACCGTCGGACAACGGGGAGAGACTCGAATGTTTACGTTGCACGGGGAGCTCCGCGAGGGCTGATTTTCGTTGTGAAGAGTTTATGTCGGACTTTAAAAAAAACCCGACAATAATAATTAATGCTGACAAGTGATTGTAAACTGTCGAAAGTTGGATCAAAATGGATCAACCAGAGGTAACGTTGCCTAACGCGTTCTACGTTGTCTTCGTATAGCGTCAATGTATCTAGCGAGCTAAAACCTAATAAAACTTATTAGGTTAATATAACGTTAGTCACGACAGACTAACGTTAGAACGCTTGTGATGCAATCAAACTAAAGCAACTTAGTCCACACTGCAACGTTATCACGCAACCGTATCGTCAGTTTGTTCCAGCTCCCTTGTTTACACTAAATTAAGATTATGCTGCTCCATTCTATCAAATGGAAATCCAATAATCTTGTGCATCCTGTAACACATATTTTCCTATTAATTTTCCTTCTGATATAGTTTGCATCTTTGGAAACGTAGGTATCTATTTTTAATACAGATCTGCTGGTTTTCCTGAAAGTGTGGGTGCAGAGCATGATTACAATAACTGAGCTTGCACGGGTTAACGTAAACACACAAAATGAAGTGGGGTCATTTATTGTTTTGTTATTCAGTTATTCCAAGTTTCAGACCACCACAAATAAACATGGAAGAGGCTGTTCATGGCAATGCCAGCTGTCTTCACAGAGAAAGAGAGACAGCTGTTCCCAAAATGTGCAAATAACTTCAGCCACAGCCAAGAGAAGTGTCACATGTCTCACTGTATACTTCAGAGTTGGGGAGCCTTCATTCATAAAGCTTATTTTGAGAAGCCTCTTGTCATTTTGAGATGTAGGTTAACATGTAACTATGATAAACACAAGGTTAACAATCACCTAATCGTATCCTAAAACATTGTTTAGCTTATGTATTTTAATCATACATATTATCATCTTCAGTTTCTCATTACAGTAAGTGAAGTGAAGTTGCAGGGTGGGATTAAAAAATGCATCTTTTAATAATGATACCGTATCAACACAGTAAAATGACATAATGTCAACATCATTATAATGAGAGACTGGCGATGTAAATCAGTTTCTCCTCCAACAGTGCAGATAACAATGCAAGTAGTCCGAGACAGTAAGTCCTTTCTAAGTATGAGATATGGTGGGTTGTCTGTAACCATGTCCACATGTCCCCCATACCATCCCTAGAAGGAGCTGGAGCAGATCGCCACATGGTTCAGCGAGGAGGGACTCGCTCCTGACTCCCCTAAGGAGGCTCAGCTGTGTTTGCTATGGAGTTCCCTCCAGCGCACAAGGAGCCGTCTTAACAGTGTGACATGGGACTTGGACACCCAGCGCTCACAACACTTAGCAGAGATGGCAGAGGTAAGTTATCACTGAATTACCAGTGACGTCACCATTTTGTCATGAAGAGAAAGAATAGCCGAGCGTCTGTGTCGGCCTTCTGTCTCGTCTCTAAGGTACGCAAGTCCTTGGAGCAGATCCGAATCTTTACAGAGCACAAAGATGTTTTGACTCAGGAGATACAAGATGAAAACGATCAGCTCAAGGAGCAGCTGGGACGCGTAATATCCCTTCAAGGTTGGACATTTTTACCTGTACACTACCTACAAATAAGAATAATCCAACAGCAAGAGCAGTAGTGACATCATTAAAACTTCTGGATTTGCATCTGCACTATGACAAAAATAGTCTCTTAAAATTGTTGTATTTCTTCCCAATAGCTTAATAGTATATATTTTGAGAATAGCATGCAGGTATTTTGTCTCATACACTGAAGGCTCTCTTCTTATCTCTTTTTAAGATATCATCCGCAAGTTTTTTTTGGCAACACAAGCCATGTTAGCTGTCCCATCTTGTTGGACAATTTGATAAGACATGTCATACCTGTAGTTGGTGGAGGAAGAGGTGGAGTGGTTAACCAAATGTACATTTTCCAAACCAACTGTCATGGTGCGTGAGGATGGGGCAGCAAGGAATAAGACCCAAATGCAGACAATAGGGCAGACAGGAGCAGCTCAAGATACATACGTTTACTGGCCTGGGTAGAAAGTCTTAACACGTGTAACTGAGACAGGTAACAGGAAGGGGGCAGGGAAAAAAGGGTGCAGGCAGACAGGCACATAACCAGAGTCTGGTTCGAGAGACATGTTGCAGGCTTCAAGGGCTGGGGCTGGAAATCAGCAGCACAACTCTGACAATCTGGTGGGGAATGAGTGGAAAAAGGCTGGTTATATACTGCAGGGCTGATGAGTGAAAGTGGAAACAGGTGATCAGGTGACTGTGACGTGTGGGAAAGTCGGAAGGCATCCGGTGGATGGATGGGGAATGGCAATGCAGGGGGAAGTGGGAATGTGGCAGACCCCCCCAGTCCACATTTTCAGATACTAAAGCATTATATATATCTTACTCTGTCATTATTCTCTGCTGTGATAGATTCCCAGATAAGTGAGGTGGCTAAGATGCTGTACCAGCAGGGTCTCACAGAGCTGATTCACAGCAACCCCAGTGAGCAGGTGGCCTACCTCCTGGTGGAGAGAGCCTCCCTGCTTGAGTCGAGTGAGGATCCTAACAATCTGACGGGTGATGGAAACACAGCCAGCCTGCTGGGGACTGAAGCCCAGGCATTGAACAGCAATGCAAACCAGGTTAGAGGAAGATTTTTTTTGTCTTCTTCATTTGTTAAAAGGACATGCTGTACACATACATTGACCCGAGGGCAAAGACTTATTCTGTGATCTAATGTTGTTCCACAGTCTTCCCACAAGGGGGCACCACGTCACGGCCAGAGCCCATGGAAGAGACTCTTTGGACTCCACAAAGCATCACAGAGCAAACAAACTTGTATTCCTGTACGTCTGTTTATCTACAGTAATATTTCTGCATCCCATACTAACAAACACTAAAAACCGCACTCAGGTCAGTTGCAAAATCAGGGACAATAAGCCACAGTGACTTCATTTTGTGTATCCCAAAGTGCACGCTTGAATATGAGGATCTTTTTTGCATGTTTTCCATTAAAAACTTCTGTTCAGCAGCATCCACATTAACTGCAACCTTTTTATTTTGTTCCAGTGTTATTAAGCTGTTACCAGCTCACGCTAGGGAACTTTGCATGGCAGAAGAAATTCAAGAGACTACACCACTGCATCTTGATTCAGTGCACTTCTCAAGGTCTCTTGTCTGTTTTTACATGCATTTATGAACATTTCTTTATTTTGTATTAATTGGTTCTCTTCATTGTAGGGCAATCACTTCAATATTGGTCAGGTGCTCTTTCCCTCTCTCTTTAGATTGAGGCCAGGCATTTGGCTGGCCAGACAAGCAGCATTGAGAGGGAATGTTCCCGTCTGGAGCGGGACCTGGAGGAGGGCTCCCGCCGGCTGGCCATGGCCCACAATGAGATCCGGCGTTTGACTGATGAGCTGGAGTCTGCTCATTTGACCCAAAGAGCTTATGGTGAGAGATATTTATCAGCTACTTAGAAGCAGATTGTGTTTTTTCACCCTGAAAAAACACAATCTGCTTCTAACTCGCTTATAAAGTTAAGTCAAGTTTCCCAACACTGCTAGAAAACAAAACATCACAAACTTTCAGCATAATCCTTTATATATACTGTATATTACTAGCATTCAGAAGTTATTTTACCATCATACTATATATAAACAGACTCTGAACTTAAACTGAAGTTACCACCAACTTTCACTGCTCTGAACTGAAGAGGAAACTGTGGCAGCAACTTTGAGTTCATTCTAACGTCTGTGCTTCTTAGAACCTGAGCTGCAGGCAGCACAGCAGGAGGTAGATGAACTCCGGCACGAAGTACAAAAACTGAAGAGCTATGGTAAGAATTATTTTTCATGTGTATTGAAAATAATTGCCAGATGTTACTGAGCTTATATTGGGTGTAAAAGGCAGACAAGGTACAAGCTACAATCCACCACACAGCTCAGATTAATCTATGTCATGTACTTACTCACACAGACTGGAGATTATTCCAGCATGCAGTGGGTGAGAGGCAAGGAACACACTGGACATTTCACCAGTCTATTACACACATAAACAAACACAGTCACACTCGTATTCCCACCGCAAAGACAATTTACTCTTTAAATTTCACTCAACCTGCCTGGGCCAGATGTAGAAAATATGTGCACGCACAAAACACATGCATACTCCTTTGCCCTACACATCAACTGATATTAATGTAGGATGTCAGTAGTTTAGTCATTTTGTGGAAATCAGGCTTGTGCGCCCAGCTCCATAGTAATTGAGATATACAGAGTCAGGCATACATACATATAGATCTGACGAAAAGGATGTATATGCATATTTCTGCGTTTGCATGTTTGCATGGTTTCTGTTTTAGTCTTGAAGCTATACCGTTTTTTAATCTGGCCCCACCTGGTCTTGAGGTTGTGGGAGGAAACCCACACATACAGGTGGTGAATGTGCAAACGCCACACAGAAATGCCAACCTGACCGAGCCACCTCGCTGCCCTAGATCTGAGACTCACTACAATATTTAAATGTTTTGTTAAATCATATAAAAAAAGTGCCCAAAAAAACCCAACCTAAATGATCAGTGTTTGTATTTTCAGTATGCAACATGTTAGAATACTCACAATCGAGCAGCATTTCACAGACAAGAATGCGTGATAACAGTGAAATTATTAACATGTATTATTTATAATCAGATAAGTGCATCATCTGACTTTACTTCAAAAGAAATAGTGGAACTGCGAAAGGCCAAAGAGCTGAACGATCGCCTGGACCTTGAGATCAGAGCCTTGAGGAGCCGGGTACGCACCCTGGATGCTGAGAAAAGTTCTCTGCAGCAGATGGTAAGATAGATGCTGGAATAAGGTACTTTATCAGTAAACACTACATCAAGAATTGTATTTTCCACAGTTTTTTGCAGGAAACACTTTCGACTTTCCGTAAGAGAATAAGCAAGCATTGATAGTTCTAGTAGGAACCACACACTTCACTCTCATTGATGCTCTCAGCTGGTAAGTCGTTATTAATTATATGAGGGTGGAAGAAGGTCCTAATTTTGCCCTCAGTTGGGCAGACTAAGGCAGGTATTTCACTCTACTTCATTTCAAACTGCGGGCCCATATTAAAATTGGAGCTAAATCACACTTTTTGCAGAGTGTGTGTGTGTGTTCTGCATGTTGTAAAGCTCGCTTACATCTAAGCCTGAACAAAGTGCATAGTTAAGTGCTGTTTCCCTTTTCTACGGTATAATGTTCACGAGTCTAATTCTGGCAACATTAATGTCTCAACAGTCACAAACAGTTGTGCATTTGCCCTGTACGTTTGTGGGAATGATCTAGCGTTCTACAGATAATAACTAAGCCAATGGACTGTTAGTGTTTACATTCACATTCATTCTGTTCGCTGAGACTTGTGTTTGTATAGCACAGCATCTATTCAACGTGTATGGTGTAGAAATACAGATCAATGACGATTGACCATTGATGTGTACCAATGGCTTTCCTGTTTGCTCAACCAACAGACGGGAACCATTCATAATCGATGAGAATGAGAAAATGATCAGCAGATGAATCTGTAATGACAATGAGTTGCAGCCCTACTGTACTGTGTGTGTGTGTTTGTCTCAGGTGGTGCCTCTGCAGGAGCAGCTCCACACTAAGCAGGTTCAGGCCAACGGGGCCACAGAGCTGGCCGAAGTAAGCCTCATTGATTAACTGTGAAAACAAATCTGTTTTAGATGTTCAAAAGCTACAGTATGCTCTGTTCAAAGTCAAGTGCTGATTGAAATCACATTTAGAGACACTTCTCTTTTCTTTTTTTTTGTCAGCACGACACATATTTATTTGCATTCAATTTGCATTTAAAATCCCTACACTCAGCCTCACTCACTTTTATATTTTTTCCCAGGTTTTTTCTCTGCAGAGGGAGGTGGAGCGGCTGGAGTCAGCCCTGCAGGAGCTGCAGCAGCAGACTGAACAGGTTCAGGCCAACAAGTTAGTTAAAGTAAGTCCTACTACACAAACCCCTGAGCATTACATCTGACACTGAAACAGCTGCAGATCTTTATCATTATCACTTTTGTCAAAAGAGGAAACGGAGTACACAGAAATAGGATCTGAAAACAAACTAATGCAAACTATCATGGATTGTTTACACTGTACAACACACCCATTGGAAGCTTTGTTGCCTGTAATGTAATCAAATGTAAAAACTCCCATCAGTCAAATCTGTATGTGGACAGAGATTTGTAACTACATCAATCTGCGTAATGTTTCTCAGGTGGTGTCTCTGCAGAGGGAGGTGGAGCGGCTGGAGTCAGCCCTGCAGGAGCAGCAGCAGCAGCTCCTCACTGTGCAGGATCAAGCCAACCTGGTTAATGAGTTAGCTACAGTACGTTTCACTGTACACATTCTTGAGCATTACATGATAAGATTGCTTTCACTGCTATCACCAAATCAAACAGACTACAACTGGATTTGATGTCAAACAGCAAAGGTTACACTCAGTTTGGTTAATCTTCATGCGCATGGATCATGCAAAGAAGTTTAGCTGAACAGGCTTGAATAAGTAGTATTGTTTAATAATTCTAGATGTTTGATATATTAAGATTGCTTTTTCTCTTTAATAGTAAGTTGTTTAGTTATATTATTTTTGTTGTTTGGGTAATTACTGTGGGCACCTGTGGCTATATATAGGAGTAGACAGATAGGACCAGCATGCACCGGGGTGGGCTTGTAGTTTTTACCAGCCCAGGAGAGACAGCACGACAGGAGTTTTCTTTGTTCTTTTGTTTGTTTTGTTTGCTTTACTAAATAAATAAGAAAATCGTCGGAATCCTGCATGGACAATCTACTCTCTTCTGCCTGCGTAAAATACCGACCACGGTGCATCAGTGGCGTTTGATTATTGTTTGTTTTATTTTGATTTATTCGACAAATGGCCACTACATACGCTATGGGCTTAGGCATGCAAGAGTATAGTCTTCCTGTCTGAATTTACGCTAGAGCTTCATTGGTATTAACAAGTGTGACTCATGGAATGAAGTTGGAGTCAATGCATGCGTGAATGTTGATCTTGTTGTGTCTCCAGTCCCAGACAACCAAATTGATTCAGAGCAATGAGATCTGCAGAGATTTACAAAATAAACTCAGCGCTCAGTCGACATGCCTTTTGAAAGCAGAGTCAGAAGTGAGTGATTCACAATATCAAAAGATTATTGATAATTACATTAAAGACAAATTCATTAACCAATTTTTTTTTCTTTTTTCAAGAAATGGACTACAATGGCCTTTGTTCCTATTACATGATGTCAAAAGCTCTTATCCTTTCAGGTACATTCCCTCAAGCAGCAGCTGGATACTTCCCATTATGACCTGGATAACCTCATAGCTACCATCTATACCAAAGAAAACAATGTTCAGGATCAAAAGTAGGAGATTCTACCTCCACACACCATCCAGCAGCTGCTGTATGTGCATGCTAACTCTCAATGTTGCAGTAACACATGGGTTAGTGAAGGTTTATGTGTGTGTTTGAAGGCTGTGGAAGGAAAACGCTCACTGTCAGCTGAAAGATGATAAAGAGCTACAGACACAACTACAGCTGCTGCAGAACAACGAAAACACACTGCGTAAGGTAAATTGTTATATATTTGACTATATTGGAGAACTGGTAATTTATCAGGACTATATCTGGTTACGTATTATAAGTTCCATTCATTGTGCGACTGTTGGCCAGTACTAAAGGGCAGAAACTATTGCCAACCACTTAAAAAGCTAAAGAAAAGCTGTAAATTAATTTCAATGTGCATTGTGACATGCATTGTATATGCACGTGACGGTTCATTCCTATCCTTGCTGGTGTCTGTACTTTGGACCGCAGGAGTGTCCTGGTTATCAAGAAGCAGTAAAGACTCTGTTGGCCACCCAAGATGAGTGTGAGACACTCCAGAAGGAGATCTGTGAAACCCTTAAATGCCTCGACAAAGAGCGGAGGTAACAGACCCATGAAGTTGCCGTGAGCAACCCGCCAGAAAATAAAAAACACAACTTGATGAAACTGTAATATTTTATTTATCCAATAATATCTGTATGTGTGAACGAACAACAAAGACCTGCAGAGGACATTGACATCTTTGACACTGGTGACAACATATGACAATGTCCCTTCATAGTACAATATGGTGATAATATATGTTGTATGGCTTTCTTTTGCCTCAGTTAAATCGTCATTTAATACAATAAATACAAGTAATGTGTTACTTTGGTCCATCTTCTTACAGTAAATACCATGAAATGAAGGAAAAGCACAAGGTGAAACTGTGTCGAGCCAAACAGAAATGTGATGAGGAAACAACATGGCGTGATGAGAAGATAAAGAATCTGGAGCGGCAGCAGTCCTTGTGTTCCCATTCATTGTCTAAGGTAAATCTAAACTTGGTCCTACGTCACACAAAAGAAACTCTGTTTGAGGTGGGGCACCTGGATTTTAGAAATATGTTCTGACAGTATTGTTGCATCTCATATTTTCTGGTTTCAAATTGAATTAATCACTATTTGTTTTAGAATTATATATATATATATATTCTTTCAATATCACAATGTATTCCCACCTCGGTGGCAGCGCTGAAAGCCCGTAGGAGATGCTGAGTCATGGTGTGATTCCTGTATTGACTCACTCTATAGACTTTTAGAAACAAATGGCATTATATAAATCAGATGATTAATGGAAGGAAATTCTAATTGTTTTTCTCTTCCAGGAAAAAGAGCTTACCACAAGTATTACTGTGGAAAATGAGAAACTACTTGTTGAGAGGAGAAGGCTACTACAACAGCTAAATGAGGAGGAGCACAACAAGAAAGACAGTAATCTAACAGCCTCTTTGTCCAAATGCAGGTACTTAACTCAAACAGCCAACACTTAGCTGTATGATTCCAAAGAGTCCACACATTATGTTCAGAGGATCACTGCAGAGTTACCAAATGTGTGATCATTGACGAAGAAGTGACGTTTGTATTGATCTCAAGGGTGGATTTTCTAGAGATGGAAAACAAGAAACTAGGAAACAAAATACTCCACATGTCCAATCAGCTAGCTGTCCTGGAACGCACCCTGCAAAACCTGCAATCGCTCCACTTTGCTGAGGTACGGGGCACAGCTAAGTCTCCTTTATCTTTAATCATAATAATAACAACAACATGCTCACAGTGATAATGCTAACATGTCGGTTATTGTTTAGCAGGTTGACCATGTTCACCAATTTAATTTAGCCTGTTAGCATGATTGTTTCTGTGTATATGTGATAAACCTTAAGTTAATTATTTAAGTTATAGAAAGGGTAGGACCGTATACGTGTTACTTCTGTCCACTCCCTTTTTGGGACATCAAATATTAATTTAGTTTATTTATAATCAGCTGTATATGTTCACTGTTCATTTTATTAGTAATTCTTGAGTTTTTTTCTTGTTATTTGTAACATGTTTAAAATAAATCTAACTGTTGGTGATTAGCACTAAACACAAAGTACAGCTGGGTCTGATAGGAATGATTGTTTTCAAGTTTGGTCATAAACCAAAGGATTGTAAACATTTTGACCAGATGAAAAGCCAACATTGCCATTCCAAGGGCCATGCAGCTAAAACAAAAAATGGAGAGACAACTTTCCAATTAATGTTTTTTGTAATTTACAAAGCTAGTTATTTTACATCTAAATTTACTCGCATATAAATAAAGAACATAGTAATTCAAACAAAGTATAATTTCAATGACTGGTTGTATTTAAATATCACCAAAGCCAATCACCACACATCATCAGCTAGAGACAAACATGTTTTGTCACCGTTAGCTAACATTGCCTTGATTGAAGTGATACAAGATCACTTTTTGAAACATAAGAGTGATGTGAGAGACAAACATCCGGTGTTAAAAACGTGTGGTGAGGCAGTGATGGTTAGGGTAAGCAGAGTATTTATTTGGGTCATTCTATGTTTTGTTTTTTTCCGAATTTGCAAATACATTTTTAGCAATCATAAGTGAGCCTTAAGTTACAAAAGGTTGAGAATCTATGATTTACTGTATATTCTTTACTGTTTACTTTATTAGGAACTGAAGAAAACATCTAATCGTATGCAGGACGCATTGGACAAAACTCAGAGAAAGCCGACAGAGGCGACTTCCTCCCGTCACCGTTTCATCTCTGGGCCTCTTTGTCGATCAGCAGAGATGGGCTACCTGAATCTAACCTCCGCTCAGAGACACTCAGACCCCTCGACTCCCCCGGCTGCCCTCAGCAACTCAGACAGTACGAGTTCCTAAGATTTACTGTCTATCTGCAACATGAATATACTGTACAGAAAGTGATTTGTAAATAAATTAAGTTAATAAACCAAATACCAGAAGAATTTCCCTTTCTCTTTTCATTTGGTTTCATTTTTAAGTAACAAAAGTATTTACCTCTCCAGATCTGAGTGACAACAGCTCTCATGTAAAAAAATTGTAATACTCTCATAAGAATTAATCCATTTCTTGTAACTGTTCAAAATCTAGACATCAAACTTTTCTAAAGGCCTAAAACCTGATCTGACTAACATTTACAATGCATGAATTTCAGAACCCACACAACCTACGCAGACCTATCGCAGTTCCCATCTTGAGCTTCGTCTTCACCCTCATGTTTTTTCCTTTGCACGAATGAAAACGAGCTGTTTTGCACAGCACTCTGGTGCCAGCAGTGACTGAGAAACCACAGTACATACCGTAGCAGCTGTTCATTCTAAACTCGCCTTAGGAGCTACAGCTCTGCGACATTAAATTAAATGTACTTTTATTATGTTTATGTTAAAGCACCAAAATGTCATTTTTGTTCCGATTGCAGTGGCTGGTTGCCCGTTGTATTTGTTGGCATTTAAACTACAAACAGTCATTTGTCCAGTTGGCCTCTTGGTCTGTCAAACACACCAGTACTTACAAAAATACATAAGTACTTGTAAAAATACATAAATTAACAAAAACTGGCAAAACCAGAGCAAAAAAAATTACATAGCTCGTAAGATTTGTCTATGCAATCAAATCAAATCCCTAGCTTCAACCCAAACTTTACAGAGTTCAAAATGAAAAATAAATCATCTCAATATCATCTCAATATACAGAAGAGGTTTCTTGTTTCCTTCCATCTTTCTCAGAAACTGGTGAGACGATATGAAGCAGTCTACATCGTGCATGTGACAATTTGAGAAAAAACAACAACTCTTGACTGTAGTTACTCATGCCACTGCAACTTCAGGGCCAATAAGTATTATTCATCAAAAAATGTGATTTGGTTAACAGGGGTAATTCACAAACTGACTCACACAACTGATCAACTAGCACAGACTAACATTAATATGTAATCACTATATATATTGACAATGGAGCATTTGCATAGATTTACCCATGGCGGCAGCAGGCGGTCAGTGAAAGAAGTCGTCACTCCATTAGAAAACCCACACTTGGAAGTTGAACTAAATATAAATAGCCAGGGAGCACGGCAACCTGAGAGCGCAATGTTTGTTATATAGTTCTCACACCCTTTACTAAATATAGGAGTCAATTTTGCACATTACTTCCAAAACACACTAAAATGTGCGAAGTGCATCATAATATTTTGTTGCCCACAGTACTCGGGCGACTTTTATGTCACTCCTGTAGCCGATACTGGTGTCCCAGCAGTACTCCGGAGAGAGCACCCTGCTCGGCTTGTGAAGCCACATGTACTTGTTGAGATGGCTCTCGTCGTGCCACAGAGCCTCCACATTATTCTGTTTATCCTCCATGATGCCCTGATAGCAGGCCTCAGTCATCGCTTTTACACTCTTCCATGAGCCTCCAAAGATGGCAGCGTGGTAGTAATAATCCCCAGTTTGCATGTACGCCTTAGACTTTGGGTTGCGGTCGTAGGTGAACAACCTCTTCGGATTGCGGTAGTAGTGGGCGTGGAGCAGAGCCACGGAATCTCCCAGAGCCTCCGAGCCGAATCTGGCAGTAAACACCTGATCCACGTCGAAGCAAAAGACATGCGTGCAGCGGTGGCGAATATCCGACTCGATGACATCTGATATGGTTTTCATTCGCATCATAGAGATGTCCTGCCACCTGGAGTTCCTCTCCACTTTGATAACCTTTATGCTTCGCTGAGGAGCGAGCTTGATGTCTGGCACCTTCTCCGGCACATCCGTAAAAACGTAATACGTCACGGGCAAACCTAACATAAAGTGATGCTCTGATGAGTTCAGGAAGGTCCTGAGGTAGGCATCCAGGTACCTTTGGTGGGAGGGGAGACGAGGACAACGGCATGTTCCAACAAACGAAATAGCAATTGGCAGACCAGGATTTATTCAGGTGTGATGACAGTTTATCTAAACAGTTGTTACAGAATTCATGCGAAAACAAACCTGCCGACAGCAAACACCGTGAGAGCCACAGAGGATCCTTCCGTCTTGTGCACCTGGTCGTAAAGGTCAGGGTCAAACATTCCTTCCCAGATGATGGGAGCTTTCCAAGATGTACATGTTTGCACGTTAGATCTGGACCTGAAATACAGGGCGAATTATTATTATTATTTCTTCTCTCTTTTTTTGTAGTTTGCAATATTATGATGAAAATAAATACATTGACTTTAAAAATGTGTTTGGTGGGATCGCTGATTCTCTCATATTTTAGGTTATTTTTATTACACATTTCTCTATTCTGAATTCCCTTTTTGAAAAGTCTTCTTTACCAACATGCAGCTCAGCATAGCAGTTAATCTCACATGCAAAATCCACTAAAGCAACTGTTGTGGCAATTTATCATGTTGTTCTTTTAGTTATAACTTGCATCGCTTAAACCTGAACATATGCATACAAGGCCACCCGAACTCACCAAACCAAAATTATAGAGGTTATCATATCAAACGGTATTTTTATGTCTGGCTTGCTGTAACCAAAACACTTCACACACAGCAACTATTGTACCAGAGCGCTGAAAACATGTTGTCTCCCAACAAGAATGTTGTCTTTAGGACCTGTGGTTACGATGAAAGTAACACAAGGACTAAGAAAACAAGCAGCAGCTTGTCTATTCACTTTGTCTCTTATTTTGTTTCACTTTTTGCATTCCAACATTGCATTACAATCAAGGAAATCTTTATAACATGGATTATGCAAGTTTCAAGAAGTCTGCGTCAGTATGATTTATTTTCCTAAAAGTAATTCCAGTAAAAACTATTTCACTCATTGGTGTCTTTAATTCCATTTTCTACATTTAAAAAAATGTTTGCCTTCTGTGCAACTTTAGTTGTCAGAGTACTGTGACCAAGTACATTCCACTCTACAGCTCTTAATTTGCTGTAATAATTACCCTAGTTTGATTTATTCATATTATATAATAATAATTATTATAATTATATTGCAGTCACATTGGGAAGGGTAACCTGATTTTTTTCAGTACACTGTATCAACCACATCGGCCTTTTGTAAATCTAAAGTTTAAGGCTGCAGTTATTATGCTATAGATCATTTTGTCTTTAAAATGTCCCGACACCGAAGGTGACACAACTTCAAAACCTAGAAACATTCAGTTTACTTTAGAATGGTAATAATTAACGGTTAATTCATTATCAAGATAGTTGCCTATTATGTTTCTGCCGATCTACTAATCAATTGATCGACTGATCCTCTCATCTCTACTACATTTATTAATTCTTTCAATTATGTTTTCTGCGAGAAAACAGACACATTTTAATACTAAGGCTAAACACTGCTGTGCTTTAAAAACATGAAATATTGCAGAAATATACACACTCAAATTTCATGCTGTGTTTTGTCACATTCATTATCAATAGTTTTTTTGCCCCAAAATTGTGAAAGTATGAAAAATAAAGGAAGTAAAAGGAATCACAAATAACCCGATTCTTATTTGCATCAGGAAGTAAAAAATAATTTGCCCTGAACTTCACATGGTTAGGATTGGGGAAATTTAAGAACACAATATTCAGTGATTAAACCTTTGGCTTCTCAACATGTCAAACGTGGTAATGTTGGTTTGACTTCTCTCAATTTGGACATTTTAGAAAGGGAAATCTTATTTCTAGTACTTTCAGTGGTAAGTAAACAGTGGATTCATGACCATCTCTGTAGCCAAAACGTAAGGTTTTAATGGTCTTACCAAAGGTTGAGGCTGGTGTCCACACTGTTGTCAAGAACCAGCATCTTTGCACTTTCCAAAGAGCATCTGTCCATAGGTAGTAGGCCTACTAAAAGTCTGATACCAAAACGATAACCAAAGTTAAACAATGTTATGTATAACTGATCTAGTAGAGGATGTGGTGTTTTTTTAAATGTAAAGACAGACTCACCTCAACGATGGAGGTATTATGTAGAAAAAACAGAGCGTGATAGGAATGCAAAGCGCACATTTCAAAACACCCTTCATCTTCTGAAAATGTCTACAGGAAAAAAGCCACAGACCAATTAAACGCTGAATAAACAATTCAGGAAATGCAAAACTGTGTGGCACAATAGACGAAACAATAACGTTGAATTTTAAAAGATGTTAGATACCCCATGGTTGAAAAACGCTTCCAAGCTCAGTAGACCATGAACTCTCTTGTAAAAGAAAGTGAAGGCAGCAGGTTCATGGATAAGAGAAAGGAGAAGGGGTTACACCTTAATGATTATACGTACAAGCTCATTGGTTCAAATCAGCCAACCGAAGTACGGCTGCACTATCCTTTGACATTTTTTTATATTGGTTATGATACCAGAGTTTTGATCCCAAAATTATACTTTAATGTATATATATATATATATATATATATATATATATATATATATATATATATATATATATATATATATATATATATATATATATATGTGTGTGTGTGTGTGTATGTATGCGTGTGTGTGGTTACCCTGGGCTTTTGTCTTCCGTGGGTTTAATCCTAGATGTGTCTCATAAAGACTATAATGGTATGATAAGTTGTTTAAACTCTTAAGAATCTCTGGCTGAGTTACAAGAGTTCATTATTATTTGTTGCCGTTTCCGGAAGTAAAGTAGCATCCAACAATCAGACTAAAACCTTCTCATAAAGTCCTTGCAGTGTTGGCCGATTAAATTAAATTAAATTAATTTAGTATAGCCCAAAATTACAAATCACAAATTTGCCTCAGAGGGCTTTACAATCTGTACACATGCGACATGAACTGAACACGTTTAAGTAAAGCAACATATATTGTCCACTGAACAAACTAAACACAAAATACTACATTTTCTAACAGACATTTTAAAAAAGTGTTGACACCTTACCCGTGAGTCGCTGTCACGCGCATACATCCATAAATCGTCCAAAAATATTCACAGGACAAGATTCAACCTGAATGTTGTTGTGTCCCTCACGACGTGGCACACTGCACAGCAACGTTGTGTGTCCTCAGGTGAACAGTGGAAAAGTATGCTCTCTGTGCAAATGGATCGTTAAATTCACTCCGCTCTTCATCCGCCTTAACGTCACGCAGGTGTGTCCTTCAGCCAACCTGTGCAGTGGTGGACTGGCCGCTCCTCATTCTCGAGGAGTGGTAATGTGGCCACAGACTCCCTACATTAAATATTATCTTTGTGTTTGCAGAAGTTCACTGAGTGTCGAAACCGCCCTTGGTAAAAAGGGGAAGGACCGGGTGGATATAAATCTGTCAACAACAAAATAAAAAGGGAAACAATCAGATTGTAAATTATTAAGAGGTAATCCAGTTTAAAATGGCACCGAGACAAAAACAACCCTTCAATTTCCAACCCACTGTCAACACACCTGAGAAGCAAAATTGTGTGGACGCACGACATGAACTGTGTGAGCTCAGGAGGACAGACACACTTCTCGTAATAAACTGCGCGCGTGGACGGTTCTGTTTTTTTTAAATTGATGGCTCCTTTACGAAACGTCCTACACGATACTGATTTCCACAACCTAAACACGCCCATTAGGTGGCTTGCGTTATCATTACTTCATCACATGGAGCTGTTTGTGACAACATCGGAGTGGTGATAATTCTCATATTGATAATGAGTTTAGATCGATCGATAGATAGATAGATAGATAGATAGATAGATAGATAGATACTTTATTAATTTAATTTAATTAAATAATGTTTTTCTTTTTTTTTTACAAAGTGATTGACAAAAAACTGCAGAATCAGAAAACTCTGAACAAATAATGAAGCATCTATATATCTGTTGTGAGGTATGCCTGAGGTCACGTGAAGTTACCAAAACCTGTGGGTGTGTTTGCTTTGTGTCATAAATGTGGCATTGCACGCTAGTACTTTAACAATGGAAGCTTTTTAATAGCCCCAAGCGATCTTTACTCATGTCAACACTGAATCAGTCAGTGAACAATTCCTCTGTGTATTAGTTCTTTTTCTTTTTTTCATCTTATAACTCCTATTTGTTTTGTGACCTTTTGAAGGGCCCCACCCCTAGATTGGGAAACACTGGACTAAACCAACTGACTGTATATAAAATTAGTCAGAACTATAGCTCCATCTCAAGCAGCCACAAGAGTAAAATGCTGCTTACTATTACATTGATGCATCAATATTAATAATCTAACAATGCCATATAGAATAGTGTTTCATTAACATGGGCTTTTCTGCTGCCGAATGAGCACTTTTGATACTTTAAGTACATTTAGCTGATAGTTTGTTCAATTGGTGCTTCTACTGCAAAGAAAGGATCCACCACTAGCCTGGCAATTGTTTGCATGTTAAAGGTTTACACCAGTATTACTTGCAAGTTTTAGTCTCCCAGCTACTATTTATTTACGTATATATATTATATTTCTGCTGACCATTTTTCTTCTTCTTTTTTTTCTCCAGATTGTATAAATATCAATTAGCAGACAATAAGCATTAGGTCTACATTGGTATTATTAATTATTGATTGTTTTCCATGGTAATGCAGTTAGAGTGCAGATTGAGTTGAAAAGTTTGCACTATGTTGCCCCAGATCAATAACATTACTGTGCTGGAACACACAACTGAAGTTTTATGTGTCTGCTAATTGACTTTCATATCAAATGGCAGCTAATGGTATGGTGTTTTGATAGGCAAAACAACACATTAAGGGAAAGGAAATGCCACAGAATGGTTTGCAATGACGTGAGGTACAATTTCTAGGAAATTAGCTCAAACATCTAAAGTGACATCTAGTATTAATGAGATTATTGGTAACTTAATGTATACAGCACTTTTCAAAAACAAGCTACAAAGTAAGTTACAAAGACATAAATCCAGATAAAAGATGAAAAAAATCATTAAATAGGATTCAAATAACAAATGAGGTTATTTAATAGTATTTTAAGCCATTGTTTTTTTTCTTCTTTTATTTTCATTTGGTCTGTGCTAACTTGTAAGTGTGGTCATATACAGTTTTTTTTAAATCTTTGCATAGATCCTAATCCTAATTCACCAATATGTGCAGGTTACGTAGACACAGTTAACATGAAAGGCGACTTCCTTCTCTGCTCAGGTGGACATTACTCCACTATACTTTTACATAGCAAATAGTTGTTTGCTGCTATATTGATGGGCCGAATGTTGTATATTGCTCCTTTAAGCCTTGGTTTCACCCACCTTCCTGTTTGGGGTTTATAGTCAGTGTACAGAGCTAATTGTCATAAATCTGAGCGGTCCTGAGATGATTAGTGAAGTACAAATAACGAAAAGTTCTGATACACAAATTTGTCGTTATTGCTCTTAGACTTTTCTCTAATCATTGGAGGGTTTTACCCCTTTGAGCTTCAAAGAGCTGAGAAGTTAAAAGGGGAAATATCTTTTTGGTACAATCTGAAATGTGTTAAGAAGCCACAACCAGACACAGCTTTCACAATCCAAAAGGTTGGAAACCACTTAACAATGCATTGCATTTTAAAATCTCATCATGTGTTTTTTATGTTAAATTGTAATCAGAAAAGTAACAAACAACTAACACTGTGAAATAAATGTAGTGCAGAATCGGTTATAAGTGTAAAGTAACTTAATGAGTGAAAGTACTTAAAGTACAGTTTAAGTATCTTGAAATTGTATTGAAGCACAGTTCTTGAGTAAATGTACCGAGATACATTCACGGAGAGTATTCAATAGGGGTGCAACGGATCACAAACCTCACGGTTCGGTTCGTATCACGGTTCTTGAGTCACGGTTCGGATAATTTTTTGGATCAACAAAGAAAAGGGGAGGAGACAAATATAACTTTGCTTTCCATTTATTAATTAATGAACTTCGAGAACACTTAAAGAAAAGAACTTTGGGCTATAGTCTTACATGAAATAAACTAAAATATTGAAGATGTTTAATTTGAAATTAAATAAATAAATACAATTAAAACATTCAAGAATATTCAATTCTGTTTAAGTTTAAGTGCAACATGAGGTATGTTGATGCCCTCGTCCTTTGATCAATATTGAAAGAATATGTGAGCTAGCTTCCACTGTTTCAACTGAACTGAACTGCTCGGCAACAACTTGGGTCTGTTTACTTCCTGTCAGGTTATGTCATTCAAATACACAATAATGTTTACCATTACTGTGACATTATTTTCAAAAAGATGAGACTATCTCCATTGTCTGGGGAGAGGGTCGACCTTTCTGTAGTGACTGTTACTATTGGGCCTGTCTAGCTTCCACTCTGATGCTTCTTGTCAGCACCTGCACCAGGTGTGTGTCTGTGTGACTCTCACAGGGCGTGTCTGCAGCACCGGACTATGAATCACTCCGCCGTGGTGAAAGCGGTCACAGTCTTTTCCTTATCGTATGTCTTTCTTTTTAAATAACGCCTACATACCGTAACGGTTTTGTCCACCACCCTTATCCGTCATTATACTTTACAGGGAAGACAAAATGATCCCAAACTTGTGACTTAAATGACCCGGGGGCTTCTGAAGTTCCTCCGCTCGCCGTGACTTTCGCCGTTAAATGCTTCTAACCTGCTCCGTTCACGTGAACACTACTGCTTTATATCTGTTCACTGACACTATGCATTGCTATTACTTGAAAAGGAACAGCAGCAGTAAAACTGTATTACACACTATGATGATTACACTGTAAAAAAAAAAAAGAAAAAAAATACTCAATTGATCCGCGGTTCACGAGTGATCCGAACCGTGAGGGGTGATCCGAACGGATCACAGATCGACCCGTGATCCGTTACACCACTAGTATTCCGTATTTAATATTCACTCGCTTTTACCTCGTTCTCTACCAACTCCTGGGAAAAATGTGTCTCTGAAACTGCTAAATGCTCCACTGTGTTCAACTAAATGATATACATGTTTTATTTCAAAACGCCGATTTCTGTTTTGTGTAACTTTTTCAAGTCACCTTTTATTCCATAATGACACTTAAGAGGCTCCACACTTTACAAGATAAAGTCTGTGGAAGTTGTAGTAGGCAGTTTGTTTCTCCCTCAACTGTCATCAAACTGAATCTGCACCAGAATACATTTTATCTCACATATGTGACTGCATGTGAAGTGCAGTTTGTTTGTCACAGGGTGTCGCTTCACACACACACTTCCTTCCTCTTTCACTGGTACTTAACCGCCAACTGATTATACTTGTCTGTTTGAGTATGTGTAACTTTAACACTTTAGTGTGGCGTGAATAGAGTAACCCAACACCTGTGGCACTAAAGCATGAGGCATTAAGAAGACATGCTGAAAGAGCATCCTTTATCTTGTTATACCGTTTAACTTGTTTTGCAGTACAATCACTTTACAATCAAAGAACACATAAAGCTTTTCACCATTACTTGTAATTATAGTTATTTATTATAAAAACAGGTTGACAGTTAATACAGTTTATTTACAGTATATATCATGCTATGAAATAAAAGCAAATGTAAAGTGATAAAACAACAGCGTAGAGTTGTAACAAATTAAGGCTTAAATGCATATAAAATGTCAACATTTTCATTCATAAAACAATGGCAAAAGGAGTTTTTAAAGAAGTGTGATGCTTCAAAACCAAAAAGATGGACCTCATTATTAATGTTTTCCAGGAAAGTAACACATTTGTCTGTGTGGTGTAACATTTCAGTCTTGCCACTGCATTTATTAATTTGCTCACCCAAAGTGGACAAAAAAAAGCACTGAATGTATGATTCAATTTAATATTAACACAGTAATCTTTCATATTGATATTTTTCATCAATTAAAGTTTCAATTCAGTTTTTTTTGCTTGGTTTGTGTGATTCCTTTGTTCCTTCTTATTCAACAGTATTTTAGGAGACCGTCAGCACTGATTCAACGTGAACAGAAGAAACCTGAGGACTGCCTTGAGTCTATTTTCATAACATTTTAACAAAACTAAAAGAAAATATATTGATTCGTCTAATTATCAGTCACACGTCATGACTCTGTTGGCGCCAGGGTAAAAAATACTGTAATGAAAATGTTATGGCCATGTGATTGGTGAAACATTGCAAACACTGACATAACAAGTGGCAAGATATACATGAATACGCATTATATAAGCATTCTCCTTTATGCTGACTTGGCCACTCAGCTAATGGAAGACTCTTTCTGATGCAAATATATTTTGCTTTGCAAATACTTGAATAAAGAAAGTAATGGACCATATAAAAAAAGACAATGTTATCTTGTTAATACACAAAAAGTTTAAAAAGATTTTCCATGTACTGTAGCTGCCTGGAGCAATACTCTTCCCCCCCCCCCCCCCCCCCTGTGTAGTCACATAGAAAACGACATTTTTAGGCCTGTCATTTCCTGGCCTGAAAGTGCTGAGAAGTCATCTTTGGATGTCCCCGATAATACTATCTGGTCAGCAAGAAAGGAAAGGAGGATACACTCATTAAAAGAGCACCTCTTCACAAGATACTTGTACAATCTGGCACATTTTTGGAACCCGTTAACGGGTTCAAAGTTCATAAGAGGAGCGCAGATATCACAGGAATCGTCTCTGATGGGAGGGCAAGAGACGGGTGAGGAGCTCAGATGAGGGAGATCCGTATAGGGATGATGGGAGAATCTGTCCTGTGCTGGGGGGAGTGATGGGACACCACGTGTTCCACCATAGTGTGTTTGGACATGTGTTTTATAAGGTATGTCTCCTGGAAAAAAACAAAAACAAAGACAACACTTTTTTGACATCGCCGCTGCAGTCAGCTCAGATTTTAAAATGTTACTTGGATTTCCAACTCACCGACGTGTACGCCCTGCCGCACATGCTGCAGCAGTAGGCCTTGGCATTTTTAATGGCGTGGGCAGACATGTGGATCTGCAGCGAGGAAGAGTCTGAATAGGCACGGTAACAATTGGAACATTTGAAGGGCTTGTCTTTGTTGTGCTGCCTCTGGTGAGACTTCAGCAGGGGAGAAAAACATAGTGAAAATGAGTCGCCTTCACCTTGCCTCAGAGTTTAAATTGTGGGGAATGGGGCTCGATAAACAGGTGGCCTAGGAAAACAGTTAATGTTTACCTGCAGATTAGATAGCTGAGTAAAAGCCTTTTCACATCCTGGGTGGAGGCATTTGTATGGCCGATCGCCTGTGTGGATTCTGAAATAGGCAAAATTGTACAAACATTAGATTTGCAAACGCGGCCATCACAGATACATACCTGTATACCTCTTCTACACGGCATGCTCCTGCCTAACTGACAAGACTGGACACAGCAACCTGAAACAACAGTTCCTACTACAATGTAACGCTATTTTAAAGGGTCACTTCACCAAATCACAAAAAAATCCCATCAACTTCCAGATTACATTTTCTCACTTCTAGTAGAAATGCGTGACACAATCATTTCTGAGATCTCTACTATTTTGTCGGTGCTGCTAACAGCATTATCTTCTTTTCTTTTTTACTTTAAAGGATACGTTTGCAATGTTTGTCTTATCATGACCGCCGATTTGTCGTAAAATGGCAGGCAATTGCCCATATTGCCTTTGTTGAAATAGGTTTTTCTTGCTGTAATCATTTCTCTTGTTCATACTGGCCATGAAGAGATTAATCCCTACTGCTCTTCCAGTGTAAGTGATGCAGGGGACAAAATCCTCAGCTCTCTAAAGTTTATCTGAGAAAAGACTTTATTTATCAAGAGGGAAATTGTTTTGCAGCAGTTGCTGACATTGAAAAATGGTGTACCTATCCTTTAAACATTGTATGACACACAATTAATGAAGTGAGTGATTAGCTCTCCAGCAGAACGTGTCACTCGTTTATTTTTCAAAGATCATAGATAAAGGAATTGTTTTTCTGACTTTATGAATAGAGCATGTCCCTACTAAACCTAAGTTGTTTAATGCATAGTCAATTCTACTGTTTATTGCACAGACACTAATGACAACATTGTCTCTGTTAAATCGAGCAATGGGAAATTTCCCAAAAAACATTTGAATATAAAAAGTCAAAGAAAATGTGGTCAGTCTTATTTATTTTAAACCTTTTACTAAGAAGCTCATTAGAAGGGTAAATGTGACATTGTCATAAATCATAAATCCCAGATCACACTGTTAGCCGTTTTCACAGAAACTACATCTTAATTAAAAGAGTTTCTAGGAAAGCTATTAAAGCTGGGGAACTTCTCTAAAACCAGAACTATCTCTATGGTTACGGCAGACGTCATCAGAGGGAAGTGATTTGGGTGAACTGACCTCAAATAAAAGGAACCATCTGCTATCAACTTACCCTCTTTGAGTAACACAATTTATGCCTCTGATACCTGCTCGACCCTGCAGGAAAGTTTACATTTTAAACCCTACTAAAGTTTATAATCTGTGATTTAATGAACAAATCACCCCCAAGTATGATACATGGAGCATATGATACAATCATATTACACGGACGTGCCGTGATGAGATCAGACCTGGTGTGTTGCTGCAGATGGGAGAGTTGGCGGAAACATTTCTCGCAGTAGGAGCAGCGGTAAGGCTTAATGCCCAGGTGTATGCGCAGGTGCTGGGCCAGGTACGATGCGTTCGCAAAGGACTTAGTGCAGTGAGGACACTTGTGAGCCTTTGCCTCTGTGTGCGTTTTGGAGTGGATCTGCATGTCTGACTTGGAGAAGAAGGTCAGCGGACACATTTTACACCTGTATCAAGGACACAGCGACACAGAGAGAGAACACATGTAAAGGACACGCACAGAGACTCAAGCATATATATTTCATGCAGCTGAACTACAGATTTCTTCCATTCTTCCAGTTACATAACATCTATAGATACTAGTTACACTGCAGCTTAATATTTTAATATACAAAACACATGATCAGCTCATATTAATCTACTGCATAATACTGCAATATAATGTACTGTATTGCACGGTGAGTACTTTTACTTTTCATGCTAATGCATTTCTCTTTACTTAAACCTGCAATGACATCACACTGACATATCATCCCCGTTAAAGTTGATATGGCAAACTTGTTAGCAAACGGTTGCTTATTTACACATCCAACAGATACAGAGCAACATCATCATTCATTTGGGGTCTGTTTGTGTCCGACTGGCCAATGTAAGTCCAATATTTTTTTTTGGTCTCTTTCAGCTCCATAGGGAAATATCTGTCTCTTAAGCTGCTAAATGCTCCACTATGTTTAGTTGCTAACTGAGTCTGTCTGCTGTTTGGTGCTGAGCAGGTGTGTGTACAGTGTACCGTACAGTGGGGGGGTTTACGGCTTGTTTGCTGAACACAGCTGCCTGCTATGACTGGAAGTGAAAATAGTGAAAGTTGTGGCCGGAAAACCAGCTGCAAATGATCTGTGGGGCTCATTATTAGGTGCAACTCCTTTCACATCATGTGATTCATTGTTAATATTGATTATAGCCGCTTTAAGTAACATTTGGAAATCAAAACTTTGACTTTTTATTAGTTTTCTTGCATTTCTACTTGTACCCAAGTAAAGAATACTTCTTCCCTCACCAGAGTCTGTGATTGGTCAACATCAACCCCCAGTTGATGCTGAGTGACATGTAAACTGAGAGGACAAGAGAAGGCCATGAACATGCTGACAGTTCTCATCCTCTATTTCCTCAGTTGAGACCTCAGGGAGGCCTGATAGGGGGCCTTTGGAAATCAGATATATTTCCCACAGTATTTTATTTTGTGTATTAACATTCTCTGTTTTCTTTTAGGAATGGTTTTAATATTGTTCACTAGTGTACTGTGTTCTGTTACCCTACTTGTTCTATATTACCAGTTCTGGGGCTGCTTTTATGTTTTGGTGAGCCAAGAAAATTCTCCAATCTGGTGGGCATTCAGTTTAAATTGTATTCCTTTTTTTTCTATATTGTAGAAATAATCAATAATCACTATATTTCCTCCTAAAGGGAGATTTGAAACCTGCTGTATCTACTGGACTGCTAATTATCTGAAAACAACTGTGAGCCATGAGTCAGATGCACCTCGGTTATCTATGCATCTATCTTTAGAAAAAGTTCTTTCTTACCTGTAGGTTTTTCCTGGTTTAGAAGTGATGGTGACACAGTCGTTGCCTGAGGCCAGGATTGGGTAGGGGACCACCAAAAGAGACGACCCATTCTCTGCTTTGATCCTCTTACGCCCTCGTTCCTCCTTCGGAGGAGGGCCGAGGAGTCCCACGAGGCCCCCGTTGTTTTTCCCGTGCTCCATGCCGTGGCAGCAGGCCAAACCTGAGATGAGGTGAGGTGTGGGGGCTCCACCAAGCCGGCTGTGGTTGCTCAAGGTGGGTGTAGTGGGGCTGATGATCTCTGAAGTGTTGAGGTTGCCTGTTCTGGATGCCAGCGCCACACCTGTTGAACGCAAAGGTGAGGAGAGTCAGCCATGCAAACTGTAGCAACATGGACAAACAGCTGCTAACTAACAGAGATATAAAATGGACATATTGTAGGATGGTTAGTAAGGTTATGGTAATATCACTCACTTAAAGTCATTTAGTCTTAGTCTACCTCCTACACACGTACAGCACAGAGAAGTCAACATTTCCCAACATTATTTCTAGAGCTAATGATGAATTAACCCTACAAATCGCAGACCTGAGCAGGACAACATTCTTTGCTTCCTTGTTTCTACAGCAACAGAGAGTACCAACCGGACAAACCGTGGCTACCTGAGACGTGGTTCGTCCTGGAGGGATGGTCTATAAGTTGACGCAGGTGCCAGTCTTCCCATAATCCTCTGGCTTTTATAGCTGCCTTATCGTCCAGATTCAAGTTTACATCCCCCAGAATACGACCTGGTAAAAAAAAGAAAAAATGCAGGAAAGTTCACATTTACAAAACGCATAAATCTTTCATCATCCTGATCAAATGCCAACAATTATACAGCTGGTATGAAGGCACATCCATTTCATTTATGTCATCGTGCAGCAACACTCATACAACAAACAGTCTTATCCTTCCTTATTGTTTTAATTCATTCATTAAATTGACAGTGCACAGTGCACAGTTTCCTAGCTGTATCAGAGTTAGTTATAAGCTAATTTACAATCACAAGACAACATTAAGGCAGCACGATAACAACCTTTCACAAGATTTCACAAATGAACAAACATCAAGTGATGGCTTTCGTGCAGTGCACGATGAGTACATGATTGAGTTCATTTTAGCCATGATTTCCTCTTGACAAGCAGCAACGGTCTTTTGGCCGGACACGTTGTTGTTCTTGGTCAGCAAGTGGTAAAATATACCTCTAGTCCACAACATCTCAGAGGCAAATATTGCTGTTGCAAATGTGGTGTTTTTACTTTATCTGACAACTTTAGTTGAACATTTTCACACTCACTTTTGTGATTTTGAATTTGAATGTGTACGATGAACTGAAGGATAAAGTGTAGCTTAATGTGCTGAGACAATTGTTCTACTTCTTGAGCTAAATAAACTATTTAAAAGCCCTCTTGGATCAGCTGGAAAAGGCATCGACACAAAGCTAAAAACAGGGCTGTTAATCTGAGTTTATGAAAGTTGACTCTTTAAGAGACACGTGGTTCTCACAGGACAGCGACGCCACACAAATATGATCTGATAGAATATGATGCATTGCTGTAGATTAAACTACCCAACTGTAAATAAAGGAATTAAAACATCTAAAGCAGTAAAATACAACATTGTCTTTAATGCAGCAGTAATACGAATGAAAACAAAAACATATATAATAGTAATATATAATTTTACGGCACAATGAGTACTTTTACTTTTGATACCTTAAGTACATTCTGCTGATAATACTTACATACTTTTACTTAGGCAAGGTTTTGAATGCAGAACCTTTAGCTGTCGTGGAGTATTTTACTAATACCACACTGTTAAAATAAGTACATTTACTTAAGTAAAGGATCTGAATACTTCCTCCGCCACTGATAAAAAGTGAGGACAGGGAGTACCTGTGACTGAGCTGGAGGCGGGGCGGGCGTGCAGGGCGATATCAGGCTGAGATGGGCTGTGGCTGTGGAGAACCTGCATCTGGTGATTTTTGGACATAGCGTGCTGGCCGCCATCCGCCTGGATTTGGGGAGCCAGTAAGGGCTGTTGGGAAGGGGCTGAGGCAGCGGGCAGATGTTGCGGTCGGATCTTCTCTGCCATCAGCTGCTCCTTGATTTTATTGATCAAGACTAGGTTATCCAGCTGACAGCCAGGAAACAACATTTGTGAAAAGAGAACAGAAATCAGTTCAGTCAGTGTCACTTTATGAGGCGATGGTTCCCTCTAGAGGCTGATACGTGACATTGTACCCCAAAACATCATTCCAATTAAACACCATATTAAACCAGTGGCTCCCAAACTTTTTGTCTTGAGACTTCTTAAAATGAAGCAATGTTTATTTGTTACCAGCTTTAGGGACTCTTTCTTTTTTGATTACTATAATTTGAGGGATTTGTGGAGACCAGAATAGATAGTATCATGTATTTCACAGGGGGAAAAAGCTTAATTTATAGAAAAGTAAGAAGAAAGAAGAAAGAATTTTCTTTGACAGATTGTTTAAATATATTTAATCATCTGGGGACCCCTCAAATTAACTTTGAGACCCCTTGGGGAGTCCTGAACCCCAGGTTGGGAACCACTGCTTTAAAGGAATAGTTTGACATTTTGACAAATGCGCTTATTAGTGTTTTACTGACATTTTGATGAGAAGATTTCAGGCCTGTACACTAACTGTGTAGCAAGAGCCAGTAACCAGTTAGCTTAGCTTAGCACAAAGACTGGAAACAGGGCGAAAAAGCTAGCCTGGCTGTCCAAAGGTACAAATCTTCAAAAGATCTGCAATCTTCTCGTGTAACTCGCTGCAAAATGAGAGTATCTCCCCAAATGTCAAACTATTCCTTTAAATAGCACATTATTTAAAATCAGAAAACAACAACAATTTCTGGCAAGTGAGTCCTCAGAGTCATCCGTAAAGAGGCTCGGGGCTTAGAGAGAAAACAAGTAACACGCGCCTTAAAGTACTGCAGTACAAATTGGCTGATGCAAATGTATATAACCCCAGAAAAGCTCAATAAATACAATAGTGCTGATTATGTAGGTAAGTGCAAAAAGGAAAAAAGTACACATTTCCACTGTCTTTGGCAGTGTACTCAAATACAAAAGTATCCAGGACATGTTATCAATACAAATACACCCAAAGCTTTTATTTTTTAGAAATAGGTCTGTTATTGGCCCAAAGAGTTATTGGTCTGTCATGGAAACAGGCCGGTAGGCCTGGGTAAATGGATTTCTGAATTATCCACGACTCTGCCCTTAGAGAAAAAGTACATATGCTATCAGGGGTAATCAATAACTCTTTCACAACATCTAGGGTCCATTCATATATTATATAGAGAGGACAGACTTAGCCCATATGAAGCACCTGTTTATAGATTACTATAAGATGTACATAAACCCTATTACTATCCTCAACCAATACTTCTTTTTGAGGTGGGTTGTTGGGAGGATTGTGTACTGGAGATTCTCTTTAGGTGTCCTGTATTTTTGTGTATAGATACAAACTATATATATATATGTATCAATAAAGACATTGTTAGAAAAAACAACAACAGCGAACATTTACACAGAAAGGTTACACTACAATGATCTTTACTGCTTCAGGTTAACGTGTGCATACATTAGTGTGAATACCAGAGTCACTCACCTGGCCGGGCATGTTGGGAGGCGGGGGCCAAAAATAGGGATTGTTAAAGCGAGGTTCAGCCATCCTGAAATAAATACACAAGCATCATAAACAAGGGGAGGAAAGCATCTCCGTCCATCAGTGTAACAAGTACATAATCGTACTGGTAAGTACAATGCTTCTCAACCTTCTTAGTTTGGCACTTCTTAAACGCTGCATTGTTTTAATTGTGACTCGTCATCGCTGGTTAAATAGGTGAGTGATTTTTTTCTTCTTCTCAATATTCAGAATCGTAATTTACACACAAAAAGTTAAAGATTAGAGGAAACTTTGACTCATCTTGCGACCCCCTCCGATATATTTTTTTTTATTTCAGGTTGGGAACCAATGGGGGAAAACTGCCCCCTTAATAACATAAATAAATGTGAAGATCTAGTGTTAGTGTACAAAAGTAGTGGTTAAAACTTGTGACGGGAGCTCTCCACCCAAGCAGCAGCTGACTGTTTAACGTGATAATTTGAGATAGCTTATTCCAGTCTCGTGATGGTGTATCTTCCAAGACATTCTGTATTAGTTCTCCTCCTTTCTCAAAAGTCGCAAAAGGAGACTTTGTGTCTTTACACGGTGCTTCATCAGAGAGGATGTTTCTGTTGTCAAAGGAGGATGTTTAAGTGATGCAGCTTTTTGTTAGGATATCCGACCACAACACTTTGAGATGGTTATGCTGCCTGACAGACAGGTTCTCACATGATTACAACTGCTAGTTAGGAAACTCTCCAAAAAACGGTTATCAGAGAAAACAGAAACTTTAAAAGCGATGTGGCTCAGATCCTAATCTGTTACTGTCTCCACCTCGACACGGGGGGGCCCGCGAGTCTGATGGGAAACCGGTCTCACCTCAGAGTACAGCGAGACCTGAATGACGTAGTCAGAAGCTAAGAGGTCAGTAACGGAACATGGAATAACTCAAATGAGGATGCCGCACAGAAACCACACTGATTTGTAAGTGACGTAGTAATTTTTTATGGCAAATTAAGAGCATGACGTATTCTCTTTAAAATGAGAATATTTGATTTCTATGGGTTGCAATTAAGCACAAGGCTTCTTTTCCACACTGTGTCAGGCCAGGTGGACAGAAACCTCACTTTTTTTGACAGTGGAGAGAGAGAGGTGCTTGCTGCTGAAGTTTTGATCTGAAGGCTTTTCTTTCTATAGCTTCTCTTCTCAACCTCGTATGAAGTTTCTTTTTTAGAACATTTTGCATTGCGTGCTTTGGCACTCTTCACCATTCCTAAGTCTGTTTGGCTTAGCAGAGGCATAACACAGTCCATCTACGTGAGCCAAGAGAAACAAAAATGATACGTTCAGGGGTACGAGCGTACAGTAAACCCCACAAAATATTTCTGTAATGATGCCAGTGGGGATCAGTTTCACTTCCTGGAGGCTTTCTGCCTCGAGGGAGCAGGCTCGGGAGTTTGACGGCTGCTGGACTTTGTGTCACTTTCTAAAAAGACATGATTCACATAGAATCCAATCAACCGCAGACGGGTCTAGACTGCATCACTTTTGGACTTACTTTAGTACTACTTGTGCCACTTTTGCCAGAATAGTTTAGATTTTTGCATACAGTGCAGCTGAGTTTCTATAGGGCTTAAATGTGTATGCCTTCATGGAACAGGGTTTGAAGCTTTTCCAGCAGGTAGGAAAAAGACATGGAGGCTTTCTTCCAGTATTTTGGATGCAGGTGCATTAGAGAGGAGCTCAATATATTGTAGAGTAAATAAATACATTCATGATCTGTAAATTACTTACATAATAAATAGGTTATTTGTTTTGGCAATGAAATGTCAGAAAATAGTGAAAGATGGCCAATATAATTTCCAAGGTCACAAGGTGATGTATTCAAATGTATGTTTTGTTTGACCAGTCTAAAACCAAATAATGGTCTGTTTATTATAATATATGACACAGAGAAGCATCACATTTTCACATTTAAGAAGCTGGGACAGTAATTGTTTGAGATATTTGCTTGAAAAATGACTGAAACTACTAATTCACTATCATGACAGTTAATGCTTGTTTTTCTGTGGATTGGACTCTACTGCTCCTTCATATTGAACAACTACATCAAAGTTTTGGTCCCCTTTTACTTAAGTTGTATCATTGAAAAAGCAATTAATATGGTGCACCTGTGAAAGAAATGGTAATTTCTTAGAAGTCACCCTTTCTGAAAGGTTGCAATTTGTAACTGATGGTTAATAATTCATTGTTTTGAAGATCAATTAAGCCATTTAGAACAACCTTTGTGTCTAAACTTTCTTGGGACCAAAATCCATCACTTAGAGTATAAGCACACAATTGCAGACCTGATGGCTTAAAACACCTTTATTAATAACTTATTGGCATTCATAACTGGAGACATGATGGCCTTTTATAAAGTGCAAAATCCATGATCATTTATTAGTGAATTGTCAACAGGTTTAGCTGCATTAATACCAAACTTGAAAGATAAATATTACTAAGAGGCAACTCAAAATATCTTTTTAATTAATTAGAACTGATCTATAAAGCACTTATTAATAATAAAACCATTTGTTACAACTTATAAACCCTTATAGATGATATTAGAACGTGACACTTAAGTGATACTATAGACCCACTTAGGCTACACGCGGTTAATTCTGAAATAACTATTAGTATTCTTTCATAAGTAGAGGATCTGTGCTCTCTGACATGTGGGTGCTATAATACTCCTACAGATGGTGGGTCAAGTGTTAACACAATGACGTGCAGGTAGCACGTCTTTGCAGACAGAAAACTATATTTCAGCTCCAGTGTAATAACACACGATACCGGATCATTAGCCTGCTGTTCGATCGCCTCTAGAGACAAATACAAGTCCATCTCTAAAACTAAAGTTAGGGTTAACTTTTCGGTCCTGTTTTGCTGTGCTGAATTATTCCTCTGTTCAAAAAGGCAAAAGAAACGAAATGTAACGTTTAAATGTTGAAAGCTGAGCCGCTTGAGACGAGCAGCATCTCCTCCGGAGAGAAACGATCCTCCGCAGCGCCTCGCGCTGTCCGCCGCCTCTCCCACATTCTCAGACAGTTTATTAAAAAAATTCAGACAAAAGGAAAACAAAAATGGCAGCCCTGTCTTATTTTTATAACCACTGGACGCCATATTCTGCAGATCCGAATATTATAAGGAGATAATTCTCCCGGTGTCATACAACGCTCGTGCGATGCGTCGGGATGTGGCGTATTTGCATTAAGCGTACGAATGATTGTTTACTTTGATTCAGGTTTGAATAGCCCGGCTCGAGGAAGGGGAAAAAAAAAAAAAAGCCTGACACTTCCTACAACAATCATCATGCCCTCGCTGAATTCTCTGCAGCTGCTGAGCCATAAACCCAATGTCGATGTTAATACTGGCGCGTAGTGAAAGCCTTTTTTTTTTCCTCCCACGACAGAAGAAAATAAATCAGTCTTTTAGCATCTCTGCGCTACAAAATGCTCCTTTTTTAAATGCAACTTTTGCATGACTTAAACAGAAACGGTGACGAGGCGACGCGAGTAGAGAGCTTGTGCGGGAGAGGAAAGAGCAAAGAAAGGAGGCAGATTATTTGCATCGGGCGGCCAACATACCTGAACCAGCGAGGGAAGGGATATTTTATAAAGGATTAGACTCTTCTTTCTGCTCGCTCTGGGTCGGACTTCAAACCTTCCGGGTCGCCTGCTGTTCACTTCTGGGTGCTGCAGGCGTCTATACACACGGAGCTGAAACACGGTTTTTTTAACCCATTTTCTGGTCGCTAATTTAAACGGTGGCTTTTCTTGCAGATGTTGTGGTCGCGTTGGATAAAACCGTGCGTACGCGCGTGCAGTTCGCAATTAACATGGTTTTCCTGCACAGTGACAGTTGTGGTGTTAACATATTATTGCATGTGCGAGGCGGACTTTCTCTCACGTGCATCATCACTAATAATAGTCTCAAACAACAGCAGATAAGGCTGTACACTAAAGACAGAGCAGCAGTAGTTGAAGTCCATAATGAGAATAATTGGTTGCATCTTTGTATAAAAGACACCTGTCTGTCTGTCTGTCTGTCTGTCTGTCTGTCTGTCTGTCTGTCTAAGGCCTTGAATGTCATGTACAGTAAATGTGAAGTGTAATCCGCTCAGCAGCAGCATGACAGGCTGCTAATATGCTCTGTGCTTAGCTCAGCAGGAGATGGCACTGCTGCCACAAACCAGAGAGCTTCAGCTGCTGGTGATCGTGTTGGTTGATAGTATGAGGAAATGTAAATGATGAGCAAACACTGAACATGTGAAATTAGACGTTACCTAACACATGGTGCTCAGGTAGGGAAAAAAACAAATCTCAAAATCTAATTATTAGGCCAGGCACTTTGACATTTTCTTGAATTCTAAATAATTTGATTCAACACTTAATTTAGAGGCTGTAGTTTTTGTAGCGCTGCTGAGTCATATTTCGTATTAATAAGGATGTACAAACTATTACAAAGCTCCAACCTGAGTGCTCCTGCATCTTTATTTCAAGTTATTTATGTGTTTGCTGCCTAATGTTTATTGGAAATGCAAGTTGACATCACCGCAAACACTACCCTCCAAAATGGTAATCATTTGAATTAACACTTTCTTAAATAGATTCAACAAAAACAAATGGTTTTTTTAATTATTTCATTTAAAATGGCAATGTCAGCAAAAAAACAGACCCTGTTATTGTCATGTATACAGTAAGGAGGCCACATTTTGTCACTGTTCAACCCCACACACATGGCTGCTTTCTTACCTGCATCCTCATTTTGTGTACATACAAAGTCACACACACACACACACATTCAAATGTATGTTTACGTATTCATAGGAAATGCAAACTCCACAGGACTCCATCTCATATCTTTGACGTGAGTCAGACTGAGGATACAAAAGAGGATAATTAGAGAAGTAGGACTGTGCCAAACTTCTACAGAACCCTCACTAACATACGCTAAAACTAAATACCAGCAGTTTAAATTTGCACTGTTAACTTCTATTCATTAGACATTTCACCCCTTCTTAAAATACTTCACATCATTTTTCACTTGCAGTTTAAAGAAACGTAATCATGTACAGATGAAGCAGTTGTTTAGATCTTCAAAAACTAATTTGTTTTCTGTTTTGACAACAAAAAAAATCTAAAATGAGCTTAATCTGACTCTACTCTGCACAACCTCCTGTCTCCTGCTGCACATGTGCCTCAGACAGTCAAAAAATAAAACCGTATATTAAAATGTGGTTCGCAACCCTGTTCTTTGTATCAGTAGATCACATTGACATGTTTACGAGCCTCATGACCAGGTCCTTTTGATAGCTTTCCAGAGATATTTTGATCGTATTACACAATGTTCCTCAGCAGATGAAGTTAGATGTTACTTTTTCTCCCCTGGAGCATTCTTAGGATTTCTCGTCCTCATTGGCTTAATAGTTGAGCTTCAGAGTTCCTTCTTGACCTCGGAAACGCCACGAGGACCATTTAGTTCTTGGGTTTTTTTGAGAATAAAGAATGAACTTTCAAACTTAGCTTTTAAGCCAACGTGGAAGAGAAGTCCTCAAAGGGCTCGGAAAATTACAATTTCACGACAATTCGGCAAACTCCATCTACTGAAGAAGATCATGCGATACGATCAAAAGCCCCAGAACTTCTGGTGGGGTCAACTGTTTTGTCAACTGCTGTTTCCAAGGCCAAGCATGAAGCATGAGTCGTGTTTTTAAGAAAAAGAGGTTTTGAACTTGAATGTTTTTTCATATCTCCTTCTACCTGTGGGAAGCATCGTGTTTCAAACCAGTCTCTCTCCAAGATCAGTTTGAACATGAGGTTCAACTGAATCCAAATGTCCTGACATTTGATTGTAATCGGAGAACAGATAATGAGGCAGTTTTTTTCATGAGAACCTTATAAGATACATAATGTACAATGCAACTCTCCTCTGTTGATTAAACATAACCAATCATCATTTATGATTCATAACTGATGGGGAGCAGCATTTTAATAGGGTCTGAGGTGAAAATTAAGTATTTAAAAGCACAAATGTATCACATTGTTATGTGATCTCCAGTACAGTCTAATCCTGCTTTAAGAAACACCCTGCATGTGTGTACACATACCGTAGTTTGATCAAGGAGGGTGTAACACAGGAATGTTTCTCAACTAAAAGATCTTTTATACAGGACATCCTTCACGGGTGTCAACAAGTTCATTCCAACACACAAACACTTTGCATGTCTCACTCTTAGTTAGTTAGTTGTTAGACGGGTTTTCTTGTCTGTACATTGTACAAACAGGGCCACACCCTCTGAGTCTCGCACATGTTCTCTCACCTCCGCACAGGCCAGGTGCAGCAGAGAGCACAGGAGGGGGGGGGGGGGGAGGAGGTCATTATCCCCATGAGGGCGGAGCAGCAGAAGGGGGAGGTGAAGAAGAGAACAGATGAAACATTTGAAGCTCATATTGACATGCTGCTCTGAAGGCTCCCGTGAGTCCAGGTAAGAACTCGTGAATCCCACAGCAGTTGTTGACGTAGATTCATAGTTTTCTGTTACAGAGTTTGAATTGTCATACTGTAACCATGGGATAAGAGATAATGTGGTATTTACAGGTTGAACCAGTCTGTTCAGTACCACGGTCAGGTGGCTGACTTATTTCCAGTCTGTCTGTACATTTTTTGCATGTGTGTGTTCACATTACTGAGGAGTTTCATGGCATTAGTTTATTCATTGCTGGTGTTAAATCAATTCAAATATCATCTTGACAGCTGAACTTAGTCCTGAGTTTCTTGATTTCTGATTGAGTGTAAACAGCTGTCTGGTCCAGGGTTCACTACTAATGTAAACAACAAAAATATTGATCTGCTACCACGGGCCAGAAAGATTCACTGACAGTGGAACATATTTTATATATATATATAAACAATAGTGGGGGGTTAACTGACAGCAGAGTACCAGACATTCCCGAGCTCCTCCACCCCGAGGCAAAAAGAAAACCAGTTTTCCGATACGTTGACGTATGTGTTGTCTTGTTGCAGCCATGGATGGTGTGTTGGAAGAAGCAGCAGTGTTGTGTGTGTGCAAACTGGCCTGCAGTCTCCTCTTCCTGCCCTCACTGGCTGCCTCAAACAGTCTCGTCAGCTTCTGCTGCTGCTGCCTCCTGGTCTTCACCGACTTCCTGGTCGCAGGTGAGAATCAGCACATGACCAGGTCTACTGGTCACCACCGTGCTTTGGGTAACTTTGGGTTTTGGATGTCACTTTTGGTTTAAAGTAATTCAACTTTTGAAATGAGCAATATTGGCATATTCATAGATTCCGGATATAATTTAAGAGGTTGAAATAGTAGATGCATTTTCAAGAATTTCTAACTTACTAATAAAAACAAAAGACATACAAGACACAAGTTGAAATTCACCATCTTTCCACATGCACCTGGTTGGGAGTCACTGGTCTAATTCAATCAAATCACTTCGACTTTATCTGTTGTTCCTCCCACAGTGTTTCTGAGTTTCCTTTGCATCTCTGAATCCTGGCTAACTGAGCTGACCCCACTAGTTGATGGTGTTGCCCTGCGCTTCCTGATCTTTATCAGCCACACATACGGTGCGGTGTTGCTTCTGACCACGCCTCTGGTTGCAGTGGAGACTCTGACCAGACTGCTGAGGCCTCACTCTGATGTCGCTCACAGGGCAGTGAGTCAGACAGCGGGCTCTGATGGACAAGGTTGTTATGTTGCGGAGGTAACTGCTGAAGAGGAGGAGGACAGCAAACACAACAAAAACAAAGAAAAGGGGTTGTCTCATCACGCCGTCAGCTACCTCTGCTGCCTGTCAGTGTGGGTCGTCGTCGCCCTCAATGTCAGGTGGCGATGGAAGCGCGAGGAAGCGCGGGCTGCTGCCTGTTGGCTCACGACCAACTCCCTCATCACATGCTTGCCCAACCTGTTCAGCCCCATGTCCAGCACTGTGAATCCCTGCTGGGGCATGGCCTTCCTCTCCCTCCTCCTGTTCCTCCTGACCATGAGCACAGGTCTGCACCGTCGACACCGGGCCCCTGCACAGATGGCAAGGACACACAAAGAGAAACAGGGAGTTAACAATAACGCCGACAGTTGCTGGCATGACCACGCTCCAGCACTGTACGGGCCCTCCAAGCCTCCGAACCCTGGGACGCCGGAGTCAGAGCCAGCACAGTGTGTTGACCCAGGGAAAACAGAGAGCAGCTGCAGTGTTCACAGAGCGTATTCCTGGAACAGCGTGCAGATGTCGGCACATCACCATGGAGACTTTGTTCTCATCACCCCTGAATGTTTGTCTGCAGAGAGAGGAGGACAGGAGCACGAACGGACAAAGAAATGTATACCGTTGACATTTATCACGGAGTACATGGACGCACAAAACAGGAGCCAAAGAGGGTGGCGACGGGGGGGTTTTCCCTGCCCGGGGGTGAATGTAATGATAGGGGTTGTGGGTGTGCTCTCCATCTTTGTGCTGCCTTTAAACCTCAGTGTGAACATTCTTCTGATCAGGACTATAGAGACTCTGCTGGAGCTGTGTATCAAATCTTTAGTTTCATCTGCAGCAAGCACAAGCAATGCATACACCTCTCACAATGAAACACTTGTATAAAACCAGACTAGTGGGAAGCCAAAGTGGACGCTGATTGGAGGCCAAATGCAACAGGATCACCAGATTAATATTGCATATGTGCAGATGGCAGGTCTACTTGTCAACACTGGCTTGAATAGAGTGTAAATAAGCATTTCTGAGCAGCTATTCACATGTGAAGGATAATATGAGGAAACCGCTGAAAGGTGCTGAGGAGGCAGGTTGAGGCGTGCTTGGTAGTAAGACACTAAACTAGACAGAAACAGGCGGCCAGAAGGCTTGTTTTTATTGTTCAGAGCCTCAAGATCTGCAGCGATTTGTCAATACTCAAGGGGTTATAGAACGAGCCTCTCCAAAGTCAATAAGACTAATCCAGGGGAGAAGGGTGTTTTCAAAGTAGTAATATGATGCTGCATCACATGAACCCTACATAAAGCAATATACATAAATACTGAGTGACTTAAGTGTGTGCCACAGGTTCTGTTCTTCTTCTTTGTAGTTTTGTCTTTGTTCTTAAATCAGCTTGTTTCAAAGGATTGCACTCCTCAGCGGTCATTTAGTCAAGTAATGCACTTTAAGTATTGTTAGGCACGTGTAGGCTACTCTTTTGTTTTTGAGTGTTTCCATTTTCTGTTGCACTACATTTCAGGTAGAAATGTTTGACTTTTTCCTCCACCGCATTTATTTACTTTTAATCTTAGGAGTTGACATTAACAGTTTCACCAAAGAGAGATTTCTCCTCTGAACCTCTCATATAGTTTCATTTAAATACCCATTTAAGGGCCAAAATAGGTCAAACTATCCAATATTTCAGAAAGATTAGAGAGAACCGGAAATAATCTCATCACGACCACCAAAAAATATATCTTGTGATCCTTTAGGGGGAGGAACCCTAACGACACAGACCACATATTAAGAACCTAATGTTTAACTACATAAATGTATATAAAGTACTAAGTAGTTAAAACGAGTTGCATCTTAACCAGCAACAACAACAAAAACATGTTGCTTACTCATTGCTACACCAGTCTTTTTGATCTCATATTGTAACGCTAATATATAATAATCTAATATCATAAACATGAAGCTGAAGTTACAGCCAGCAGTCGTTTAGCTTAGCATAGCATAACAACTGGTAGTAAACAAGCCTACCAGCACATCTAGCTCACTGATACACATGTTGTGTATGTTGTTTCTGTTCAATCTTGTGTTTAATCCGTATAAAGGACCTTGTTTTTACTCTGTGGTCAGTGACTTCCTCTCTGCTAGCTTGACTGGGTGGATCGGACCGATTCAAAGGTCTGGATCCAGACAATCAACTTCTGCATCTTAACTCTCGGCTGTTAAGTAAATGAAACAAAGAGGTATCGTGTGTAACTGGAGAATCTCAACGTGGCACGACAGCCTTGTACTCGCACGTATAGGACTCATCAAGCCTGAGCTGTCAAGTGCTTGTAGCTCCAGGCGAGCAGGGACACAGATGTCAACACCAGAGGGCACTCTGGTACAACTCACAGCGACTAAAGAACCTCAGACCTTGAAGCTCCCTAAATGTTTGATAGACGAGCTTTGGGAAGTAACGTGAGACGGATGAAGAGGATTCTGGTTGCCTTTCCTTGACGTAGCCTCGGGGCTGAGCAGACCGCACACCTCCTCTTTCAAAGTGCAGAGACCTGTGCAAGAGACCTGTGCAGGCAAAGACCGCAGCACGAGATCAAATGAGAGGACCACGTGCATTAGGCGTGCGTGTTCATGCTATTTTAGGACAGCTAATGATTGCTTCAGACAGAGAGTTAATGAGTGCAGTGGTTCTGTGTGTTTGAGGATATATTTTGTAATGTTTTACTCGTATGAATGTCATGAGACATACCAAGTATGGTATTAGGCAGATAGAGTTGAGATCATTTTCTTCCTAATAGTGTTTCAGTTTATTGCTTTAACAGAACAGTGATTTAACTGCTCCCATCAGCCAGATGAATCATTTTTGCACAGTGCATAATTTTTTTTAGAGCTATAGCCTAATATTCATTTCAGATAACCCCTAAAAAAAAAGCCAATAGCGTACAACAGACTGCTAAAGTAACTTAAATATGTAGGTATTTGTGTAAATATTCCAACGTTTGAAAATATTTTTGTATATAAAATGAAGAAAATAACCAGAGAAGTGCAATTCTATAACCCCACCACCATGAATGGGCCTATTGTAGTACATCCTCCAGGGCACTAGAGAGTGTGGGTTTATATCTTAATCAATGTTCAGATTGAACAGATTGATGTCAGACTGTCCAACCAACAGTCCAAAACCTAAATATACCTTATTTGTAATAAGATAAAAAAGAGAGAAATCTCCATATTTGACGAGCTGGAAGCAGGAAATGTTTGGTATTTTTGCTTGCTAAATTACTTAAATGATTTATCAATCATCAAAACAATTGGTGGTTATTGTTCTGTCCCTCAACTGATTCGACTTATTGTTTCAGAAGATGGCTTCAAAACAGTTTGTTTTTTATTGTTACTGTATAATCATTAAGCCTTAAGCAACATTCAACCTGATACATAGTCCTAAAACATGTATAGTAATATGGATGATGTATCTGGTGATTTGTGCCACCAGCGTTATAGCTGCAGTTCTTGTTCTTCAACTGTGAGTGATAGCAAAATTGCAGATTCATTTCTGTTTTTTCCATCGCTTACGAGATTAAAAACCGTACACTCGTGCCTCAGGAGGGCCACATCACACTGGAATCAGATAAAGGTCTCTCAAAGGAGAGCTCAGTGACTTTTTAATGGACACTTTCCCCTCAGGTAAAAATGTCTATTACAGGATGGACACCTTTTCCTCAGATATAAATGTCTCAATCACAGGAGTGAGAGGAGAAAAGTCCTCTGAATAAAAGCTGGAGATATGAAGCCGCTTGTCCTGAGGGTCTGCTGTGAATAAACGGCGCTCCGCTTCAAACTGCACAGTTTGTTGTGGAACAGCTGTAACCATGATGCAACACGACTCAACTTCAGAGTGTGAAATAACAAAGCAGAAGGGTACAAAGTTGCACAAAAAAAAATCCATAACTTTCTGGGTTTCTGACGCAGTGCATGACTCAGAGTCTAGCTTCCTATCAGGATTTCAAACTGTATGATAATTTATTCCCACCAGTATAACAACCAGTCATTCAAACGCGTCACAGATGGCAAATGAAGAGGACCTATTGAAAGCGGCGGCTCACCCGCAGTGAGGGAACACTGAACCCATGCAGACATCTTGTTATTCATCATGTCACATGCCTGGCCCTCAGCCTGTGCCAAAATAGAGAACAGTAATAAAAAAAGAGTGCACAACCTCCCACCTCCCAGCTGGATGGCATAGCAGGACTGAGAGCTCAGTTTGGCACATCTCAACTAAAATGCCTGGCATGAAATCCTTACTCAACTGGAACAGGTATTGACAAGCAGAGCCGTCCTACATTTCAAAGAGGATTCGTCTGCCTCCCAGATATGTTTCATTTTCAGGGTTTCATTTTCAACTCTGTTGATTATCTTGCTCTCAAATGAACAGGATAGATCATGTTCACTCTCTGACTAAAGGTAACAACACTACACCAGTCAGTATTAAAGCAAACTGACACGTAGTATGTCCTACAGCACTGGTTTTCTACCATTTTAGCTCATGACCCTTTAAAATGAAGCATGTCAAACTTCTCAGAGACAACATTTTTAGGGAGCACTTTAAGTAAAGAGTGATTTTTATCTGAATTGGACAGACACTTGTGGTTCCCAGAAATATCCCACTGACATTGTTGATCCCCTGACTTTTAATCTAGTGCCACCGGTATGTCAAAGTTTTAATGTGTCCAATGTTGTGTAACAGCAGTATCCACAGCAACAGTAAATACACATGTAAATATACATATCAATACTAAAGATATAGATCTATAAAATACACAATATGAAGAATATATTCAAATACAATATAAATATGCCAAACCACAACAACTAGAATCTGACATATAAAAATAGGATGAAATACTATATACTGTATACATTAGAGGGACATAAGTTTTGTTTGAAATGAAATGAAATAAGGTAGCGGGTAGTATAATGATGTGCAGGTTATTGAAGGAGTAAAACAGAGTGAAGTATGGTTTTAGACAGAAACTATAAAGCTGAGAGTATTTGTTAGACAGCTGAGGTGTTTGTATGAAGTATTGTATGAATCAGTCTGTTAGAGAAAGAGCTCTGCCGTCTGTCCAGTAGGTGGCTGAGAGGGGGGGTCAGGGTTATCCATAATGGGTAACCGTTTGTTCAGTGTCTTTCTCTCCACCACGACTTCAAAGGTGTCTGGTGTGCACCCAATTACTGAGCCAGCCTTCCTAATCAGTTCATTAAGTCTGTTGTTGTCACCGACTCCAATGCTGCGACTACAGCGAAGTACATTGCACTGGCCACAACAGACTTATTGAATATTTTGAACATCTTGCTGCACATGTTAAAAGGATCTCAGCTTCCTCAGGAAACGGAGTAATTTGTTGGTTTACGACCAAATATACCAAATACTAATGTTCCAATTCTGTTTAGCGCCAATTAGCTGATGTTAGCATGCTAATGCTCTATGAACATGATAAACATTACACCTGCTAAACATCAGCATGTTGTCATTGTGAGCGTTTTAGCATGCTGCCGTTAGCATTTAGCTCAAAGCATCACTGGGCCCAAGCACAGCCTCACAGCCGCTCTCGTGCAGGTATTTTACCTGAAAATGTGGGTCAACCTCACACCAATCATTGGAGGTGGCAAATACCAATTATAAAATACTCAAAAATAATTGCATTTCAAGTACAAGTAACAGAAATAATGTGCATCCCTAATTGTAACCCTTTCAAATATGAAATAATTATTGTTTCTAGGTTTTTCCCTTCGGATTATTCAATAACACATTTTGTATGTCAAAGAGGATAACTTTAAAACAGCTATTGTTGCAATTCTAGATACATTTACATTATTACTGGACTACTAGCATGGCTGTAGATTCTTAGTTTTATAGGCCTGAGCAGGTAAAAACATCCAGTATTTCAAAAGAAAACAGCAAAGATATGAGAAATATCTGAACAAACTTACAAATTTTATGCAGCATATCAATTATTTTTTTCATATCTCTTAAGTTGTTCATCCCACAAACCCTGAGATCTAACTTGCGACCCCTTGGAGGCTACGAACCCCCAGATTGGAAATGAGGGATGCTTCAATCTAGTATGCTGAAATCGGACCTTATTAAGTGGATCAGGCATCGGCCATGACATGACTTCATCCATATTTAATACAGAACAATTCAGTGTTTGATCTGTCAGTCATTCATTCAGTCATGGCTACTGCAGACTGTTCAGATTTTAAATTTGGGGTAAAAAATCCGTATTGATGCTCTACAGCCTGTGTGTTCATACGACCAGGACAAAGATAAAGAGACAGGCTGATTTTTGCAGTAATTTATTTTACATTAAAACATTACCCACAAACCTCAGCTGCAGCTAAAGCACACTAAAGTGTGTTCACACAATGATGGGTGCACAGCGGCCATCATCAAAAGACACAATCATCATTATAATCATTAAAAGTGTCAGTTATTATCATCATAAATCGGTTTAACAATTCACGTCATTACCACCACCACCACCATCACCTGTAACCCAACGCCACCTGACAATAATCTCCTTCTTAATATTCAAACAGGAAGTCTCTAATGAAGCAGAGTCCACTGAAGTCTGCAACACAGCAAACTGGGGTCAAATTGAAGCATTTGTTTTGAAGCACCAGCTGGCTGGGATTTACTCCTCAAGGACAACAGAGTCTCAATCAGAGAGAAGTAAAATGACTTAATCTGTCCCGTTTGTCTAAACCTTCTGGTAATTATGATCATCACACATAATTACACAAATCCTGTTTCACAAAACAGATTTACACAGTGATCTGGAGACATTTGCTGAGTAAATCCCAGAGAAAGAGACCTGTAGATCTGCTTTCTTGAAACAGATTTGTGCAAGTTAAAACAAATGCCAACAATAACTTGCAGCTGCTTTACCATTTGACCCTAGTTTGCATCATACTGCACATATCGGAATCACATCCTACAAAAACAAGGGCACTGCCCCAATTTTCTTTTACATGGACAACACAGACAACACACACACACACAAATGCAAAGATGTACAGCGGCAAAGGAAGAGTGAGATGATTTGTATTAGTTTGTTTTTGGAGATTTACCAAACTTCTATCTGATTCTAAAGTATTTTGTAATAATCACTTTTTGGCCGGTACATGGGTATGCTCGGAGGGCCAGATGGGCTTTAGCAAGCACAACCAAAGCTGGATTTAAAAATTATATCTGTACCAGGCTGCACAAACCTACCCGTGCACATGTCCACCCACCCACGGATACATCGCTCAATACGCTGGACCTGGCTGAGCGGGCAGATTCTGCAGGACCTGTGTACAAACCAATGATGAACAAGAGCACTTGAGGCACCTGGGGCGAAGAAATAAACATGGGTGAGCCTCAGGGGAATTATCAGAGATTCAGACAGCAGCAGCCATGGGAATGCCAGTCGCACAGGAATAGCATATTTAGCATCCATCCATCCATCCATCCATCCATCCATCACCATTTTACTTGATAATTGCCACTTCCCAAAGTATCCAGCTTGATTTCATTTAGAATTATATGATTTAAAATAAGAGAGATCAGTCGGTCTCTGTCGAATTTCAGAGTAATAATTCACCTTTTAGCCTTTTAGATTTTCAAATCTGAGAAGTTAAGCTTTTACAACAATAGGGCTTTTCACAATGCACTTAGCCGGGGGCTGAGGGAGCTTTCACACCGGCACATTCCAAAGAGGGCTAACCCCGACTTTAGCCTAGGGCTCGCATGTGCCGCTCCGGAGCCGGGTCAGATTCCAGTTTGTGGGGTTATCTCCTGAAAATCGACTAAACACAGGGCTAAAAGTTGCCAGTGTGAAACAGGGCTGAAGTAAACAATGGGATTTGCGTCATGTTTTTGTTGTCCAATCGGAGTAGTCGCACATCATTCTAGAATGTAAACAGTCACATGTTCCAACCGACATTTAACCCAGGGCGAGTAGAAGTGCAGTGTGGATCGTATAGCCCCGGGCTTAGGTTAACCCTGGGTTTTAACAATGTGCGTGTGAAAAGCAGCAACGTTACCCCAGGGTCCAGCTCTTAGCCCAGGGCTAAGGATAGCACAGCAGTGTGAGCAGCCTATAGAGGTCTCCAACTCACGGGGCTGTCTACTCAGACTGCATGCTTTAACATTCTTTTGATTTAAAGACAAAAATGATCAAACATCATGACTGAAAGCAGACATGTACTTGAATTCAACACTACAGTGGACAGAATAACCCACAGGTGTAGCGTATGCTGATGACTAGCATACTTGAGGTTTCGGTGCAGAAACTTAAACATGAGCCAGCATGATGAGACTGTTTTTAACTCTTGGTACTTTATATACAAACAAGCAAATCCTCACTCCATCAGTAGCAGCATATTTCTGGACAACCTCCACCTCCAAACACACGTGGGTAGGGCTGGGCGGAGGACAGGGACGTGGATAATCGCTGCTGCACGTAGAACAAGAGCTTACCTCGCCATGATAAAGACTGAACAGACACATGGTGGATGTGACCCGCAGGAGGAACGGAGGTCATGGACTCAGACAGGAGTAAAAAGTGCCAACAGACCTGGAGTTCAAGGTCTACTGCTGGCCAAACAAAAGCCGAGTGCTGTCAAACACATTCCACACACAAAGCTAAGCCGACTGTACAGCACAGAGAAGAAGACTGACCCGTCTTCAGCGTCCTCTTGCCTGGAAAGAGAGGAGACGCCAAGTCGGACAAGCCTGGGGCTTGATAAGGAGAGCGGTGCCCCCCTGAGAGTGTGCAAGGTGGGCCTGGGGCGTTAAGAGGGGGGGGGGGGAATCACTGCCACAGACGCCAGAAGAGCCCAGGGGTCCCTCCGTCTCCACTTACTGTCCTCTTTTCAATTAAAGACGTGGAATGAGGCTCAAGTGCACGCCATTATCCTACGGTCGTTTCAAGTCACACAAAAATAACAGCGCGGGTCTTAAGAGCAACATCAAGCACGATTCCTAACTGAACTGAAAGAAATAAACATTTCACACACCCTATTAAACATTTAAAAAAATGGATTTCTTAAGAATCTTTTGAAGTCCTGCGAATTATCTGTCAGGACAATCTCGACCGCAGACGTGTGACGCAGCTCTTAAAGGCGTACAGTGTTGATACGCAGCGGCTGCACGTTCTTGCCGTTGGCGTGGCTCTGGCCCGGGCTGAAGTAAGGGAAGACCTTGGCGGGGAATTTCTCCCGGTAGGTATAGAGCCAGGACATGTCGTCTGCATTGTAGAAGATGAGCAGGCCTTTGTGGTAGTCTAGGTACACCCCCACCTTCTCCAGCTTACTCTTTACATTGAGGCGGGTCCACGGCTCGGTGCAGGCGCTATACTGGTTGCCGTCGTGCATAACGATACAGTAGAAGCCGCGGCTGGGCTGGATCTGGATGCTGCCCTTGCGGCTGACTGTCTCGTGGGCCACACCGATCATCCACTGGGTCTTCTCCGACACCATCACCTCCCAGTAATGGACGCCCGACACCAAGCCTTCGGCGCCCAGCACAGACACCTCCACGTCAAAGCGGCGCGGGGAGTCCTGCAGCGGTTGTGGATGGAGATTCCCGTAGGCCACTATAGTACAGTCGTCTGACAGGATCAGTCTTTGATGGGCCGTTATGGGGTCGAGGGTCAACGCTGCTGGCACTGAGGACGAGACAGTTTTAGACACAAAGAGTCAGCATTTATCTTGGAGAAAACAGTCAGCCTAGATAAACAGGCCAGTCACGGGTATAAGTAAGTAGGGGAAAAAAACGAAACAATATGTTACGACTGAGCTTGGCCAAACAGAAAAGCGAGGAGGACTGCAGCGTCATTCTCAGAGCCTCATTTTTCTTAATCGTTGCAGATGCTGTGTGAACAGTTTTATGCTGAGGCAGCGAGTAAATACATCCAAGCTGCTCAGGCACTTTACAGGAGAGGTGGGGTCAAGGTTATGAACTGATCTCTGAAACGCTCCCAGAGAAAAAGGAACATATATACTGAAAACACTTTGAGCAGGAGGTCACTGGAGATGGTTTTATTTTCTTATCCAGCATGGACTTAGGTGGGAAATAAAATCAATGAATCGATGAAAAAAACAAGTCCGCTTTCTCCCCGTCTACTTTACCAGTCCAGTAAACGTTACGATCACTCAGCTGCCCGTCCTCTCAGCTCCTCAGGAACTGTACTGCTCAAGTCTAACATTTAATGTGAAACACCCGTAACTCAGTGGAGGCCAATTCAATTTAATCTGCGATGCTCGAAGCATTGAGAAACCGCATTTTTAATGATTTTTTTCTTTGCATTTTGCTTTTATCGGTTATCTTTGACAAGAGAGACCGATAGTAAAGATGGAGAGAGAGAGAGAGTGCAGGGGGAGAGGACATGCTGCAACAACAATGTTTAAAATGCACCTTGTGCCGCGTTCGCACTACAAGCGACAGAGCCAACGACAAAAGGGCCGAGCTATTTTGTCGACAAGTGTCCCGTTGATGTGTTGCTCATGTAGTTATGTCATTAACATGCACTGGGAAGATGGAACGGAACAGGGGGAACAAAATATATGATCGGTTGATGCTTCGCCGCATCACTTGAGCTCTGGAAAAAAAAATAAGTTGTGAACTGCTCGGTCATTTTTCATCTCACAGCAACAACAGGGGGCGCAGCAGTAGATCTGTTCCCACCGCAGGACACTATTAAAAACATTGTATCTTTACAGAAACAATGTCCAGCTTACTCGGGATGGATCGCCTCACTGTGGGCAGTTTCTCGTTCCAGTTAGAGGAGGTGATCGAAGCCATGCCCTGCGGTAAAAGATGACTGACGGCGTGTTATTACACGACGCCACCGACTGCTGCTGCTGCTCGACTTTTATTTCAGGAAGATGAGCAACATTTTATTTATAATCTGTTTTACCTTCATGCATAAACTAGAGTCTTCAAAGTCAAGTGCTCTCCAGAGGCTGCAAGTGTAGCTCAATTTGAGCAATATCAGACCACAGGAAAGGGTGCAAATAATACAGTGAAGCAGTAATTACAGCGACGGGAGGAGCTGCTCCAGTTCGCTCCACAGGCTCCGGGGCCCGTAGGAGGCCGTTTCTCAGTGCAGTTATGTGATTTTATCGGCTGCACAACAACAGCTTGTTCTCTTTGCTCTCAGGAAAGAGTGAGAAAGGCATTCTTTCAGTTCCTCTATATTTATATCAGGATAAATGGAGGTGAAACGTCTGGCGCCCGGCCAGCGGACAGGACAATGCCTTCTCTCAATGACATCGCCAGTGTTTGTTACAATCAAGTCATTAAAATTTCATAACCTGAGTGCTTCTTTGTGTCATACAGAGAAACCTGCAAGCGTACACACATCAGTGGAGAAACCATTTTTCCTGCTGAACATGAGAAGGGTGAAAAAAAAAAAAAAAAAAAAAGCACAACGTCTGGTAGTTATTCTCGCTAACCCATCAGTGACAGCGAGGGATGATGGGAGGAATGTCTTTATTTCGTCTCGCTGGTGATGGATCGTAACCAATTGTTCCATTTGGCAGCCAGTCAAGGGAGACCAAAAAGCCCCCCCCCCTCCTCGGCCCAGTGGCGGACTGAAATGGGAGAATTGATTGAGGGAGTAAAAAAAAATACCTCAGCACATTATTCTAAATAATCTCCTGTGAGTGAGTGATGGCTGTAGTGCAGAGGGAGTAGAGCTCCTCTAGGCAATGACAAACACAGAAGGGCATCGTCGTCCTCTAGGTCCGACCAAAAAGGACAAAGCATGCCAGCAATCCTAATTCAGGGCAGGATCAGTTCCTGCACTCTGTGTTTCTGAGTCACACATTTAGCTACTGAAGCAAAACAATTAGATAATCAACCTGTTTTTAAAGGAACATTTACACATTTTGGAAAATATGGTTATTTTCTCTCTTGCAGACAGTGAGATGAAAAGACGGATACCCCTCTGCCATCTGTCTGTTAAATAGAAGTCTACAGCCAGCTAGAAGATGGTTATCTTAGCTTAGCATGAAGACTGAAAAACAGCTTGCATGGCTCCGTCCAGAGGTAACACAATCCTGCTACAGCATCTCTAAAGCTTGCTAAAGAAACAGCAATTAGTGGTTTTAAATGGGCACCTGGGCTAGAAATAAACCTAGCTGGATTTTTGAATGGATTTTGTTACATTCAAACAGAGCAATACTAGCTAGCTGTTTCCCCATTTAAGATAAGCTAAGCTAATCGGCTGCAGCTCTATATTTAACACATGAGTGGTATTGATCTTCTCTTCTATTTCTTGGCAAAAAAAAAAAAAGCAAGATAAGTATACCATCCCTTTAACTCCTGCAGTGCTTTACGCTAAATCACAGTATATAATGTATATTTACTAGCCAGCATGTTTGCGTAACATGAATCTCCTGTTCCAGTCATGGTCACATACCTGGTGAGATATCCTGGAAGAGAGACTTCCATATTGTGTACTGTAAGGGCCCCATGTACTTGGATGTCGGGAAGTCTTCATATGTCAGATTGGTCTCATGTATCTTCCCTTTAATTCTGGGAAAGATAAAAAAAAAGAAAGAAAAAAGAACAGATCAATAACAGTCTAAATCTAATTTGCTGCTTCTTCCTTAATAACACTGCCTCTGGTTCAAACCACAACATCGCTGCTCCAAGTAATACCCTGGTTTGTGACTTTGAAATGTGTCATTATAGAAATTGAACAGCTGACAAACTGCTTCATGAATCTCAAGCAACAGAGACGAATGCATCAGGGAGAGGGGGGGGGGGGGGGGTTCAGCTCTAACGCCATTACAAAATGATTCAATATGAACCTCCACATGAATCACTCGGCACACTCCTACATGTAGTCCAGAGTTCAGGCGGGATACGGAGTGGGCTGCTTACCACGTTGAGATCCTGAACATAGCGGTGCGGTATGTTGAATAAGGGACCTTTACTGTATATGTTTGTGCATTATGTTTTTCATGGTATATTGTCAGACAACAGGGAATGGAAATATTGCAATGTTTCTGTGAGAACCATTCAGTTTTTGAAAGATAGAGTGAAACGTACATTGATCATACCTGCTTGTGCATCATATTTACATACATTTACAATCTCTTCTCACACATAACATCCACCTCCAGTTTAGAAGAAATAATACCAAAAAAAAAGCTTTCATTCTGTCACTCTTGCTAGCTCTATATTCAACCTCATTAATCTGCTCAATTAAATCGTCCTCAAGTACCCCTCCCAGATTAAACACTACAGCTGGCTTATTCCCGGCCTAATGCACCATCTGCTCGGAGATAATCTGATGCTGTTGCTCAAATCTGTACTTTCTCCAAAATGTAAGCAACTTTACATTTCGCAATAGCAGAGCACACATGTTGAGAGATAAAATCCTTCTAACATGACAGCAAATATCTTACAGTTAGCTAAAGTGTTGATGCAAGACTTCAAGAGTTGATAAAAACCTGATCCTTCTCGAAGCAAATGTGTTTACAACCACATTTCTTTTCTTATCGGACTGCAGTGACGATACTGGGACTGCTTTAGCAAACTCAGAGCAGGTGAAGCACCTCTCAGATGTGACGGCTATTCCCTCCAGGAAGTCGTGCCTTCCCGTCTCGTTGAGGCGCTCCTGCAGGATCTGGATGCCCTCCTTGACGTCGCGCAGCTGCTGGCTGTAGCGCTGGATCTTGTGCTCGATGTCGGACAGCTTGCGGGCCGTGTCCATCTCCAGCTCTTCCAGCATGCTCTTCTGACGCTCGCGCAGGAAGCGGTGAAGGCGTTCGAATGCGTCGCCGATGGTTGCGCGCAGACTCTTGGCTGAGGACTGAAAAAAAGGTGCTTTACTTAAAAAAAACTGAAAAAAACAAGACTATTTATAGCCAGTTATTCATAGTTAGCTGGGTTTGTTGAGTGCCTGCCTCTTAATTAGACACGGGTCAGTAATTCAAGGGCTTACAAAGTGCTCTAAATTGTGTTAATATTACATTAACATTCATTCATTGATTACATTTCTATAGATTTTAAGTGGCTCTCTGAGAACAGTGTGTGTACAACCTTCCACTGAGGGAATAAAGTAGCTTTTAAAATGTTTTAATAAAAAGGAGAAACAAACAGTGTACAGTGTACTGTAACAGAAATAACCCCAAAAGACGACCAGGACGGGGACAAGGACATCGCCGCCTGTGAAGACGTCTGATTACCAGACCGGAGGCCGGACAGAGAAGCTGAAGCTATTACAGACAGAGCCGAGCAGTGTGCAGGCGACAGCAGACTGAAGAGAGCAGAAGAAACTGATTTGTTACTGAAGAGGGAAAATGGGAAGCTGGACATTAAAGAGAATGAATCATCGGAGTGTCAGAGAGACAGAATGGGCCTTTCAACTAGAAGCGTCTGCAGGAAAAGCAAAGACTGGACTTCATTCAGAGGTTTCGTTAAAAGTTGCCCCGTCATCGCTTTACTGAAAAACTTCTACTTGTGTTTGTAGAATAAAATGAAATCAGCAAGAACAAGAGAAAATGATCTAAACAAGGAATTTAGAAGAAACTGGCTTAATTCATCTGTTGGGAATTAAAAACACTCCTCTGATCTTTTCAGGATTTAGGAGCTGTGATCTGAGGTTTAATTAAACTGGCCGAAAAATTCAATCAATCCTTCAAACAGCAGGCGCGTTCCTCCTGTTCGCTCACAGACCAGGGGCAGGTATTCTCACTCTGCCTGTGGGAAACCTTTCAGACGACCATTTCTCTTCAAGCATGAGAGCTATGACATTAAGGTGGGCTGTGCGGCAGCCCTCCTACCTAGTTGAGAGTCGAAAAACCGGTGGTGTGGAGAAGGAGGAGGAGGAGGAGGAGGAGGAGGAGGAGGATTGCAGCAGCCCAGCTATCAGTCTCTGAGTGATGTTGCTGCTGCTTTGGCCCAGCGGGCTGTGAGGCACTGAGAGGGTGTCTGCAGCCCTTGGAGACAGGAGGCTGGCTACCTTACAGGGAAGCATGTGATTATAAAGTGAATCCCCGGTGGGCCTGTGAATAGGACACGATGTCTATCCTTCAGACGACAACCCTCCAGAGCACACGCGAGCCATGGAGCCAAATTAGAGTGCAAGGCGGGCACATTCAGTTTAAATGACAGCCGGGCGGTCGCGGGGATTTCATCTCAATATTAGTATAAGAAAGTGACACGCAACTCGGTCATCATCATTAAAGGGGAAACCCACTGATTTTACACATCAAAGTGTTTTATAAAGCCGTGAGCGAAATCTGATAAATCGCCTCGAATGATGTCACTCGAGTCAGCGTCGGTTGGGGTTGTGGAGTTGGAAAGAAGTGAGCTCACCCGACCTCCTCGTCTCTGCTCGAGGCTTCAGCTACTATAACACACATGAATCTTCAACTGAACCGTCAGCGGTGGAGCTGCATTATGGGTAATGTACGTGCCAGGCTTCAACAAAGATGAAGAATGTGTGGAACAAATCTGACAATATCTCCGGCTCTGCAACATTGATTTTTATCTTTTTTTAAACTGTCCATTACGAGTCTGACAATGTTATTGATGGAGTACTCCTTTAACAACAATCGGGTAAAAATGAAGAAGAAAAGCGACTAACATTTAGCAAGACGAAGAACTGCAGGGAGACGTTTCATCGTCAGCCACCTAAACACATCAGAGATCAATGTGGTCACAGTGCGGCTCCCTTCCAGGCAGAGCACTCTGTGCAAATGGATGTAAATCTAATGAGATCAGCTCAATTCCAGTGAGGAGTGGGGGCGACTGAAAGGCCTACACCGAGCAGTCAGAGCGAGTCAACAGACGGGCTGAAACGCAGCGGGCCCGGCTCTCTTTGGCAGGAAGAGAGAGTGGTGCTGTGACGTCGGACGGCAGGTACAGAAACAGGAGAAAGATGAACGTACTCCCTAAATGGAAGATAACGCTGACGGCTGAGCCATCATCTCTGCCAGAGACCCTTCCCTGGTCAGAAGCTTCACTGTCACTACAGGAGAGATGAGAGACGTACACGAGTGGAGGGGTGACATATTGACTGGATGATCACGGTCCCCCGATTTAAAAAATAGGTGTCCAGATCAAACAGCCGCTCAATAAACCAATTTTACGTGTCGGAATTTATCGATTGGTCAGAATTGGTTTGGAAGAACAGATTTATAATCAGTGACTGAAAGACTGCACACGTTAAAAAGACGCGTCTGTTTCCTGCTCATTTGGACATTTTTTTATAAGAACTCATTTTACTAAGTGAGTATTACTGTCTCATCTGGATATTTAAGATGCAAGCACGGATGTCTTGTGTGAATAAATATCCACACAGTCGGTTATGACTGACTTCTGATCCCATTTGTTGATGTATAATTAATGACTCGTTAAAAAAAAAGAAAAGGGAATTCTACCAATTATTTTCTAGTTTCTCGATTAATTGTTAATGGTTAGAATATAATGAATAAAATAACGAATAGACATCACACCTTGCTTAAGCCCAAGATGGCATCCTAAAAACGCAAATATTAGAGCTGGAAACTATTAGTCGATTAGGTGATCATTTTAATGAAAGGGGTCATTTTTGTAACTTTTTTAAGTGAAAATGCTAAAAATATTCAAATGTATCTTTTGTTGAGCTGATAAATTCTGTTGATCTATTAATCAATGAATCCATGGATAGTTTGAGCTCTAGATCTGACAATTAGTGCTGAAACAATTAGTCTGTTTATTGATGACTCTTAAGTTGTGTATCTAATGATAAACAATCCCCGACTCCAGCTCCTACAAGTTAAAGATTAGCTGCTTTTCTGTTTTACATCTTTTTAAACTGAATGTTTTTCACTGTTGTGGGATAAAGTAGGACTTCACTTTAGGCTCTGGGGAATTGTAATGCACATTTTACACTATTTTCTGTCATTTCTATGAACTATATAGATAGCGAAACTAATTGTATTTGCAGCTGTATGAAGCTGATTGAATGCTGCGAGTGCCGCTCCATCGACGAGAATTGCTCGTTTTAAAAAGCAGAAGTGTTTCGGTACCTTGGTCTCCGTAAGTTGTCTCTGCAGGAGCTGCAGGGCCTCAGTGTGTCCCTTCTCACTGTCCTGCAGGGTGGCCAGCTGCTCCTTCATCTCCCTCTGCAACACAAGCAAACAACAGGTCAGCGACTGATGATTGGAGCTCAACGGAACGGAACACAAGAATACATTCAATGTTTTTAGAGGATTTCATTAAATACTGTACGGCGTCCTTTTCTATTTAAAATGCTCCACTTCTTCTTTGCTCAAACAATGTCTCAAAACAGTCAGTCGCATGAACATTTTTAGCAAAAAATAGATATTTTTGCAACTCCATTCCAATTTATTTAAATTTTATTATTTGTGTAACAGCTCTCTTTGCTCGGGGTACGAGGCAGCAAAGATTTAAGGCTCAGCTACAAAACAAGCAAGGCAGATGGAGAGCGAGATATGAAAGAGATGAAACGCAATCTCTGGAGATGTTGGGCTGTGTCGGAGAAAACTGGGTCTCATCTCTCGTCAGGCACACACGCTGGCACAACCTGCACAACCTGCACCACTCAGCCACCTTCAAGTCTCCCCAAGGCAGGAAAGAGGCTCCGCAGGAGCTGGCTGGGACGCCTGCTGTCATGAATGGTGCAGAGTTTTTGTGCAGGTCCCGTGTGCCAACAACCGGCGCACTCAGATCTAGGTTTTAGGATAGAAGTAGTTCAGCAGATTCCCTCCCTTAAGTAGAGACTTGTTTATACAAGTGCAAGGCTCACGGTATAGCGCTTTGTTATGCAGTGCTTGGCTGATATTTTCATACTTGATACATAACGAGAAACGAAATGGTCGAGAGTTTGAAATTCAGTGTCTCGCTCAAACCCTTCAATTTGTTGATGGGACACATGTTGGCTCTTGTGAAAATATAGCATTATAGACTAGAGGCATAATAAGGGAAGTACGAACTTCTGTTACTACAATGAACAATAATATACAAAAAAACTACACAGTCTGAACTACGGCAGCATATAATAAGGTGCCAGACTATTAAAAGTATTTTTGGTGATTAAATAGCATTCTGGTAAATATCTAGAGGGTCTCATATTCTCATTAATACAAGTGGTGAGTAGACAAACAAAATGTTGTGAAAAAAAACTTTGTAAGTTTCCAAAAATGGAAATCAAAAAATGGACCAAATGCTCATGCACAATATAACCGCAAAATAAACTGAAAGTATGCATTGGACAAAAACAAACAGAGGGAGCAACCAGGCACAAGCCTCACATATTTCTAACCCCCGGCGTTAAGCCACCCCTGCTGCTGGTGTCTCTGCTCATGTAACCCGTGTGTCACACAGTGTCACCTCCCCTCAACACGAACTGCGGCAAAAATCCACCAAATAGAACTGTCAGCTTAGCGGAGCTAATAAAGCAAACATCACTCAGCTACCGGGCTGAAATAAATGCCAGAACAGCTCTCCGCTGACAGGAAACATGCATACGAATTTATCCATCTCGAAGATTAAAACAGGTTCAGGTAGAGAGGGGGGGGGGGGGGGGGGAAACATGTGTGATGTATCAGAGAATACGTGACCTCGATGATTAGCTGCAAAATGAACAAAAGGAGCAAATGTGGGCTGTTGAGCATGAAGCATGTTTCTTCTCAAGGACAGAAACAGTGGAAAACAATGGTTGGTGCAGAGGGGGAGCGTGACTCTCCATGCTAATGACAGGAGTGCGGCAGGCTCAGCAGGCTCTCCGCCTCATCACCACACGCTTGTCTGCAGCAGGTCAAAGGCCGCTCCCACACACTGAGATAGACCAACACTGACAGACTGGCAGAGAAAACATGCTCCTCCACTCCTCTGCTGCACATTGTCGGACTGACTGACTGAGTGGTCAGAGAGGGGCAACTCCAATAGATGGACCAATCAACAGGACATCTTAAACCCAAAATAATGATGAACTTCATTTCAGATTCACATTGTCCGGGAGTTTTGAATCGTGTGCGTGTGTGTGTAACAAACTGGATACAACCACTCTGAAGAGAACTTGTGGGCTAAAATTAAATGCACTGTAGAAATTAAAGTGAAATCAAGCAGGCATTTTAGAAACGGCAAAAATCATCCTCGGTGAAATCCTCTTCATACACTTTAAGGCCATAAACGTCGTCCATAACGTGCCATTACATAATCCTCTTTAATCTTCCTGGAAGCAAACACCGTCCTTTGAGTATCCTACAGATGGGAGATTTTCTGTGATGACATATAGCCGAAACTGAGAAAAAAAAGCCACAGCTGTAGTGTCCTTTACTACACACGGGGAAGGAATTGGGATCTGAATTGGATGTGATTCAGTGGCATCTCGAGGAAAAGCTTTATGATGTGATGAAACAAAGACAAAGACTCTGACAGGGTGTGTGTGTGTGTGTGGTGAATGGAGGCGTCTCTCTCCTGTCCATCACGTCTGGCCAACACAAGTCTGACATGACATTTCCCCAGGACATCAAGTTGCGGGGAAATGGGGGTCATGGCTGTGGGATTTTAAATACATTTCATCATCATGCTGTCATTCGCTTCTTCCTCTCCCGTCAGGTTAGCAGCTCTGGTAGATATTTACGAGTAAATAAATGAATAAATAAAGGACTATCAGCAAAGATTCAAAATGTGCTCGGGGCTTAAAATTCCTCAAACTTTCCTGGCAGCTGCGAGCTTGATTATATTCAGCAGCTCGTTCAGGATTGAAAGAGCATTATTGGCTTGAAACTGCCAGCCCAGAAGAGGATTGAACAAAACAACACGCAGTGCCACAGTATGAATAATAAAAAGCCTTACAGGATGGAACACTTCCTCTTACACACAGACAGGACTAGCTTCCAGGGATTTTTATTCACAGGCACTGATGAAAGGAAAGAAATAAACATACAACAAATTACACTTGCAGCTCATCTTCTGACTGGAGGACATACAGAATGCAGAGCCAATGTGCTCCTTAGACGTATAATTAAAGTGGAATCTCTTTCATCTGTTTACCATTAGATAGGGACTCAAACCCCAGCAGAGCCCACAATGTACTGCAGGCGATTTTCACAAGGACAGTTTGGCATAACCTTCGTCGAGCTGAGGGTGTAATTCTGTCAGTTAGCAGACCGGGGTGGGTAAATAGGACGCCAGCCAACAACAAAGCAGTGAACACACTGCAGCCGCTACGGTGAGGCTGTGAGCTTCATGTGCTTGTTGTAATGTAACATGGACCGGGTATGAAATATGTCATCCACGACACAATGCTTATAGTAAACCCGGGAACAGAGTCGCTGAAGCAACGACGTTCAAGGCTATCAGCTTGGACATTACATGGAACACACACACAAAGTGTTCACCCACACGCAAGAAAAGGTTTGGTTTACTTCTATCAAATGATCTGGTTTGGTTTGTTGTGGTGTGAAATCGTCG